>CM035839.1:363940373-364310373 GCA_020510985.1 Pholidichthys leucotaenia | reverse complement strand
CAAAAACAGACAGATGTTTTTACCTTCTTTCTTTACATGTTTCAACTGTCACTGCAGTCTTCATCAAAAGGAAAAAAGAACACCAGAAGGAATGTGAGAAGGTAACACAAGGATGACTCACAAGATCACAAAAAAAGAAAAGGCAGAACAAGCAACATTAAAATCAGCTGTATCAGATCACTGCAAAAGAAATAATCACATCATGGACTGGGAACAATGCAAAAATGATTGGATCGGAGAGCAACAAACACAAACGCTCGATCAAGGAGGCCATAGAAATCAGGAAGCGGGGAAAAGACAGCATGAATTGGGATGAGGGGGCCTTTATGCTTTCCCACACCTGGGACTACATTCTTCAGAGACCATCGGACGGCGGAAAGCGGGGCCGGCTTGGTGGATCTGACAGGTCTGCTGGGATGGCCCCACCTACGAAAGTCAGCTGAAAAAATGACACCTCGCAGCAATCAGCTGACACTTCTGATGAAGACTGCAGTGACAGTCGAAACATGTAAAGAAAGAAGGTAAAAACATCTCCTGTCTATTTTTGTCTTTAATAAGAACAAAAGGCAAATAAATTCCAAAAGGTATATTTGGCGCAAACACAACACTGCTCATCACCAAAACAACACCGTACCTACAGTGAAGCATGGTGGTGGCAGCATCATGCTTTGGGGCCATTTTTCTTCAGCTGGAACTGCGGCCTTAATCAAGGTGGAGGGAATTATGAACAGTTCCAAATATCAGTCAGTGGTAGCACAAAACCTTCAGGCTACGTCAAACAGGTTCATTTTGTCTTCTTTCAATTATTTTTCCTTTTTTTTTTTTTTTTTTCCTTTGAAAGACAAAAGTAAAATAGAAAGATGTCTTTACCTTCTTTACATGTTTCAACTGCACTGCAGCCTTCATCAGAAGAGACCTTCTCTTCTGATGAAGGCTGCAGTGCAGTTGAAACATGTAAAGAAGGTAAAGACATCTTTCTATTTTACTTTTGTCTTTCAAAGGAAAAAAAAAAAAAAAAAAAAAGGAAACCTTCAGGCTTCTGCTAGAAAGCTGAAGATTAAGAGGAACTTCATCTTTCAGCATGACAATGACCCAAAGCACACATCCAAATCAACAAAAGAATGAATTCACCAGAAGAAGATTGAGGTTTTGGGATGGCCCAGCCAGAGTCCAGATATGAATCCAATAGAACATGTGTGGGGTGACCTGAAGAAGGCTGTGCACAGGAGATGCCCTTGCAATGTGACAGATTTGGAGCATTTTTGCAAAGAGTGGGTAAATATTGCCACATCAAGATGTGCCACGCTGATAGACTCCTACCCAAAAAGACTGAGTGCTGTAATAAATGCCAAAGGTGCTGCAACAAAGTATTAGTTTAAGGGTGTGCATATTTATGCAACGAGGTTACTGTAAGCTTTTTATTTTTTATTTTCCCCTTAAAAGATTTCAGTTTGTTTTTCAACTGGATTGTATAGGTTATAGGTCACATAATGGTGGAAAAAGTTTTGAAATGATTTATCTTGGTCTCATTTTTTTTACATCACAAAAACCTGGCATTTGAACAGGGGTGTGTAGACTTTTTATATCCACTGTACCTGTGGAGGTATGGAGATGTTTAGGAGAGATGGCAGTGGACTTTTTAACCAGATTGTTTAACACAATCTTGGAGAGGGAGAGGATACCTGAGGAGTGGAGAAGACATGTTTTGGTACCAATTTTCAAGAACAAAAGTGATGCTCAGAGCTGTAGTAACTACAGAGGCATAAAGTTGATCAGTCATACTATGAAGATATGGGAAAGAGTCATTGAAGCCAGGTTAAGAGGAGAGGTGACAATCAGTGAGCAGCAGTATGGTTTCATAGCAAGAAAGAGTACTACAGATGCAATGTTTGCTTTATACCCTAGTCACACTAGAGGCGAAATGAGCCGGAATGGCGTCAGAATGACAATTCCTTGTATATTCCTGGATATTCGAAGTGCATTCGAAAAATTCTGACTGCAGTCTGAGTGTATTCCAAATGTTCAGGCCCATTCTTGTGGCAGACCCAAATGTTTTGCTCATGCTCAAAACTTTCCAGGTGCATCTGAAGTGGAGAAATATCAAAGGCATTCGAAGAGTATTCTAATGGTACCATGACTGCATTCTAAATAGGGCTGCAGCTATCAATTCCTCGATTAATTGAATAAGCTTTTTGTGTCCTTTTTTCTTTTGATTGAAGCACAATCTCGTTTATGTATAAGCAAACTTGCACTGACCAATCTGTGCTGAACCTTCTTCCCTAAAGAGTGGAATCAGGCCCTTCTCTCATGGTCCCCTGCCCCCCAATAAAGACACAAAAAGTTTATCTGATTAATCAAGTAATCTATTGCAGCAGCCCTAATTCTAAATATTCTTACGGCATTCAGCGGCATCCAAAACGTTCTGATCACATTCCAGGGAGAGCCTAATCACATAAAAATGCGGTCAGCTGCCACTGGAACGTCAGTCAGCTGAGTCCACAGTAGGGCTGCACGATTATGGCCAAAATGATGGTCGCAATTATTTTGATCAATATTGAAATCCCAATTATTAATCACGATTATTCGTTAACTTTAGGAAAAACACAAATTACATCATTTTTTTTCATTCATCCTACTTACCAATTGCTAGATGAAGCCTGTGGCCAAAGCACTGGAGCCTCGTCCATTTATTTAAAGAAGCTGCTTTGACAACATGATCCACTGTCTGTTGTTATGCAGACTAGTCCCTCCTCCTGCAGGCTTCAAGATGAATGTGTGTCCCTCAGTCCGTGGGCTATAGCTTCTCCTGTGTGGTCTTGTGGGAAAAATGACGTCTGCAAGCATCGACTCTTCATTTTAAAGTCTCCATCAATGTAGCTTATTGTCAGGACAGGTACGGCTCCGTTGTTCGGCTTGACCATAAGTCAGCCGTAATTGCCAAGTATTCGACAGTTGTGATATCCATCTGTATTTTTCATACAGCACAGGCAATGCAACTTTGGAGAATCACGTGGGGATCATGTATTTCTTGTCCAGTGTTTTGACCATGTTTCTGAAGCCTTCGTTGCACATACAGTATTTAGTGGACACGTCTTTGGCCAAATAAAACAGTATTGCATCAGTTACTTTAGCGTGTCTTTGGGAGGCGGATGGATACGGTGAAGCTCCGTGCAGAGTTGATACTATGGTTGCTTGGGTTGGCGCCGGACACAGACTGTGATTTTGTGAAGTGACATTTGCTTTAGCTTTCATGCATTTATCGTACTTGTGTTTGTGCTGTTTTTTCAGGTGGGTGAATAAGTTAGTTGTGTTGCCCTGTGGCGTAGACACAGCTCTATGGCACTCTTTGCATATAATTTCTTTTTAGTCAGCATCACTTGCCCTGAATCCAAAACACATCCAGACTTAATGGATGATGATCCTTTTAAGGCACTAGCTTCTCGCTTCCACGTGTTGCCATACTGTCACCTTCTGCTCCTGACATCTGGGTTGTGTTTCACCATCACACCAGTCCGCTATTGAAAACTTAAGGCTGGCACTACAGGGTGCGCTCGCTTGTCAGTTCTGCAGCTTAATATTGCCCTAACATGCATTCGCCCCCTGGTGGTCGGCTAGCTGCTGGTTAAGAAAATGGTTGATTTGATATGCAACAGAGCCCGCATTTTAAATGTTAATATTGCCAACGATCATGTTAATTTAATTGTGGCAGCCAAAATCATGATTGCGATCAAAATTCGATTAATTGTGCAGCTCTAGTCCTCAGCCCCTCCCCCAGTACAAGGAATTGTCATTCTGACGGTATTCCGGCTCATTCCACCTCTAGTGTGACTAGGGTTTTAGGTCAATTTGAAATTCCCTCTTGAATGTGGCACAAATTTTGAAAATTCTTCATTACAGCCAGTTCTGCTTGATTCCTGCAGATTCTGAATAAGTGTGATGGGGGCATTAAGAGTGCTGATAGAGAAGTATAGAGAAGGTCAGAAGGAGCAGCACTGTCTTTGTGGATCTAGAGAAAGCATATGATAGAGTGCCAAGAGAGGAAGTGTGGTACTGTATGAGAAAGTCAGGAGTGGTAGAGAAGTATGTAAGGGTGGAGAAGGACATGTATGAGGACAGTGAGACAGTGGTGAGGTGTGCTGTAGGATTGACAGAAGGATTCAAGGTGGGATTACATCAGGGATTGGCTTTGAGCCTCTTCTTGTTTTGCCGACGGAGTCAGGCAGGAGTCTCCGTGACCATGATGTTTGCAGACGATATTGTGATTTGTAGTCAGAGTAGAGAGCAGGTGGAAGAGAACCTGGAGAGGTGGAGGTATGCTCTGGAGAGAAGAGAAATGAAAGTCAGTAGAAGCAAAACAGAATACATGAATGTGAATGAGAGGGAGGCAAGTGTAACAGTGAAGATTCAAGGAGTAGAGGTAGCGAAGGTAGATGAGTTTAAATAACTGGGTTCAGCCATCCAAAGCAATGGAAAATGACCAAGGGAGGTGAAGAAGAGAATGCAGGCAGGATGGAGTGGGTAGCAATGAGTGTTGGGGGGAGTTGTGACAGAAGATTTACAAGATGGTAGTGAGATCTGCTATGATGTATGGTTTGGAGACAGTGGAGCTGACAAAAATAAAGGAGGCGTTGCCTGAGATTCCGAGATTCTCATTGGGAGTGACTAGGGCTGGGCGATAAAATGACAATGATAATTATCACGAGATAACTTTTCCACAACAGAGACATAAAACATTTTCGACAGAACTTTGACAGAACTCATTCGTTCCATGTTTTGACAGACAGCATGAAAAGCCAATGTGAATACACTGCACCGAACCAATCATGTGGCTGGAAGTCACGTTCGATTCACGCACACAACGGCGTGCGTAGGCGCGTACGACCAGCACGTAACCGGGGTTTCGCACACCTGCTAATGTTTGGGCTAGCACAGCCGTGTAGGAGACGACAAAAAACATTAATGAAAAATCCAGTGACAGGCAGCATTACCAAAGAAGACTCCAAAATGGACACCACCCAATGCTCAATAGATGAGGAGATTGTTGAAAAAAACGGTCCGAGGAATTCAGTAATGTGGAGCTATTTTGGCTAAGTCTGACAAGAAGCAGCTTAGCATGCACTGCAAACTGTCAAGCACGTCCCCACAAAATCAGGTAACACTACAAATCTTTTTTTACCATCTGAAGCAGTGCCATCCTGTTGAGTAGGGTTGTACTAAACAGTGAACGGGACCAAACAGGACCGAACAGGACCCCCGTGACCCCAACCCTCTAGAAAACATCCAAATAATAAATGAAATCATTTTTTATAGCACACCAAATGCCCCAAAAATCAATTAAATCATTTTTAAATGGATGGTGTCTCTTCAACCAGGTCTCGAAGAGAGGTCTCTTCGAGGACACCAACCTGCGCGCCATCCACGCCAAGAGGGTCACCATCATGCCCAAAGACATCCAGCTGGCCCGCAGCATCCGCGGAGAGAGGGCTTAGACTTTCTGCTGCACATCCACCAACCACAATGCTCTGCACTGTGTGTCTATATATATATATATTTATAGTAATATGTACATATGTATACTAGCTGCTCTTGTTTTTTCTTGCCTTCTGATTGTTGCTCTGAGTGTTGCTATCCCTGTGCTGTTGCAATCCTGGAATTTCCCCACTGTGGGACTAATAAAGGCTTAAAGGCTTATCTTTATTGTAATATTTAATACCAAACAGCCATTCTTGTAGTAACTAGCGTGACACAAAATGCCCAACTAGTGCATTAAATTGTATCTAATGTGTCCAAGTGACACCAAGTCAACAAAGAAGAACACGTTTACAAATATTCCAGACCCATTGTAATATATTCCTTGAAATTTAATTTAATAATTTTAGCGTTTTGTGTCCCATTCGGACACGTTCGTTGTTTAATCCAAATACTAACCGGTGTTGTTTGGTTGCAACCATCCTTCTCCCTAATTGCACTGAGGAGACTGATAATTTCACATGGATGAGAGCTGTACTGTAATGGCTGCTACATTTGGGCATGTACTTCACTCAGCTATCAGTAAGTTGATGAGAAGAATATTATAAAATATTTATATTTCATGTTTTATAATTATTTGAAATACAGTTGTATAATGTTCTATACTGCATTTCTCAAGTTCAACTTCTGAAAGAAAATAAAAATTTAAAATTAATCTTGTTATAGCTTCACATCTCACTTTGGAGTAAAAAGGAACCTTTAAGCTTAACAGAAATAGTGATTTGATTCATATTGCAATATCGATATCAGTCAATTTGAGAAAAATTTATCGTGACTGGAATTTTTTCACATCACCCAGGCCTAGGAGGAACAGGATTAGAAATGAGTATATCAGAGAGACAGCTCAGGCTGAGTGGTTTGGAGACAAAGTAAGAGAGGCAAGGCTGAGATGGTTTGGACATGTGCAGAGGAGGGATAGTGGATATATTGGACAAAGAATATTGAAGACAGAGCTGCCAGGCAGGAGGAAAAGAGGAAGACCACAGAGGAGATTGATGGATGTAGTGAAGGAGGACATGGAGAGGGTTGGTGTTACAGAGGAAGATGCAAGGGATAGGGTGAGATGGACGCAGATGATCTGTTGTGGTGACCCATAAAGGGAGCAGCCAAAAGAAGAAAAGACTTTATTAGTCCCACAATGGGGAAATTCCAGGATTTCAGCAGCACAGGGATAGCAGCACTCAGAGCAATAGTAAAAAAGATAATAAGATAAGAATTGGCTAGCCAAAAGCAGTAAATAAATAAGTATACATATGTACAGTTATATACACAGTGTACGAGCAGTGCAGTTAGATGGTATCAGCAGCATTATAGCTAGTTAAATTACCCTGCAAAATATAAATATGGACCCAGACAGTATATTTCACATTTGAATGAACAGTGTTGTTGCCTAATTGTATAAGTTGTGTACTGGAGGGGACAATCTCTATTGTGCAAAGTTGTGACATTTAATATGGCCTCTATGAGCAGCGCCGGTTAGATTATAAAGTCTGACAGCCATAGGTAGGAAGGACCCGCGGAACCTCTCCCTCAAGCACTTAGGATGGCATAGCCTACCGCTAAATGAGCTCCTCAGTGCATTCAGCATGTCCCGCATGGGGTGGGACTCGGACTCCAGCAGAGATGACAGCTTAGCCACCATCTTCCTCTCTCCTATCTCCTCCACTAGGTCGACGCGTCGCCCCAGAACAGAGCTAGCTTTTTTAATCAGCTTGTTCAGTCTCTTCCTGTTGGCTGCCGGGATAAGAAGAAGTACTTCCTACCATGGCTGAGTAACCAACTTTCTGTCATCCATTCTATTATGCTGAGCATAGTAAGCACCATTTGTATATGGTCTCTGGCATGGGTGGCGCCAAGCCTTTTTTAAGGGTGCTGTAGCACCCTTAAATTTAAACTCAGCACCCCTATAAATTGGAGTGAGAAAAGTTGTGATTATAACATTTTAGTTTGTCTCTGACAAGCTGAAATAACATCCAAATCATATTCAGTAGTTTGTTGTTTAAACCTTTTAAAAATGAAAACACCCCACCACGCAAATGGTATGGTCCCTCCCTCTCACACGTTCTCTCCCCGCACACGCTGCAGTCGTCACACACACACACAGAGGTCCCTCCCTCCGTATCCCAACAGCGAAAAGTGAGGGGACAGGAGGTTGCTTTAGCTCTAAAGGTACCACACTCATGATGATGTGTGACACTAGGGCTGTGCGATATGACAAAAATTCCATGATACAAGTCATCTTATATCATGATAATGGCATGTATCACGATATACATTTTCTGTAAATTCGACAGTTTAGATAATCACATAAAAAGGACCATGTCTTTTTTACTTTTTTTACATGCATCTTTTTCCCTCAATTTTGCAGTGTTGTTATGAAAAGTTTTTTAATGTGTATTTGAGACTTGATTCTCATAAATTTCATGTTTTTCTTCTAAATCATATCATATGAATAAAAAGTAAACATCAATAAGTGAACTATTTCCTGAGCCAGACGAGAATAGCAAAAATAAAAAAAAAAAAAAACAAAAAACAGATAACATTAAAAAATGTCTGAAAATGAGAAAATTACCCACTGCCATCTGCAGATATACAGTGGTGTGAAGAAGTATTTGCCCCCGTCCTGATTTCTCATTTTTTTGTATGTTTCTCACACTTAAATTTTCAGATCAAACAAATTTAAATATAAGACAAAGGTAACACAAGTAAACACAAAATGCAGTTTTTAAATGAAGGTGTTTATTATTAAGGGGGAAAAAATCCAAACCAACATGGCCCTGTGTGGAAAAAGTGACAGTCCCCTAAACCTAATAACTGGTTGGGCCACCCTTAGCAGCAACAACTGCAATCAAGCATTTGTGATAACTGGCAATGAGTCTTTTACAGCACTGTGGAGGAATTTTGACCCGCTCATCTTTGCAGAATTGTTGTAATTCAGCCACATTGGAGGGTTTTCATGCATGAACTGCCTTTTTAAGGTCATGCCACAGTATTTCAGTCAGATTCAGGTCAGGACTTTGACTAGGCCACTCCAAAGTCTTCATTTTGTTTTTCTTAAGCCATTCAGAGGTGGACTTGCTGGTGTGTTTTGGATCATTATCCTACTGCAGAACCCAAGTGTGCTTCAGCTTGAGGTCATGAACAGATGGCCGGACATTCTCCTTCAGGATTTTTTGGTAGACAGCAGAATTCATGGTTCCATTTACCACAGCAAGTCTTCCAGGTCCTGAAGCAGCAAAACGGCCCCAGACCATCACACTACCACCACCATATTTTACTGCTGGTATGATGTTCCTTTTCTGAAATGCTGTGTTACTTTTACGCCAGTTGTAATGGAAGATACACCTTCCAAAAAGTTCAGCTATTGTCTTGTCAGTCCACAGAATATTTTCCCAAAAGTCTTGAGGATCATCAAGATGGTCTCTGGCAAAACTGAGACGAGCCTTTATGTTCTTTTTGTTCAGAAGTGGTTGTCATCTTGGAACTCTGCCATGCAGGACATTTTTGCCCAGTCTCTTTCTTATGGTGGAGTCATGAACACTGACCTTAACTTTGGCAAATGAGGCCTGCAGTTCTTTGGATGTTGTTGTGGGGTCTTTTGTGACCTCTTGGATGAGTCATCGCTGCGCTCTTGGGGTAATTTTGGTCAGCTGGCCACTCCTGGGAAGGTTCACCACTGTTCCATGTTTTCGCCATTTGTGGATAATGGCACTCACTGTGGTTCGCTTGAGTCCCAAAGCTTTAGAAATGGCTTTATAACATTTTCCAGACTGACAGATCTCAGTTACTTTGTTTCTCATTTGTTCCTGAATTTCTTTGAATCGTAGCATGCTGTCTAGCTTTTGAAGATCTTTTGGTCTACTTCACTTTTTCAGGCAGGTCCTATAAGTGATTTCTTGATTGAGAACAGGTGTGGTGGTAATCAGGCCTGGGTGTGGCTAGAGAAATTGAACTCAGCTTTCCAAAGATGTGATAAACCACAGTTAATTTATGTTTTAATGGGGGGGGGGGGCAATCACTTTTTCAAACAGGGCCATGTAGGTTTGGATTTTTTTTACCCTTCATAATAAACACCTTCATTTAAAAACTGCATTTTGTGTTTACTTGTGTTATCTTTGTCTAATATTTAAAAGCCAAATGTCACGTAACAGGGTACTTTAAATATCTTGAAACTAGATATAAAAGGGAACCGATCCGTTCGGGTCTTGGTGCATATGCTTCAGTAACAACGGAATATTCGTTAATTTAAAACTGCCGCGCTTGGCCTGACACGGCCCCTGGAATCGCCTGGGGAAGAAGGCGGAAGTGACGAAATCGATTGCACCCTAGTTTGATGCTTGGGGTATTTCAATTGATTGTTTATATGGAGACTGGAAGGTTGAAGTGAGCAACAAGAAAGAAAAAATTGGATATTTCACCCATACCTTAAAACGGGACTATCAGGGACAGCTGGGTAATAAGGGACACTTCTCTGGGAAATGTTTTCATACCTGTCAAGTGAGACGTTTTCGCCGTACTTCAACACCGTAAAAAGCGGCTATAAGCAACGGCGGAGCAACAAGGGACACCTCTCTGGGAAATGCCCCAAATGCAACTCGTGTTGTTATTGTCAAATATTTTAAGGATTCATGGATATTTGACAATAACAACACAACTCAGCGTCCGGCGCTAAATAAAAAAAAAAAGCAGAATTCTGTATTTGTCAGGCGATCTCTGTCTGTTCCGCAACCGCTGCACAGCTGAACGTGTTAAACCATTGTCCTAATGACTTCTCATTGTAGTGAGAATAGCTCAAGCTGAGCGATCAGCCCGCCCAGATAATTAAACTAATGATTGACTCCACACTTCGAACAGTAGTGATAATAGCTCACGCTGAGCAATCTGCCAGCACGAGCTGTGGGTGATCACACACAGGAGTGCTCCTCAAGACACTCAATTTTTTTTCTAGTATATTTTTCTTTTGGGCGTACAGAAATGGCAATACGCCCGTTTTTGCTAAAATTGCATTTTCCCCGTATTTTCCTTAAAATATTTGACAATAACAACACGAACTACATTTAAAACATTTCCCAGAAAAGTGTCCCCCACAGCCGCGCTTGGCACCAAAATACAGCGAAAACGTCTCCCTTGACAGGTATGCGCCTCCATTTTCATATTGATCTGGTCAATTTCTTGACAGCAGCGGCTCTCCTCCACTGTAATAATAATGGCTTCCGAAAAATCAATATTTATGGGGCGCCCTCAACAGACCCCCTTCGGCTTCGCAATTCTGGAGGCGATTAATGTCCAGTTCAATGACATTTTCCACTGGTTCTGCTCTCTGGTCATCGTTGGAACTGTTGTCATCAGACAAAGCATCTGATTCCGTCTCGGACGGCTCGAACCGGTAAGGTTCTATGCCTCTGTCACTGTCTGAACCACTGACAAAAAAAAGGACAAAAAAAAAAGACAAAACTAAACTAATTTGTTCACAATCGCTGTCACTTTCCGTCATGATTGTCCAATGTTGATAAGTGTGAATGTGGATAGGCAGGGCAGCCAGGGTACAACTGGTGATGTCAAAAACATGGGCGTGGTCTGGACTGGCTGTCACAAGCCAGCAAGCAAGGTGGGGCCTTCACCTGGTGTATTTTGTGCAATTATGTAAATACAGGTGGGTGATATGGTCTCCGGTATGAATATTTGGTTTAAGCTATGTGTATTTTATCTAAATTCGTTGTCATTTAGAAAAAAAAATTACGTGACATTTGGCCTTTAAATTTGTTTGATGATCTGAAACATTTAAATGTGACAAACATACAAAAAAATGAGAAATTGGGAAGGGGGCAAACATTTTGTCACACCACTGTATATTAGATGTTAGTTTAAATCAATGAAAATTTTAAGTGTATATCCACAGCCTGATGACTGCTATTCTGGTCTGATTTAACCTGTTTACTTCTTAGTAAAAATATTTCAGACTTGTCATGATCTGAAAATCAAAGACATAAAAAGTAATGTAATAAAATACATGTGATGACTTCAACTTTATTCATTATCACTACCTAATTAAAATTATTAGAAATCAAATAAATTACATTAAGAGCCAACTTGCTCCTCCAACATGTTTTAATATATTTATTATATATTTTGCGTGTATGTGCCACCATCATGCACTTTTGCAGTTTTAATAAATGTTTTCAGACAAAACTAAGACATTCAGCAGTAATTTAAACCAAAAAAGTGATGGTCTGATACACTGTTATGTTTCCAATTAGCACAACTTAGCACTGCCATTTAGCATTTGCCATTTTATAATTAGACATGGTGTTCACGTTACCTCCTATTAAAATGAGGTTAGCGGACGCTCTGACGCAGCACGATGAAAAACAGTCCCACATCCTCTATGGCAAACAGGAGTAGCGGGCTGGTGGCTATCTGACCAAATATTGGAGTTCAGAGTTAGCAACCACCAGAGAGCCTCGCCACATACCACACATGCTGCGCCCATTGCGGGGGAGAGGCAGGACGCTGACAAGTAGTTTGAGGAGCTTTGCTCAAGAAACGGGGGTATGTGCACTTTAAATAACAATATACAGTGGTATGAAAAAGTGTTTGGCCCTGTCCTGATTTCTCTCTTTTTTGTATGTTTGTCACACTTAAATGTTTCAATCATCAAACAAATTTAAATATTAGACAAAGATAACACAAGTAAACACAAAATACAGTTTTTAAATGAAGGTGTTTATTATTAAGGGTAAAATAAATCTAAACCTACATGCTCCTGTGTGAAAAAGTGATTGCCCCCCCCCTGTAAAAACATAAACTAACTGTGGTTTATCACATCTTTGGAAAGCTGAGTTCAATTTCTCTAGCCACACCCAGGCCTGATTACTGCCACACCTGTTCTCAATCAAGAAATCACTTCAATAGGACTTGCCTGACAAAATGAAGTAGATCAAAAGATTCTCAAAAGCTAGATATCATGCTGTGATCCAAAGAAATTCAGGAACAAATGAGAAACAAAGTAATTGAGATCTATCAGTCTGGAAAAGGTTATAAAGCCATTCCTAAAGCTTTGGGACTCCAGCGAACCACAGTGAGAGCCATTATCCACAAATGGCAAAAACATGAAACTGTGATGAACCTTTCCAGGAGTGGCTGACTGACCAAAACTACCCCAAGAGCGCTGCGACAACTCATCCAAGAGGTCACAAAAAACCCCACAACAACATCCAAAGAACTGCAGGTCTCATTTACCTCAGTTAAGGTCAGTGTTCATGACTCCATCATAAGATAAGCCTTTATTAGTCCCACAACGGGGAAATTCCAGGATTGCAACAGCACAGGGATAGCAACACTCAGAGCAACAATCAGAAGGCAAGAAAAAAAAAACAAGCAAGCAAGAGCAGCTAATAAACATATGTACGTATTACTATAAAATATATATATATACACACACACACAGACACACAGTGCAGAGCATTGTAGCTGGATGGAATAAATATATGAATATATGAACACACAGTGCAGAGCATTGTAGCTAGATGGAATAAATATGTAAATATATAAACACCCACAGTACGGAGCATTGCAGCTAGGTGGAATAAATATGCAAGTATATAAACACACACAGTGCGGAGCAATGTAGCTAGATGGAATAACATGTAGATATATAAATATATAAACACCCACAGTACGGAGCATTGCAGCTAGACGGAACAAATATGCAAATATATAAACACACACAGTGCAGAGCATTGCCGCTAGATGGAATGAAACAGCATAACCGTCTACCCAGCTATCCTGCATGGTATGATTATGTGCCCATACACACTCTCACCCTCCATAGCGACCGGCATGCTCCTAGTTGTATGCCGGAGAGGACCACTGTGTAAGTCTATTGCATCTTCTGCATTCAAAAAACTATTAGTTTGTTACGTCTTTTTTGCTAACTCTGCGAGCAGCCCTGCTTAGGTTGTACAGTCTGACAGCCGTTGGTAGGAAGGACCTACGAAACCTCTCGGTTGTGCACCTGGGATGATGTAGTCTGCTGCTAAATGAGCTCCTCAGTGCATTCAGTATGTCCTGCATAGGGTGGAACTCGGACTCCAGCAGAGATGACAGTTTAGCCACCGTCCTTCTCTCTCCTATCTCCTCCATCGGATCAAGGCGCAGCCCCAGGACAGAGCTAGCTTTCTTAATCAGTTTGTTCAGTCTCTTCCTATCGGCTGCAGTAATGCCACTGCCCCAGCAGACCACTCCAAAAGTGATGGCTGATGCCACCACCGTGTCATAGAATGACTTCAGCAGCGCCCCTTGTACACCAAAAGACCTGAGTCTCCTCAGCAGGAACAGCCTGCGCTGTCCCTTCTTGTAGAGTGCATCAGTATTGTGTGACCAGTCTAGTTTATTGTTCAGATGAATACCCAGGTACTTATAGGATGTCACCATCTCGATGTCTGTTCCCTGTATATTTACTGGTACTGTGAGGGGCTGCCCATGCCTGCGGCAGTCCACCACCAGCTCCTTAGTTTTCCTCGCGTTGATCTGGAGGCAGTTCCGATGGCACCAGTCCACAAAGTCCTGGATAAGCCCTCTGTACTCAGCTTCATCTCCATTGGAGATGAGGCCAACGATCGCAGAGTCATCAGAGAACTTCTGTAGATGGCAGTGTGTTGTGTTGTGTGAGAAGTCCGCAGTATAAAGAGTGAACAGGAAGGGAGCCAGCACCGTTCCCTGGGGGGCCCCCGTGCTACTGATGATCGTGTCGGACACACAGTCCCGGGTTCTCACAAACTGAGGCCGGTTCGTGAGGTAGTCCAGGATCCATGATGACAGGTGCTGGTCCACCCCTGCGCGCAGCAGCTTGTCCTTCAGGATCATCGGTTGGATGGTGTTGAAAGCACTGGAGAAGTCAAAGAACATGATCCTCACCATATTCCCGGGCTTCTCCAGGTGGGACAGAGAACGGTGAAGGAGGAAGATCACCGCATCCTCCACCCCAATGCCATGCTGGTAGGCGAACTGGAGTGGATCCATCGCTGGTTCCACCAGGGGGCGGAGGTGAGCAAGGAGCAGTCTCTCCAGGGTCTTCATCAAGTGGGACGTCAAGGCCACCGGTCTGTAGCTGTTCAGGTCTTTGGGGTGGGAAGTTTTTGGTACAGGTACCACACAAGATGTTTTCCACAGCTGTGGTACCCTCCCCAGTTTCAGGCTCATGTTGAAGATATACGTCACAATCCCACACAGCTGGTCTGCACAGGACTTGAGGAGCTTTGCGCTGATGCCGTCCGGTCCCGGCGCCTTCCTCGCCTTGATCTTCCTCAGCTCCGTCCTCGCCTGGGTCCTGGTCAGGGTCAGGATGGGGGGCTGTGTGTTGGGAGTGGGGGGGTGTTGGTAGAGTGGGGAGTGGGCAGCAGGACTTGATTTCTTTAGAGGCAGCAGTGGTTGTTGTGCAGTCAGGGGGGAGGGCGGTTGGTCAAATCTATTGAAAAACAGATTCAGGTTGTTCGCCCACTCCCTGCCCCCTGTGGCCTGGGGGGAGGTATTCTGGAGCCCCGAGATGGTTTTGAGGTTTCTCCAGACCCCGCTGATGTCGCTCTGTTGCAGCTTGTCCTCCATCTTCTTCCTGAAGCTGTCCTTGCCTTCTCTGATCTTTCTCCTCAGCTCCCTCTGTACGGACTTCAGCATCTCCCTGTTCCCTGACCTGAAGATCCTCTTCTTCTCTCTCAGAAGTGTTTTAATCTCAGGGTTGATCCAGGGTTTGTTGTTTGAGTGACGCCGTATGGTCTTGGTGGGAACGGATTTGTCCACACAGAAGCTGAGGTAGCCCGTGAAGGTGTGAATGAGGCCATCGATGTCCTCACCATGTGGATCGCAGAGCTGCTTCCAGGCGGTGGCTTCAAAACAGCCCTTTAGGGTGTCCATTGTCTCCTCAGACCATAACTCCACAGTGTGCATGGCCGGAGGTTGTCTGTGCACTAGGGGTTTGTACACCGGCCGGAGATGAACCAAGTTGTGATCCGATCTCCCGAGTGGGGGTAGTTGTGATGAGGTGTACGCCTCCTTAGTGTTTGCGTAGAATAAATCCAGTGTTTTATTGTCTCTAGTGTGGCATGTGACATACTGGGTGAACGTGGGTAGAATGGGAGACAGTGAAACATGGTTGAAATCGCCTGAGATGAGGAGAAGAGCATCTGGGTGTTCTGTCTGCAGCCTGCTGGTTACTGAATGGATGACGTCACGTGCTGTCCCAGCGTTCGCCGTCGGATTTGCATAAACAACAATGCAGATCACGTGTGAGTGTTCTCTCGGGAGATATGTAGGCCTCATGCTAACAGCTAGCAACTCAATGTCTTTGCTGCAGTGTCGTTGTTTAACAGTGATATGTCCCGGTCTGCACCAGTTGTTGTTAACATACATGATCACTCCACCGCCCCTAGCCTTGCCACTGTCTGGTGTTCGGTCAGCTCGTATCATGTGAAAACCCTCCAGCTCAATGTTAGCATCTGCTGCTAGTTCAGTTAGCCACGTCTCAGTAAACAAAAGGAGAGAGCACTCCCGGTATGTGCTATCATAACGGGAGATAGCCGCTAGCTCATCTAACTTTCCCAGTATCGACCGTACATTTCCCATGACAACAGATGGAAGGGAGGGTCTGTACCTTATATTTTTTGTCCTCCGCCTTACTCCAGCCCGGCAGCCGCGGCGTTTTCGCCTCAGTTCTCTCGGTATGTCGAGTATTTCCAATGGGACCGGGTGGCGGTTGAATGCTAGCAGCTGTTCTCTGCTGTATCGTATCCTGCTATAGACAGTGGCTCCGTCCACCGGCTCAGGAGACATTTAGGACGATCTGTGTGTCCGTGATATAAGTGGGGTGAAAAAAAAAAAAAAAGACGGATCAAAAGAGAGAGGAAGGGAAAAAGACTCGGAATCGAGCCGCTGTTGCAAAAGGCAGCCGACTCGTGTGGCGCCCCTAGTGTAAGAATAAGAAAGAGACTGGGCAAAAATAGCCTGCATGGCAGAGTTCCAAGACGAAAACCACTGCTGAGCAAAAAGACAATAAAGGCTTGTCTCAGTTTTGCCAGAGAACATCTTGATGATCCCCAAGGCTTTTGGGAAAATAATCTGTGAATTGACAAGACAACAGTTTAACTTTTTGGAAGGTGTGTGTCCCATTACAACTGGCGTAAAAGTAACACAGCATTTCAGAAAAGGAACATCATACCAACAGTAAAATATGGTGGTGGTGGTAGTGTGATGGTCTGGGGCCGCTTTGCTGCTTCAGGACCTGGAAGACTTGCTGTGGTAAATGGAACCATGAATTCTGCTGTCTACCAAAAAATCCTGAAGGAGAATGTCCGGCCATCTGTTCGTGACCTCAAGCTGAAGCACACTTGGGTTCTGCAGCAGGACAATGATCCAAAACACACCAGCAAGTCCACCTCTGAATGGCTTAAGAAAAACACAGTGAAGACTTTGGAGTGGCCTAGTCAAAGTTCTGACCTGAATCTGATTGAGATGCTGTGGCATGACCTAAAAAAGACGGTTCAGTTATTAGGTTTAGGGCACAGGTGTCAAACTCATTCCATGGAGGGCCAAGACCCTGCAGGTTTTACCTCCATCCAGTGTCTTCAACAGGTGATTTCTCTGAATTTCTTCCTACTGATTGCTGATCAGTGAAAACACCTGCTGAAGAGACTGGGTGGAAGTAAAACCTGCATGGTCTTGGCCCTCCATGGAATGAGTTTGACACCCCTGGTTTAGGGGGCAATCACTTTTTCACACAAGGCCATGTAGGTTTGGATTTTTTTCCCTTAATAATAAACACTGTCATTTAAAAACTACATTTTGTGTTTACTTGTGTTATCTTTGTCTAATATTTGAATTTATTTGATGATCTGAAACATTTACGTGTGACAAACATACAAAAAAATAAGAAATCAGGATGGGGCAAACACTTTTTCACAACACTGTAAACGGTATTCTATGAAAAGATAGACATTTTTATATCGTTATCCGACATATATCGTCATATCGTGCAGCCCTATGTGACACCAGCCTCAGCTTGAATATTCTGAAACGTTATGAATAGTTTTGGGGTCTGAATTTATTTGGTAAAAGTATGATGCACACCTGCAGACATTTTGGTTTCAATGTATGTGAAGTTTTCACCTGGAGTGGGGGTTAGAAAATAGGCTATTAATCAGCTATAAAAAGCCTGTAATATAACAGAAAATACCGCATCTTTGTCCATTTTATTTTTGATTTTTAATTTATAAGGAAAAACCTCACAAATTTATGAGTAAAGTCTCAAATGTACAAGAAAAAAGCTCTAAATTAGCACTCAACACATATTATGAGAAAAGTTAATTCAAGTGGAAAAAAATCTTCCAAATTTACAAGAAAAAGGTAGTAAATTTAGAAAAAAACTGCCATAAATTTAGGACCAAAATCTCAAACTATCCAGACTCTAAAGTCATATCTCAGTAACTTCTTAACTATTATGGGGTAACTACTCTGATGTATAGTTGAATGATAATATACAAAGATAACCCACCTTTACGTGTGTATAATTTCAGGCTACTCCACCACCTAAATTAGAGATTTTTTTAATTGAAAATGCAGAAAAAAAAATTTGTGGATTTGGAGAGCTCCCATAAATTACCTACTTTTTCTTGTGATTATTTTTATTCTTTTTTAATTAGAGACTTTTTAAGAAACTTCATGAAATTTGAAACTTCGTGAAAAATTTCTGCTCATGGATTGACATTTTTTCTTGAATTTGTGACTTTTGCATCAAACCTCTTTTTTTCTTCCGTCTTTGCATTTATGCTTCAATAATTTCCGTCATCTTTCCACTGATTTTTTTCCTTAATTTTTTTTAAATTCTTGCAAATGAGCTACATTTCTCTTGTGATTTTCTGACCTTTGTCTCAACAATTTATTAATTTTCTTTTTCTTAATGAATTTATTAACTCTTTTAAATAACTTCCTGTGTTTACGTTCTCAATGACTGTAATTGTACATATGCAAATTTTTCCTCATAAATTTGCAATGTTTTCCATGAATTTGTAACTTATCTTTTAAATTCAAGCTTGTTTTTCTTGTAATTTTGCATTTTTTTCTCTCATGCATTTGGTACATATTTTAAATAAATGGACATCTGTCCCTTTTAATTTGTTACATTATTCTAGTAAATTTGAAACTTTTATTGTAGTGTTAGTGATTTTTTTTTTCTTCCTTGTAATTGTGTGGCTTTTTTTCAAAGCTTTGCACCTCTGGAAAATTTTGAGACTTTAAAATTATGACAAAATATTTATGCAAAATAGACAAAAAAGTAACTTTATTTAAAACCACAGGAATTCACTTGTAAAGGGCAAAAGTGGAATAAGTCTGTCCTCTGTTAGATCATGGTTGTGATGGTTGAATGTTGCTACTTAACAAATTGGACCAAAAATGCCAGGGACGATTTTTTGTCCCAGTCCAGCCCTGGCTAAGACGGCTAGCACACGTTTTTCTTTAATGGTTGCACTGTCAATCAACCACTGTGCGCTGTTTGAATTAGAGAGAAAGACGCTGTTGTCATTTTGGTATAAGCAAAATATTAAATCCAAGCTGTCACTGTTATTATATATCATCACGTACTAACTAGAAGCCAGGGAGGAGATGTATGAAAGATGATAACGCACAAAATAACGTGTGTGTGTGTGGTGGAGCTCACTGGGTGCTCAGCATCCCTAAAGCGCTGATCCTAGAACCGCCCCTGTCTTTGGTCTGACCCGGTCGTGAACCCACGACCTTCCAGCTGTGGGGCAGATGCTCTACCACTAGGCCAAACTGTGAGATGATGTAAATTATTCATCCATCAAATAGTGCTATTCAGAGTACAGCGGTCATTTAGGTGTACCAAGTAAAGTTGCTTGAGGGAAATACTCAATATGTTAATAAATTTGATCTGTCCAGGGTGTACCTCGCCTTTTGTATAATGGCTACTGGGATGAGCTCCAATGACCTCAAAACCCTGAACTGGATGAGCTGAACACGATGGATGGACTGATGTGTTGGTTAATTTGTTGGTTTAGCCCTTTGATTATTTCTAAAACTAGTTTATTAATAGATAATCACTGGATGTACACTATTTACAAAAACAGTTTCAAAAAGTATCATCACTATAAAATCACAAAGTATGGCATCACAGATCGACATCTGGCGGGGGGGGTCAGAGCAGAAACTGATACTGTTTATTAGGGATGGGAATCTAGCCACCTCATGATTCAGTGATGATTCAGAGGGCTGCGACGCAAGGATAAAATGACTGATGCACCTTTTTTCTATTCACCCAGTTGGATTATGTTTTAGCCCCTCTGAGACCCCGATGGACAGTCATCCAAAGGCATTTTAAACTCTAAGGGAAACACCCTACATTCTTTTAGAAAAAGGAACCGAGGTCTGTTACCTTCTCATCCACACTAAATATGAACTTGTCCCTAGTATTAATCTACACTCCCAACACCTAGACATTTACAAAATACAAAACTATACAGTTTACTCTGCAAATGAAGCAATCACACACAAATTTATATACAGCTTCTTTTTTTTTTTTTTTTTTTTTTAATCAAGAGAACACCTGTGTGAGCATAAAAACAATGCAAACACTGCGGTGCAGGAAAACAAAAGAGTCTGCTCCTCTAGGACAGATTCATGGAGCCAAGTACAACCCCAGAACAACAGACAAAATCCCTCACAGGTCACTGACTGATATCCACGTCAATCACTGATGGATTACCTGTCCAACTCAATCATCCGAAAGGTTTGATAATTATCAGACCTGTCCACGCTCCTTTATTGACAGGTTTCCCTCAACACACGGACATTTATTTAGACCCCTTGTTAACCCCCCAAAAAACTGAAAAATGCACTATTCACGTCCTCAAACCCCCAGTAATGCTGGCCCAGGGTTAGCCTTGTTAATCGTACCTGCTGGCCAAGATCTGACCTGTCACAGCTGCAGGCTGCAGCCACCTTCGTTTAGTCACCCAGATACTTGACATTTAGCACAGCTAAGCTAAAAATTATTGACTAACATTGACTAATATTGTTTATAGGTCATACCTGCTGTCTAAGCTGGTTCACCTAATGTCAAACAACCAGCCGGGAGTCGCTGGCCTGATCCTGACCGGCTAATGTTAGCTATCAGAAACGACCGAGTCAAGCTAGCGTTTTGTTTCCCTGGTGACTGTGTCTCCATAGACACACTCCGGCGGCTCATACCTGTGTGAATCAGCACACAGGCTGTCACTAAACCACATCAATTAATTACCTGTACTGCGGACCGGTACCATGTGTGAATCCGAAATAGTTGCTTGCAGCCATCTTGGCACCTCCAGGACAGCACAAAGCAACGGAGAATTGAGAGCCAAGATAATTCACCCCCTGCTGCTGCTGCTACGGTACAACACCGGAACTGGGTGAGGAAAAAGCGAAGCGCTCCAAGAAATTCAAAGTTGATGTGGATGACAAGTGTAGGTTTGCAAATGTGAGCTAAAACACTTTTATTGACTATTAATAAAATGTTTGAAAAAAAACACAATGAGAAAAAAATTCATTAGTCCAAAATTTGTATACATTCCTTCTAGACATGTTTACGTGGTTAAGATGCCACGAATTATTCATTTATTCAAATAAATTTCTTGCTCTTTGTCCTCCATATTTATTTATAATCATTTCATTTATTTTTATGAACTACAGGGTTTTTTTTTGGCACACAGTTTAAGAGTTTTCAAGATTATCATTGGTTTTATTTAACCTTTATTTATGCAGGGAGGGCCATTTTCAAGGACACCCTGTTCAAATTTCTGCAGTTCCACAGTTACACCTGGAAGCTGTCCGGTGCAACTACAGACTGCCCTGTAGCCACTGAGCAGCTCTACTGGAGCAGTTGGGGTGAAGAGCCTTGCTCAGGGCATCATTAGTGGGGTTAAGGAAGGTGGGGCAAACACTGCTGTGTTATCTGACCCACCCAGATCTGATCCTGCCAGCTGGACCAGTAACCCTCCAGTCACTAGTCCACATCCCTAACCATTAGGCCACCAGATTAAATGTATTTGAATGAATGAATGAATGAATGAATGAATAGATAGATAGATAGATAGATAGTATTGCAAACAATCAACTGAAGAAAATAACTTTAGGTTGACTAATATTCTAAATATTCCTAGTTTTAAAAAACATTGAAATTGCATTAAACATATTCCATTTGTGTATCGCACAAATTTAATTTATAAAAGAAACAATATGCAACTAATTACACTAAAAGTAAACCTTTAAAACGTTGTTGTTTTTTTCCAATTTGCTTTTTTTTTTTTCCTCCGTTTTGGTATATTTTCGGACTTTCAGCCGAGATGGAAGTACTTCGACGGGATCGCTCTCACTTTGCCTCTCTACTCTCTTCTGCGGTATGAACGGCTGAATGACTGGATGGGTGTTCTGTGCCCCAACCTAATGTCAACCAAACTGCCTGGCAGTGTTCACAGCTGCTCACAGAGGGCATCCCTTTCAGGTCATTTATCCCTGTGTTGTTGACACTTCAGTCTCCCATGCCGCTAATGAGATTAATGGGGAAATGACCTTGGGTTTGTAGATGCATGGAAAAATGGAAGAAGGTGGCACTACAGCTTAAAAGGGGAAACATCCAGTAAGTAGGCACCCCTTATACCTTTAGAATGACTACTACTACTACTACCCTTGAGACATAGAAAACCAGCAAATTTTGATCATTTTTGCAGGTATGCAGTGCAGGGAAAGCCTCGGGGTTATATGATTGGCTGCATGGAAGTGAAGTAAGGGGTGGAATAATTAATGATGTGGTGCGTAGCCTATCAAAGAGACTGGGGCAAGGAGATTTGAAGAGGGGAGAGGCTGCGGATGAAGATGCTGTTGCCAGGGAACAGAAACCACACAGAGGACCACTGAATACAGCAGCAGGATGATCTGAAGGAGTGAAGGGACGTGTAGCTAATTTCCTCAAGGTACTGTTAAGGATAAATGAACTGCTTCCATGGAGGGCCAAGTATACAAAGGAGACTTGAAACACCTTTTGAATTTATACTGTAGTGAGGAATAATATAATCCAAGGGTGTCTGGATCCTCTTGCGTGAAGAGAAAAGGGGTGGGCGTCAAGACATAGAAAGACCATGATGCCAAAGCAGATGTGATCCCATTAAAGGAATTTTGTGTCCTGGTAGTGTGGAAGGCAGGCTGTCGGCTCACTCTTCATGGCCAGTCTTTCGCCAACAAAGGTGGCCAGGGGCGGAGGAGACGAGGGGGAGTCCAGAACAGAGGTGCCCCCTGTCTTCAGACACCTGCTGCTGGCTAGCTGCTGACATTGAGGACACTGTATGACTGTTTCCATGCAGGAGTGTGCCGATGTGCATGTGAATTAAGGAAAGCCTGGGAGAGGGAGAAGGAGGAGAAATTTCACACTGACCCAAGGTTTTCTGCTGATGTGGAGGATCAAGACTCTAAACTGGAATCTTTGCATCTGTGACCGAGACATAGGAGGAAGGCTCTCAGATACTCAGTATAGAAGAGGTTTGAAGCAGGACGCACTGCTCATGTGAGTAGAACCATTGATTTATTGTCCTTGCATTTATTTAATGCACAGTGAATATGGTCAGACACATTGCGCAGACTGCATGCTGACTGTCCATTAGCAAGCAGAATCTGTTGGTTTCTGCTGGGTTTTCCAGTTGAGGTGACCTAGAAAGGCTATGGAGCCATTGTACCCTGTGATAGTGATGTACTGACTTTGCAGAAATATGCCTCTCTAGTCTGTGATATTGGGGAGGGAATCACAGTATCTTTAAATTATGCATGTAATCTCACATGTAAAGGTCAATTCACCCATGCATTTTGGAGAAATCCTTTCACATTTGACTTCTTTTCTCCTCAAAACCTTTAATGCATGCAAATTCATTCTCTTCCTGACTTTTACTCCTGCTGACTTGCCCTCATTTGACATCACAGTGCAATCTGTTATCTTTGATTTTTTTTTCCTAGTGTCTAATAAAAGATCTGTAATAAATCATTTCCTGTCTGTCAGGGATTTGGAAGGATTCCAAAATATTATGCAGCTACAAGTGCGGCTGCCAAAGCTGCCACATTCCTAGTAATTATCACATCATGGAAACTTGTATTACATTGCTTGTCATTGTCATCATCCTTATGCACTGCTAATAATAATGTCTTCATCACACTAGGTCAGCTATGCATTTCAGCTTCCAGGATAAAAAGAGAAAGTTGGGGTGGTACTGTTAGACCCAACAGCTGCCTATGACACCGTTTGGCATTGTGGCCTACACCTGAAACTACTGAAGACAATACCTGATCAGCACATAGTTAACTTCATCATGGAAATGCTGTCAAATTGTAGTTTCACTCTTCAGACCAGTGATAGCCAGCAAAGCAGACTCAGAAGACCGAGAAACGGGGTTCCCCAGGGGTCTGTGCTTGCACCAATGCTTTTTAACATCTATACCAGGGGTCACCAACTAAAACTGCAAAAGGTCCGATAAGTCAGTCCTCCTTCCTAGCCGAGGTCCAAACTAGGTGTGGAAATCTTTAGGCGCCTGATGATTCAATTATGATGCAGAACTCTGACTTGATTCTAAAACCATTCTCAATGCACCTTGATACATTGTTTTCTATTCAAGACTTTTCCCTTCAACTGTGTGACAACTTGGCCCTTTTAAAGCAAAGTATTTGCAGTGGCCCATGAATTTACTTCCAACATCTTTTATTAAAACAAATGGAAGAGAAATCTGGCACATGGAGGGCAGTGGTGGTCTAATGGTTAGGGATGTGGACTGGTGAGCGGAGGGTCACGGGTTTGATCCTTGGACTGGCAGGATTAGATCTGGGTGGGACAGATAACATAGCAGTGTTTGCACCACCCTCCTTAACCCCACTGTGGTGCCTTTGAGCGAGGCCCTTAACCCCAACTGCTCCAGTGAAGCTGCTCAATGGCCACATGTCAGTCTGTGGTTGTACTGGGCAGCTTCCTGCTGTGAATGTGGAACTGTGTGAGTGTGAACAGGGCATCCTTGAAAATGAGAGGTTGCCTTTCAGTGGAACTACCCTGTATAAATAAAGGTTAAATAAAAAAAATAAAATAAAAAACATGGACAAATTTATCTCAAAATGTGCTTTAAAGAATTGTCATCCTTTCATTGACATTCTTTCAGAAGACCACAGCTGTCTCCAGACATGTCAGTATCACTGTACCTGCTTTCACACATTATTTCATTAAGTTCATGTTTTAGCTGGCTTTAGCTCTATATAAATTTTTAAACAAAAAAAATATTAAAATGAATTCTTTGTTCAATTTCAAACAAAATGTAATATAAAATTTTATAATACAGGAGAACACTAAGTATGTTTGTTGACTCCAAATAAATATATCTAAAATTCTAAAATCGACAACTAAAATCCTAAAAATGTTTTACAGGAGAACACAAACTAAATTGTATTGCATTAATAAAAAGATTAATTTTGATTTGATTTGATTTTGTATACTTTATTGATCCCCAGAGAATATCTAAAAAAAACTAAATTTCACAAAAAGTCCACCTCTATACAATATTTTCAGTGCAGAAAAAAACTGTTTCAAACTAAGCCAAAAAAAACCAGACACAAAATATAATTCCAGAACACAAGATATTGTCAACGATGGCCCTCACAAGCCATAAATGTCACGACTCGCCGCTCATCATCCACCTCAGCTGCGTGCACACCTGCGCCTCGTCAGCCACGGGCTATTTAGCCCACGCAGCCCTGTGCAGCAGTCTGGAGCCGTCTGTTCGCATCGGCACTTTCTCGCAGCTGGATCGTCTCTCCACGACAGCTGAGCTACGCTTCACGTAAGCATCATCACCCTTACCTCTTGCAAGTCTTCTCCCCTGTGCACAGGTGGATTCCTTGGCGGCGGATAACCCCGTCATCGCCATCCTTCCCTCATCGTCGTCACTGGCTCAGCAGGACGCTGTCTTCCGGGCTTCTCCCTTGGCCAATGCCAGCCACCCGTCTCCTACAAGTAAGCAGCACTCTGGTCATTATACCTGTCTAGGTGTGGTGCCCTTTACCCTTGTCCTCTGTTCTCTCCATAGGGTTGCCTGGCTGTACGGCACACTGCTCTGTTTCCTGTGCATCGGCGTTCACCCTCATCACATATCCATATCTCACACATCCATCCATACACACCTGCTTGTTGAATAAAGCTGTTAAATCTTCCCTGAGCCTGCGTGCGTGTTTCCTGAGCCGGACATTATGTCAGTACGGCTCCAGCAGAGCGGTTCAGCAGACAGCGGGCTCGCACGCCGTCTTTCCACCCTCGAGGCTCGGGTGGATTTAATAGCCCACCAACAGCAGGTGATTTTAAATCAATTAACTAACATCACTCACTGGTTAGACTGCTTGGACCCCCAGCAGGTGTTCCCCCCGGCTCGTCAGGGAGGGGCAGCTCCTGCCGCTTCCATGGCCGGCCAGCCTGCCGCGGGAACGCCAACCCGACTCACGCCAATTCCAACCCCCGCCCGCTTCAGCAGTAAGCTCGGCGGAGCGCGGGGGTTCATCATGCAGTGCGAGTCGGTGTTTCTGCGCGTTCCCGGGGATTTTCCCTCGGACCACAGCCGAATTGGCTATATAGCTAATCTCCTGGAGGGGCGAGCGCTAACTTGGGCTTACGCCGTCATGGCGAAGCCCAGTTACGCAAACCTCTCCTACGGCCAGTTCGTGCAGAGCTTTCTCGAGGTGTTCGATCATTCCCGGCGAGATAGCATCCTCGCTGACCGTCTCCTTGGCCTCCAACAGGGAAGCCGGTCAGCGGCGGATTACTCTATCGACTTCCGGGTCACAGCGGAGGAGGTGGGCTGGGGTGAGGCGTCACTCTGTAGCATCTTCCTCCGCAGCCTCAGCTCTGGTCTGAGGGATGAGCTGGCCAGCCGAGACCTTCCGGAGAGGCTGTCGGAGCTAATCTCCTTGACAATTAGCTTGGATAACAGGCTGCGTGAACAATCCACCGAGCGGAAGTTAATTGGCCGCTCGCGTGGAGGTTCTGTCCGCACCCCTCAGGCTCGCCCCCTGGCGTTACCTCCTCCGGAGTCCTCCGAGGAGTCGGAGGCCATGGTAGTTGATCAGTCAAGGCTCCCCCTAGCGGAGAAACAGCGCCGCCGGGATCTGGGCCTCTGCATGTATTGCGGAGGTGATCAGCATACCGTGGAGCATTGCCCGGAGAAGCCAAACGGGGGGGGGGGGGGTCCGCGAGTCACTGTAGGGGGCCTCGCGGACTCTAACCGGTCGAATCCCCTCACAAGTCTGTCACTGCCCATACGATTCTGTCACAATGCCACGGGGCACCTCACACACGCACTGGTGGACTCAGGAGCAGAGCAGAGCTTCATTTCTAAGAGCCTGGCAACCCAATTGGGTATCCCCTGCCACCCTCTGACTGCTCCTGTCAGCCTGGTCACCCTCTCCCGTGCGCCCCTTGGACAAGTGACTCATCGCACCCAGCCGGTCCCTGTAATTATCTCAGGCAATCACCGGAAGGATCTTACCTTGTATGTCCTATCCTCCTCTGTGTCGCCTGTCATCTTAGGCTACCCCTGGTTGCGCCTGCACAACCCAGTGCTGGATTGGCAGACAGGAAGAATCGCCACCTGGAGCTCCTTCTGCATGGGCACCTGCCTCCAGTCCGCTGCCTGCGCCCCGTCCTCCCCGCCTCTGGTCTCGGACGCCGCGCCTCCAGATCTCACCCTGGTGCCTTCGGAGTTCCATGACCTGGGCCTCGTGTTCAGTAAGTCCAGGGCGATGTCTCTCCCTCCTCACCGGCCGTACGACTGCACCATCAACATCCGCCCGGGGGCTCCCTTGCCATCCAGACGCCTCTACAGCCTGTCAGCGCCGGAGCGGGAGGCCATGGACAGTTACATCAAGGAGTCACTCAACGCAGGAATCATCCGCCCTTCTTCGTCTCCGCTCGGCGCAGGGTTTTTCTTCGTCTCGAAGAAGGATGGGTCACTCCACCCCGTATAGATTTTCAGGCCCTGAATGACATCATGGAGAAAGACCGCTACACCCTGCCATTAATGGACACCGCTTTCCACTCCCTCCAGGGGGCGACCTGGTTCACTAAGTTGGATCTCCGCAGTGCTTATCACCTCGTCCAGATCCGGGAGGGGGATAAGTGGAAGACGGCCTTTCGAACGCCTAGTGGTCACTTCGAGTATCTGGTAATGCCGTTTGGGCTGACCAACGCCCCCGCTGTGTTTCAACGCCTCATAAACGACGTCCTACATGATTTCCTGGGCCTCTTCGTGTTCGTGTACCTGGATGATATTGTCATCTTCTCCAGGTCACGGGAGGAACACCAGGTCCACGTGAGGCGGGTCTGACAGCGGCTACTGGAGAACAGGCTGTACGTCAAGGCCGAAAAGTGCGAGTTTTACGCCAAGACCACCTCCTTCCTAGGGTTCGTAATCTCGCACAATCAAGTCCTTCCCGACCCCGCGAAGGTTAAAGCGTTGGTCGAGTGGCCCACGCCAACCTCCAGAAAGCAGGTGCAGCAGTTCATTGGGTTTGCCAACTTTTATCGCCGCTTTGTGCCCAATTTTGGCGCCATTGTTGCCCCTTTGACCCGCCTCACTTCTCCCAAGAACCCCTTCCGGTGGACCGAAGAGGTTGCAGCGGCTTTCGAGGCATTGAAGACGGAGTTCTCCTCCTCTCGGGTCCTGACCCAGGTTGACCCCACGCTGCAGTGCCTGGTCGAAGTCGACGCATCTGATACGGGAGTGGGGGCGGTGCTCTCTCAGCGATCACCCACCGATGGGGCCAAGCGACCCTGCGCCTTCTTCTCACGGCGCCTGTCTCCGGCTGAGCGCAACTACGATGTCGGGGACAGGGAGCTACTTGCCATCAAGCTCGCACTGCAGGAGTGGCGCCACTGGTTGGAGGGGGCTGCCCAGCCGTTCGTGGTGTTAACGGACCATAAGAACCTGGAATATTTAAGATCTGCCAGACGACTGAATGCCCGCCAGATGCGCTGGTCATTATTCTTTGCCCGGTTCCGTTTCACCATCACCTACCGCCCTGGTTCTAAAAATGGCCTGCCCAACGCCCTTTCCAGGCAGTTTGCCCCTGAGACCTCGGAGGAGCCGGGTCATACCATCTTGCCCAGCTCGTGTGTGGTGGGGGCGATTTCCTGGTCCATCAGGGACAAGATCCGGAGGGCGCAGGAGACCGAACCAGACCCTGGCGGCGGACCGGAATAGAAGCTGTTTGTTCCATCGACTATCCGGGGGGAGGTTATTCATTGGGCTCACACCTCCAAACTCGCCTGTCACCCTGGTGTCGCCCGGCTAGTGGATCTCCTCCAGCGTTCCTTTTGGTGGCCGGGTCTCCAGAAGGACGTCACCAACTACGTCCGGGCGTGCCCTGTGTGTGCCACCGGCAAGTCAGGTAATTCCCCCCCGTGGGTCTGCTCCAGCCCCTGCCGGTCCCAGGCAGGCCCTGGTCTCACATAGCCCTCAACTTCGTCACTGGTCTCCTGGTCTCCAACACCTACAACGCTGTGCTGACCATCGTTGATCGGTTCTCCAATGCTGCCCACTTCGTGCCGCTCCGGGGCCTCCCTATGGCACGGGAGACAGCAGACCTTCTTGTCCAGCACGTGGTCAGGCTGCATGGGATACCGGTGGACGTCGTCTCCGATCAGGGTCCCCAATTTGTCTCTGAGGTATGGAGGTGTTTCTGCAACGCTCTGGGGGCCACGGTGAGCCTCTCCTCCGGCCACCACCCGCAGTCCAACGGGCAGTGTGAGCGTGCCAACCAGGAACTGGAAGCTGCCCTACGCTGCGTCACCTCCTCCAACCCATCGTCCTGGAGCGCGCACCTGGCCTGGGTGGAGTATGCCCACAACACGGCATGGTCTTCTGCCACAGGGATGTCCCCCTTTAAGGCGTCCTTGGGATACGACCCACCTTTGTTCCCTGAGCAGGAGGGCGAACTGGCCATTCCCTCCATCCAGGCGCACCTGAGATGCTGTCGGAGTCTGTGGACCAGAGCGTGCGATGCGCTATTACACACGGCGGCGCGCAACAGCTCGACGGTGAACCGCCACAGGAGACCTGCCCCTGCCTACCAGGTGAGCCAACGCATCTGGTTGTCTTCTCACGACATAAATCTCAAGGCTGAAAAGAGGAAGCTGGCCCCGCGCTTCATTGGCCCCTTCACCATCGCTAAGATTGTCAACCCGGTGGCTGTGCGTCTGGCCCTCCCCCCCTCCCTCCGCATATGTCCCACCTTCCACGTGTCAAAGATCAAGCCCGTGGTCTCCGATCCACTCTGTCCCCCGCCCAAGGCGCCGCCTGCGCCTCTGATGATGGATGGCCACCCGGCCTGGAGAGTCGCCTCCTTCATGGACTCCCGGCGCCGAGGTCGCGGGCTGCAGTACTTGGTGGACTGGGAGGGATTCGGTCCTGAGTGGAGGTCCTGGGTGCGCTCTTCCTTGGTGTTGGACAGGAGTCTCATCACGGAGTTCCACCGGGCACATCTGGACAAACCAGTGCCAGGAGGCGCTGCTGGGGGGGGAGTACTGTCACAACTCGCCGCTCATCATCCGCCTCAGCTGCGCGCACACCTGCGCCTCGTCAGCCACGGGCTATTTAGCCCACGCAGCCCTGTGCAGCGGTCTGGAGCCGTCTGTTCGCATCTGCACTTTCTCGCAACTGGATCGTCTCTCCACGACAGCTGAGCTACGCTTCAGGTAAGCATCATCACCCTTACCTCTTGCAAGTCTTCTCCCCTGTGCACAGGTGGATTCCTTGGCGGCGGATACCCCGTCATCGCCATCCTTCCCTCATCGTCGTCACTGGCTCAGCAGGACGCTGTCTTCTGGGCTTCTCCCTTGGCCAACGCCAGCCACCCGTCTCCTACAAGTAAGCAGCACTCTGCTCATTATACCTGTCTAGGTGTGGTGCCCTTTACCCTTGTCCTCTGTTCTCTCCATAGGGTTGCCTGGCTGTACGGCGCACTGCTCTGTTTCCTGTGCATCGGCGTTCACCCTCATCATATATCCATATCTCACACATCTATCCATACACACCTGCTTGTTGAATAAAGCTGTTAAATCTTCCCTGAGCCTGCGTGCGTATTTCCTGAGCCGGACATTATGTCAATAAATGAGACGTCGAATGCCAGCCGATCAGTTTGCATAATTTATTGACAAAGGACAAATGACAAAATAATGAGCCACGAGGGGCAAAAACACAACTAAGGCTATGACTTAGACACAGGATACAGAGTCTCAAGAAATACACTTACTGTGAGGGAGACAAATAGTTGACGGATGATTGACGGATGATTGACGAATGATAGATGAGGTTGCAGCCCGGAATTACCACAGCTGCTCCCTTAAATAGGGCACCACCAATAATGAGGCAGTAATCAACAGAATGTAGATCAGCTGTCACAGCGCATTCGGCTCTGACAGCCGGAAGTCCCGCCGTGATGCTGTCATAATAAAGGCCCTGGAAGGCCATAAGGAAAACACGGATTAACGGGGAAAGTACTGGATGATCCGAGCGTGGACAATATCAGCACTCAGACCATGACAGTACTCCCCTCTCAGAACGCAAATTCCAGGTGCGATAGAACATCGAAGCCCCCCCCCCACCCACCCAGAAGGTCAACAGGACCGCCCCAGGGAGGGAAGAGGGGGAAAGGCCAGGAGGGCAAGAACCAAACCTCATCATCGAGAGGGATGAAAAAAAACAGGCTACAACAATCAGAACATGTTAGGGAATACAGGGGCCAAAATACAGACACACACCCTGCACCGAAGAAGGAAAACTCATATAAACAGAACATAGGATGCTACAACGCAGTGGTACAATACACATTGACCGTGAACTACAGGGAAGACAACAAAAGAGATTCTCTCAAACAGTAGGGGATCGTGCTGCACCCACAACGGACTCCAAATGGGCCGAAACCACACCCACGACGGACCCCGACTGGGTCAATGTAGCACCCACGACGGACCCCAACTGGGCCGGAACCACACCCACGACGGACCCTGATTGTGTCAGAGCTGCACCCACGATGGACCCCGATTGGGCCGGCGCAGCACCAGGGACAGCCTCCAAACCTGAATCCGGAACCTCTAGAACAGCGACCGGAATCGACTCAACAATGGTGACCCTGGGAGAAGGCTCAGGAGAAGAAAGAGAACCGGGATCAGGATCACCGGCAGCGACAGAGCCCAGCGAGACAAGCTCGGATGCAGCGGATGGCTGCACCTGGCTCGTCTCCCCGAGAGACAGGCAAAAATGCTCCAGAATAGACAGGAGAAAGACAAAATAGAGCACTTGCCTGATCTCGAGTTCTGCCGCCGTCCAGAACTTCGGCGATCCGGGATCAGCAAGTAGAAGGTCCTCCTCTGGTTCCCACTCGGCTACGGTGGGCTCCGCAGCCGGCATGATGGTGTCCACAGTCCGGGGATTCCCTGACGCTGACGTCCATGCCGAGGGCCCACACGGCGTGGTGGCAGAGGATCCATGACCTGCTGGGTCGGACTGTCCCTCAGTGGAGACCCGGGGATGCTTGCTCGTCGGCGCAGGCTCCAATTTGTAGTCCGCCCTTCTCCTCTGCCCATGTTGTGGCTGCGGGGCTGGAACCAGGTTCTCCAGGCCCGCAGGCTCCCTCCTCGTCCGACGGCGTAGACCTGGCGCTGAGGAACGCTCAGGGGAAGGAGACACAAAGGAAGCAGGTTCATAATTAATCACTGCAGCAGGTGGAGGGAGCTCAGGGGACTGTGAACCCTGAACTCCACCCCCAGGGGTCAGACAAGGCAATTCACCCAGTGAAGGAAAAGAATGAAAAGGCACTTGCCTGCTCTGCTGAGGGCCGGTGGAAGCTGCTGCAGTGGGCTTGGTTCTTCCCTTCCCCCGCTGGATGGTGACGGAGGGCCCCCCGGGAAGACGAGGAGGAGCCATTCGCACAGGATCGATGACGGGCATTGCCAGAGCAGGACTCGTGGAGCTCACAACAGCTGGGGAGAGCGTCGAGGAGGAGGGAGAAACAGCCGAGGCGATCCAGGAACGGGGAGCTGACGGAACAGCTGGGACAGATGACCCAGAAGTGGAGGCTGCTGGGTTTTCCTCCTGTTGTGACGTAGGAGTAACAGCTGGCTGGGAGGCAGAGTTCCTACGGTGACCCGGAACTGGATCCGGACGGGGTTCTCGCTGAGGCTTAATCCGGGCATTGTGACGACGTCTACCAGCAGAGGGCGAGGCAAAGGTTAGGTCAGGACACTGCCGCTCCTGGGCTGGACGGGTGACAGGAGCTGAATCCCGAGGCGAGGAGCGGGAATACCTCGCCGTCGGTCTCCTGCCGGAGTTTCCCTCCAGTCCGTGGATCTCCTCCCTCGTTCCTTGGCCGCCTTCTCGGCCGCTCTCTCTTATCAGTCCTCATTGCGCCACAATCCACGCCACTCTCTCCTTCCCTTCCGGAAAGGAGGTAAGATGAAACTTTAATAATGTCCTCTGCGCAAGACCCAGGGGCTCGTATGCAGCATAGGTGGGCATAAGGAGACGGGCTTCGGCCAGGTAGCCATCCACCTCCCCAAGCCACTCGGGGCAGTACCCACGCTCGAAAGCAGACATGCCAGCGAAAAATACGAGCACCCAGAGAAGGGAAAAAACACAAGCACATCAATGCAAAAACTCACGGCGACCGGCGTCTCCTTCTGGCTGCGACCTACTGTCAACGATGGCCCTCACGAGCCATCGATGAGACGCCAAATGCCAGCCGATGAGTTTGCATAATTTATTGACAAAAGACAAATGACAAAATAATGAGCCACGAGGGGCAAAAACACAACTAAGGCTATGACTTAGACACAGGATACAAAGTCTCAGGAAATACACTTACTGTGAGGGAGACGAATAGTTGACGGATGATTGACGGATGATTGACGAAAGATTGACGAATGATAGATGAATGATAGACGAGGTCGCAGCCCAGAGTAACCACAGGTGCTCCCTTAAATAGGGCACCACCAATAATGAGGCAGTAATCAACAGAATGTAGATCAGCTGTCACAGTGCACTCGGCTCTGACAGCCGGAAGTCCCGCCATGACGCTATCATAATAAAGGCCCTGGAAGGCCATAAGGAAAACACGGATTAACGGGGAAAATACTGGATGATCCGAGCGCGGACAATATCAGCACTCAGACCATGACAGATAGAATTCCACACGATAGAATTCCTCGACATTTTTTAAATCTCAACAGTAAACTCTGTTACAGCATGAATGGTGCTGTAACTCCACGGTCACAGGGATAGGGGAGGTGGAACTTTTTATGTTCAGTAACACACAGAGCTTTTACTAAGTTTTTAAGTGATAACCAGCAATCTCACCTCTGCATCCCAGCATGGACTACTCTCAGCATAATAGTGGAAGAAGATAAATACATTAAATTTCACAACAGTGCTTCTTTTTGTGGGTACAGACTGGTCTGTCTGGGGTGGATGTCCTGGCTGTCAGCCTCGTGGGAGTGTGGGGGCCGCAGAAAACCTGATTTTGCAACCCACTGATTCTCTGGAGCGGTTGGAGCCACAGAGTCTCTGCAGAGAGTGGCATTCATGGGACAGTGAAGGGGGGTGTCTGCAGCAGGAGGAAAGCGCCCAAGGGCTCATGCCATAATCTGTCGGGCGGTCACCGATGCAGCAGTTCACTTCTGCTTTTTCTGCTTTTTTTCCCCACCAAAATAAAACAGTCTCCCTTTTCCCCAAATTGTATCAAAAGGCTTCAGGATCCAGACAGAGGACTCTCAGGGTCCGGATCCAGACCGGAGTCTACCAGTTGGTGACCCCTGATCTATGCCATCATGGAAGGTGCTGGAAGAAGGCCTCAACCAGGATATGGACATTCTGGCAGCTTACCTCTGCAAGTGGTGCCTCCAGCTCAGCACTGGCAAGACTGTGACACCAGCATTCCACCTGAACAACAGAGAAGCCAAAAGGGAGCTGGATGTGTTTGTAGACAATAAACGCCTGGAGTTCCAGCAAGCCCCAAAGTACCTCGATGTACACCTGGACAGGACACTGTCCTTCAAACACCTTGAAGAAGTGAGGGCCAAGGTGACATCAAGAATCTCACTTATTTGATGCCTAGCTGGCACTTCCTGGGGCGCATCAGCCAGGACTCTACAAATCTCCACACAAGCTCTCATCTTCTCAGCAGCCAAATACTGTGCCCCAACATGGTGTAGAAGCCCACATGTCAGAAAGGTAGATGCTGCCATCAACAACGCACTCAGGACCATAACAGACTGCCTCAGATCCACCCCTGTCTCCTTCCTGCCAGTCCTCTCAGGAATCGCCCCACCTGGCCTCAGACGAAAGGCTGCTACCCTTGCCCTAGCAAGGAAAGTCCAGAAACAGGACTGGCAATGCACACATACCACAACAGCAGCTGTGCCCCCAAGAAGACTCAAGTCCCGCCACCCCTACAACAGGGCAACACAAGAGCTGCTCTGCTCCATCCCTGAGAACCAGTCAACAAGTGACTGGTTGGCAGCATCCTGGAAGCAGGAGAGGGAGTCATCTGGGCCCTCATGTATTCACCACTACACCTGGGTCCCGGGGGATGGCTTAGAAGGAATGGCTCTTCCTTGCCGTCAATGGACTCTGCTGAACCGTCTATGTACGGGTGTCGACTGTTTCAAATCAACCATGAAGAAGCGGGGATTGGCAAATAGTGCAGCATGCGAGTGTGGGGACCCTGAGCAGACTGCTGACCACATGATTACCACCTGCAGGCTGTACAGACCACCTTCAGAGGCCGGCTTCTTTCAAGTGGACCCTAAGACAAGGGCGTGGCTTTACAACAATAAGCTGAACATCTGAACCCGATATACGAGAGAGAGAGAGAGAGAGAGAGAGAGAGAGAGCTATGTTTTTGTTTTTTCACTCTTACTTACTTACCTAGTACTTCTGCGGGATGAGGGCTGGGTGGCCATCACCATGCATAGAACCAATCATGTTAACCAGTGTGTGCCAATATTGCCAGTTTTGGGCCAGCTCCCCTGCATCGTCAACAGCAACTCCGAGCTGTTGGAGGTCTCTCTCCACCATATTGAACCATCTGGTGCGAGACTTGCTCCGAGGTCTTTTCTACCCTGAGGCTCTGGGGTCGAACATGAGGATGGCTTTTGTCGGGTGTTCTGGTGGGAGGCGGAGGACATGGCCAAACCAGCGGATACGCCACTGTGTAATAAGGTGGGATGCTGCAGGCTGATGTGTGCGGGCTCAGAGCGCTTCATTAGAAGGGTGCTGGGGCCATGTGAGGGCCTGACAATCAAACCCATCCACTCTTGAAGCCAGAGTCTCATTCAGTGGCCATATCTTATATAGAGTAGGATGGCGAGGACTGACGCATTGTATATCTGGAGCTTTGTCTTTCAGGAGATTGAACGATGGCGCCAGAGAGGTTTCCATAGTGCGTGCAGGGCTGATGCAAAGAGGCCACATCTGTGGTTGATCTCTGGTTTCATGTCCCCGTTGTTGGTCACTGTGGAGCCCAGATGCACAAAGGAATTGACAAGCTCGACAGCATCATTCCCGAGCTGTAATGGGGGTGGGTCCAGTCCTTCACCGACATGCATTAGCTTAGTCTTCATCCAGCTCACCTGAAGGCCCAGCTTCGCTGCCTTTTTATGGTAGACAACTAGAGCATCTCTCAGCTGACTGTAGGATGGGCTGAACAGGATGGTATAGTCAGCATATTCAAGGTTTGCCAGATGGTAATTGCCAACTGTATGCCAGGGACCCGCTCGCAGACCTTGGTCATCAGGTAGTCTATGACACAATTGAAGAGATCAGGAGCGGCCACACAACCCTGTGGGACCCCACTGTTGATGGGGAACCAGCTTTCCGTTCACAAGGACACTACTGTCCAAGCTGTTATAGAACCAGTTAAACAGGGCTATGATCTTGAGGGGAGCTCCAAGGGTCTGCAGGATACTCCAAAGAGAAGCCTGGTCTACAGTGTCAAAGGCAGCCTTAAGATCTAAAAATGCTATGTATATAGAGATGGCGGTCCTTGCAGAATTCATAGGCCTTTTCAATTACTAGGCTAACAGCAGAGATGTAGTCTGTAGTCAAGCGGTTGGGCATGAAGCCTGCCTGCTGAGGGCGACGGCCGCCTCTGAAGGGCATGACTGAGGAGGATCCTGGTGAAGAACTTTCCAGGAATAGACAAAAGGGTGATGCCTCTGTGATTGCTGGAGACAAGTTTGTTGACCTTTCCCTTCCAGAAGGGGAGGATGATGCCCCAGGTCCAGTCACTGGGGAGCTGCTCTGTCACCCAAACATGATTGATGATGTGGGTGAGCCACTGGATTGTGTAAGTTCCACCCATCTTCAGCATTTCGGTGGTTATAGCACAAATTCCAGTGGCTTTCCTGTTGTTTATCTTGGTCAGGGCAGCTGCGACTTCTTCAGGGGTGACTAGATTGGTCATGCAGGAATCACAGGAAGCAGTGGCATTGGCAGTGGCTAAGAGACTGGTGTCAACAGGAACAGGAGGATGATGCAGGAGATGACTGAAGTGCTCTTTCCAGCGGTCGAGGCGGTTTGTCTCAGTGGTGATGAGATTGCCATTGATATCCTTCACCTGGGCTGTCTTGGTGTGTGGACCATTGTGTGCTTGATGGAGCATACTGAACACACAGCTCATGTTGTTATTTCTGGCCGCTGACTCCAGGTGCTCGGCTTCTTCCGACCAGTACCTCTCTTTGTCGTCTCCGATGGCCACATTGCGTAGATGGTTTAATCTGTGGTACTCCATCAGGTCACCTCGGAGGCGGGCCTCTCGACAATGGTTGATGATGTCCAGAATCCAAGGGCATTTCAGGGAAGATTATGAATGTCCCAGGGCATTGTGGGCAGACTGGATGATATTTTTCTTGAAAATCTCCCAGTTGCCCACTTTGTCCGTGGCCACAGACTCTGCAGAACCAGATTGGAGATGGTGATTTTCATACTTGAGTGGAAAAAAGCAAAGAGAACAAATCAAATATCACATACTTGTCATGGCAGTTCAGCACCTGAAACAGTCCTGCTATAAGCAGAACTATTTTTATTTTACGTATTTCCTGTCATCTATAAACATCTTTGAAAAAAAATCAGTTGTAATGCTCATATTGCATAAGGCCACAGTTTCAAACATTGACATAAAAATATGTTTTGATTTCAGATTGCAGAAATGCTGTTTTTAACTATCCATCCATCCATCCACTTTCTACCGCTTTTCTGGAGGTCTGGGTCATGGAAGCATCAGCTCAAGCAGAGAAGCCCAGACTTCCCTCTCCCCACCCACCTGTTCCAGCTCTTCGGAGAGGATACCAAGATATTCCCAGGCCAGGTGGGAGACGTAGTCTTTCCATCGTGTCCTGGGTCTGCCCCAGGGTCTCCTCCCAGTGGGATGTGCCTGAAACACCTCAAGTGGGAGGCGTCCAGAAGGCATCCTGATCAGATGCCCAAACCACCTCAGGTGGCTCCTTTCGATGTGAAGGAGCAGTGGTTCTACTCTGAGCCTCTCTTGGATGACTGAGCTCCTCACCCTATCTCTAAGGGTGAGTCCAGCAATCCTATGGAGAAAGCTCATTTCAGCCGCTTGTATCTGCAATCTCATTCTTTCGGTCATTACTCAAAGCTCATGATCATCGTGAGGGTAGGAACGTAGATTGACCAGTAAATCAACAGCTTTGCTTTAGAGCTCAGCTCCCTCTTTACCACAACAGACCAGTACAACGTCCGCATCACTGCAGATGCTGCTCTGAGCCGTCTGTCAATCTCTCACTTCATTCTCCCCTCACTTTTGAATGAGACCCCGAGATATTTAAACTCCTCCACTTGTGGCAAGAGCTTGTCCCCAACTGAGAGAGGACAATTCACCCTTTTCCGGTTGAGGACCATGGACTCGGACTTGGAGGTTCTGATTCTCATCCTAGCCGCTTCACACTCAGTAGCAAACCATCCCAGCAAGACCTGTAGGTCATTGCTTAATGAAGCCAACAAGATAATATCATCTGCAAACAGCAGAGATGAGATCCTGTGGTCATTGAACATGACCCCCTCCATTCCTTGGCTGCGCCTAGATATTCTGACCATAAAAATTATGAACAGGATCGGTGACAAGGGGCAGCCCTGATGGAGTCCAAGTCTCACTAGAAATGAGTTCGACTGGGTGTTGGCAATATGAACCAAACTCTTGCAACGGCCATATAGGGATTGGACAGCTCCTAACAACAAGCCCAGTACCCCATACTCCTGCAGCACCCCCCACAAGAGACCACGAGGTATGTGGTTGAATGCTTTCTCCAAGTCCACAAAACACATGTGAACTGGTTGGTCAAACTCCCATGAACCCTCAAGGATTCTCAAGGAGGTACAGAGTTGGTCTGATCTGCCACGGCCAGGACAAAAACCACATTGCTCCTCCTGAATCCAAGGTTTAACCAGTGGTCGGACTGTCCTCTCCAGCACTCTGGCATAGACCTTCCCAGGGAGGCTGAGGAGTGTAATTCCCCTAAAGTTGGAACACACCCTCCGGTCCCCCTTCTTGAAGAGAGGAACCGCCACTCCAGTTGGCCATGCCAAAGGCACAGTCCCCAACTTCCGCAATGTTGCAGAGGCCTGTCAGCCATGACAGCCCTTCAACATCCAGAGCCTTGAGCTACTCAGGGTGAATCTTGTCCGCTCCTGGGGCCTGGCCACCGAAGAGTTTTTTAACCACTTCAGCGACCTCAGCCCCTGTGATGGGCAAGTCCCCCCCCCACCGTCCTCAAGCTCTGCTTCATCTGTGAAAGGTGTGTCAGTGGTTTTTAACTGTTCTTTGAATAAACTGATGGATATATAACACCAATAAAGAATAGAGATATCTTAGTTATGTTCATTTCAGATGCACAGCACTGAGTTCAGCAGCCCCACCCAGCTGGTGCTCCAAATTTCTGTTTGTGAAGAGCAGCCAATCAGAAGAAATATAACGTCTGACATTTTTTTAAGGATGGATTGAGGAGCTACAATAAATCTTAGTATTCAATAACCGGGAATTGTTTTTTTCAGTTGCTATCATATCAAGCAACTCTTGCACGTCTAAGTTCCCAATTTAAAATCTAGTGCAGGAAATGAGGATAATAGGTTACATTTAATGTGTCTCAACTTTCCTGAGATAATGTGTTTGGATTGTTACTCTATTGCACTGAGACTCAATTTATTACAAGGGCTGCTATATAAAGATTTCCCCTGACTTAGTTCCCATGGACTTAGAGGAATGAAACTTGGCACAGGTATTGATCTTTCTTGACATCGCTACCACCAAAGATCACACACTTCTCCCATCACTTTATGCAACTATGGAGACATCACCTGTAGAGGTCTGCAAGTTGCGTCAGAAGCTCCAACTTGAGCTCAGAAACCAGTGTTTCATCATCTTGGAACTGCTTGCCCTTCAAAACAATTTCATGGTTGGAAAGAGGTGGAAGTCAGATGGTGTGAGGTGGGGAGAGTGAGGGAGAGTAATGGAGGTGAGGAAGGATTTCATAGCCACAGGACCATGCTTCTGTCCAGGCAACATGCAAGTTGTGAACTGGGGCATTTTCTTGCAGGAGGTGAACATCTTTGGTCAGCATGCCACGCCTCTTGGTTTTGATGGCCTTCTGCAATTTGTGCAGCACTGAAGCATAGTAAGTCCTGATAACTGTGATACCCTTTGCCAGGAAATCCATTATCAATATTCCATGCCGTGCTGGTCCCAAAAGACTATGAGCATGACCTCGCTCGCCAAGGGTCGTGCCTTCTTCGGAGGGGTGAGTCATCGTGCTTCCATTACTTCATCTGGATTTTAGTCTCTGCATCACGGTGATGGACCCATGTTTTGTCCTGCATGATTAGTCTGTCGAAGAAATTATCCTGATTTTCTTGGTACATGGCCAAAAGAGCCTGGGAGCATGTGACTCATTCCTGCTTCGGGAAAGGTTTGAGCAACTGGGGAATCCATCCATCCATCCATCTTCTACCGCTTTTCCGGAGGTCCGGGTCGCGGAGGCAGCAGTTCAAGCAGAGAAGCCCAGACTTCCCTCTCCCCAGCCACCTGCTCCAGCTCTTCAGAGGGGATACCAAGGCGTTCCCAGACTAGCTGGGAGACATAGTCTCTCCACCGAGTCCTGGGTCTGCCCCGGGGTCTCCTCCCAGTGGGACGTGCCTGAAACACCTCAAGTGGGAGGCGTCCAGGAGGCATCCTAATCAGATGCCCATACCACCTCAACTGACTCCTTTCAATGTGGAGGAGCAGCGGTTCTACTCTGAGCCTCTCCCGGATGACTGAGCTCCTCACCCTATCTCTGAGGGTGAGTCCAGCAATCCTACGGAGAAAGCTCATTTCAGCCGCTTGTATCCGCGATCTCGTTCTTTCGGTCATTACCCAAAGCTCGTGACCATAGGTGAGAGTAGGAACGTAGATTGACTGGTAAATCGACAGCTTTGCCTTAGAACTAAGCTCCCTCTTCACCACAACAGACCGGTACAACGTCCGCATCACTGCAGATGCTGCTCCAATCCGTCTGTCGATCTCTCGCTCCATTTTCCCCTCACTCGTGAACAAGACCCCAAGATACTTAAACTCCTCCACTTGGGGCAGGAGCCTGTCCCCAACCCGGAGAGGACAATCCACCTTTTTCCGGCTGAGGACCATGGACTCGGACTTGGAGGTGCTGATTCTCATCCCAGCCGCTTCACACTCAGCGGCAAACCGTCCCAGCAAGAGCTGTAGGTCATTGCTGGATGAAGCCAACAGGACAACATCATCTGCAAACAACAGAGATGAGATCCTGTGGTCACCAAGCATGACACCCTCCATTCCCTGGCTGCGCCTAGAAATCCTGTCCATAAAAATTATGAACAGGACCGGTGACAAAGGGCAGCCCTGGCGGAGTCCAACTCTCACTGGGAATGACTCCGACCGAGTGTTGGCAATGCGAACTAAACTCTCACAACGGTCGTACAGAGACCGAATAGCTCGTAACAACAAGCCCGATACCCCATACTCCCGAAGCACCCCCCACAAAAATCCACGAGGGACGCGGTCAAATGCCTTCTCCAAGTCCACAAAACACATGTAAACTGGTTGGGCAAACTCCCACGAACCCTCAAGAATTCTCGAGAGGGTTCCTGGGGAATCCATTGTGCAGAAAACTTCCACATGTGCAAATGGTCATGGATGTTTTTTCCACAGACCCTACACTGATTTTGACATCTTGGACTAGTGTGCAAATGGTTATGCATTGATCCTTCAAAATGGGGGCCTCCACTTGCCAGATGGTGGCTTCATCAATGGTGCTCTGTGATCGCCAGGAATGGGCACCATTTCCACCGATGTCCAACCCCACTTGAACTGTCGATGCCAGTGCTTGACTACATCATACGATGAGGCATCATCCCTATAAGTCTCTTTCATGTCATCGAATGTCTCCCAAGGTATGTGGCTTCTCAAATACAGGAACAAGATGACCGCTCTGCATTCAACTGGCTCCATTATGGTAAATGGTAAATGGCATTCACTTACAGTTAGGCCCAAAAACATTTGGACAGTGACACAAGTTTTGTTATTTTAGCTGTTTACGAAAACATATTCAGGATACAATTATATAATCAATATGGGCTTAAAGTGCAGACTCTCAGCTGTAATTTGAGAGTATTCACATCCAAATTGGAGCAAGGGTTTAGGAATTACATCTCTTTAATACGTAGCCACCTCTTTTTCAAGGGACCAAAAGTAATTGGACAATTGACTCAGAAGGCTGCAAAAAAGAAATAACAAGGCTGCATGGGCTCTTCCCTCATTAACCTGTCATCAATTAAGCAGTTAAAATGTCTGGAGGTGATTCCAGGTGTGGCGTTTGCATTTGGAAGCTGTTGCTGTGAACACACAACATGCGGTCAAAGGAGCTCTCAATGGAGGGGAAACAGACCATCCTGAGGCTGAAAAAAAGAAGAAATCCATCAGAGAGATAGCAGAAATGTTAGGAGTGGCCAAATCAACAGTTTGGTACATTCTGAGAAAAAAAGAGTGCACTGGTGAGCTTGGGAACTCAAAAAGGCCTGGACGTCCACGGAAGACAACAGTGGTGGATGATCACAGAATCCTTTCCATGGTGAAGAACAACCCTTCACAACATCCACTCAAGTGAAGAACACTCTCCAGGAAGTAGGTGTATCAGTATCTAAGTCTACCATAAAGAGAAGACTTCATGAGAGTAAATACAAAGGATTCACCACAAGGTGCAAACCATGAATCAGCCTCAAAAATAGAAAGGCCAGAATTGACTATGCCAAAAAACACCTGAAGAAGCCAGCCCAGTTCTGGAACAGCATTCTTTGGGCAGATGAGACTAAGATCAGCCTGTACCAGAATGATGGGAAGAAGAAAGTTTGGAGAAGAATTGGAACAGCTCATGATCCAAAGCACTACATCTTCTGTAAAACATGGTGGAGGCAGTGTGATGGCATGGGCATGCATGGTTTCCAGTGGCACTGGGTCAGTTATGTTTATTGATGATGTGACAAAAGACAGAAGCAGCCGGATGAATTCTGAAGTGTATAGGGATATACTTTCTGCTCAGATTCAGCCAAATGCAGCAAAGTTGATTGGACGGCGCTTCACCAATGATCCAAAACATACTACAAAAGCAACCCAGGAGTTTTTTAAAGCAACAAAGTGGAATATTCTGCAATGGCCAAGTCAATCACCAGATCTCGACCCAATCGAGCATGCATTTCACTTGCTCAAGACAAAACTTAAGGCAGAAAGACCCACAAACAAGCAACAACTGAAGACAGCTGCAGTAAAGGCCTGGCAAAGCATCACAAAGGAGGAAACCCAGCGTTTGGTGATGTCTATGGGTTCCAGACTTCAGGCAGTCATTGTCTGCAAAGGATTCTCAACAAAATATTGAAAAGTAACATTTTACTTAGGGTTATGTTTATTTGTCCAATTACTTCTGAGCCCCTGAAATGAGGAGCGTTTGTATAAAAATAGCTACAATTCCTACATGTTTAATCATATATTTTTGTTCAACCCCTTGAATTAAACCTTAAAGTCTGCACTTCAATTCCATTGTAGTTGTTTCATTTCAAATCCAATGTAGTGGCATGCAGAGCCCAAATCATGACGATTGTGTCACTGTCCAAATATTTCTGGGCCTAACTGTATATAGCGCTTTTATTCTCATCTCTTGATGACCAAAGCGCTTTACAGATCCTGCTATCCACCCATTCAAACACACATTCACACACTGATGGCGGCATGCTGCCTAACATGGCGCTTCCAGACCCACCAGGAGCAATTGGGGGTGAAGTGTCTTGCCCAGGGACACAACGGCAGGATATCTGGGGAGTGCGGGATTCAAACCGTCAACCACGTGGTTATCGGACGACCTGCTCTACCTCGTGAGCCACTGCCGTCCCACCTATCACACCTTACTCTATCTTAGCACCTGTAAAGGAGAAACTCTTTGGAGTTCAGAGCTGCAAATTACCACATGGCCTATAGTGATATGTATTATTTCACATGTGCACTTTCAGCTTCCTGCAATAACCAGAAGTGGGTCAGGGGAGATATTTAATGAGCAGCCCTCATAGAACAAATCAAAGAAAAAATGTCTCCAGTCTTTTGAGCTGAATAACAGATGAATAAATGCTATCTGAAGTAATTTTTTTTGTATAAGTAAAATCTTTAGTGTGCCTACAGATCAAAAACCAGCAGTGTGCAAGGATTAAAGTGTCATGAGGGGGGATTATGTCATCCTCCACACCGGCCTCTTGAATTCCACACAGGAGGAAAGTTCCTGATAATATTTTACTTTGAGGAGACCTGAATGGAGAAAATGGGCTCTGTCACATGCCTCTCACATGTGCTCCTGTGGGCAGGCAGAATGAAGCTACATGACCTGTTCTGGTTTTAACCCCTAAATTGTAATGAATGAGGGTAAATTATTTGGATATATTCCCAGTAGAGTGCTGACTTTTCCCTTTGTAACGCAAATTGAATATGTACATGTTTCTGTAATACAGCAATAGAGGGGATGCATTGGAACAGAATTCTTGGCAGTTACAGGGAAGTTACCATAGTTACCCCAGGACTGAGTGGCAAACACATGTGGCAGCTTTATTTTGTATGCAGCAAAATGTAGCATTGACACTACAATTATATGAACATGAGCGACAGTACTGGCTACTCTATTGTATGGTGCTGAAACTTGGACTGTCTACAGAGTGCAGGTAAAGAAACTCCACGCGTACATGGTGAGACACCTTGGAGTCATAATGAACAACTCATGGAAAGACAAGATAACCAACATAGAAGTGTTGAAATGAGCTGGTCTACCATCAATGGAGGACATGCTAATACAGATGAACCTGAGATGGCTTGGACATGTTGAGAGGATGGACCACCAGCATCTCTCTCGGCAGTCACTCTACTCACAGTTATGCGAGGGCAAACGCAATCAGGGTAGACCAAGGCTCAGATTTAAAGACACTGTTAAAAAGAAACTTGAAGAAGCTGGATATAGACAGGAGTTCCTGGCAGCGTAAGACTAAGGACAGAGCTGCGTGAAGGAATCTGATCAGACCTAAATGAAACAGTCATTGTCGCCCACGACAGACTGCTATGATGATTAACACTAGGGAGCACCACTCACTGTTTTAAATGTAGTCAGGCCTCTATTAAAATGTAATTTAACTTAAGAATTTGGCAGATAATGAGCTAAGCATTAATCATTTAATGGACCATTATTTGATAAGTCTCATAATCTGGGTGACGCTTCTTGACACTGTGCAATTCTGAAGTCTGGACAAAGAAAGTACACCTGTGCTCAGTTTAGTAGTTTTAATAAAGAAAACCAAAGTGACAACAGAGATCTGTATAGCTTGTAAAATGGAGAGATAACCAAAGGTAGCATTCATAATGGTAATTTTGCATATATAAAGAAAGAGCAATATTTACATATTTACAGGTCTTGCATATGTGGATTAAGGTTGAAATGTGATTGTGTGGGTGAATGGAGAATTAGTGAGATGACAATAGTGACAAAAATTAAGTATTACGTAAAGCTAATGAAAAGGAATTTTGAAAAAGTGTGAAGAAAAAAAAAAAACCCTGGGTTGCCAGTAGGGCCTTGACAGAAGGAGTCCTCTTTGTAGTTCTGTGTCCGAGGTCTTGACCGATGAGCCTTCTCGGCAGTGGGGGGCCCATCTTAGGGCCTGCAGTTTGGGTCTTCTGGCATCTTCTTTCGAACCATGGGTTGCCTTCTGGGATCTCATTTGACGTTGGAGTACAGCCCAACAGAAAGCCTTACAATGGATTAACTAGGTATGCTCTACACTGCGTTCCAAATTATTATGTAAATAATATTTGTCTCTGATTTTCCTAAACAGTTGATGCAAATGACAGTCAGCATAATTTTCAAGTCATCAACCGTTAAAGCATAATTCAAATTTTATTGAACAAACCTCCCAATGATAACTATTTTTTTTTTCAAAAATAAAAAAACTCAAAAAGCACTGTTCCGACTTCCGGTCTGGACGCCATGGCGACTGCAGCTTAACACTGAAGCTCTCAGACCCAATCCAAGATAACACCTTGAAAATCAAACTTAACGGATTTTTGGAGGAGTGAAAATCAAAAGACAAAATCATCATGTCTAAAGGAAAACAGAAGAAACTGAAATTCTCCAGGCCAGGACACGTATCGGCCGGAGAATCTGAACTGGAAGATCTCCGTTCAGAAGACGAGGAACTGGTGATAGCTAACAAAAAGGTTAGCCTGAAATCACTATTTGAAGAGCTACGACGATTTCGCCGAGAAGTTACGGCCGAATTTCGGGAATTCAGAGAAGAATTGAAAAGGACAAACAGCAGAGTGGACCAGGCCGAGAACCGAATCTTGGAAACAGAGGAACGAATAAAAGTGCTCGAAGATTCTGTGCTGGACCTACGCAAAAGACAAGCATCTATAGAGGCTAAGCTAGCCAACCAAGAAGGAAGACAAAGAAGAGACAACATAAGAATTCATGGTCTGATAGAAGGAGCCGAAAACGGTTTTAACTCAATGGCAGAATGCGTGGAATCCTTACTAAGAGAGAAATTGGATATTCCACAAACCACCGACTTGAAGATAGAAAAGGCACATCGTTCATTAGCCGCTAGGCCGGCGGCGGAAGCGCCCCCACGTTCGGTGTTGGTAAGATTTTCCAATTTCAAAATAAAACAAGAGGTTGTAAGACTGGCCTGGCAGAAAAAAGGATTTATGCACCAGGAGAGAAAAATCTTCGTGGAACACGATTACGCCCCGGAGGTCCTTAAAAAGCGCAGGGAATACAATGACGCGAAAAAGGTGTTAAGAGAGAAGAAATTGCGCTTTCAGACTCCATTTCCTGCGAAGTTAAGGGTCTTCTACGGCGAAGAAACATGTCTCTATAATTCGGCGGAAGAAGCAACAGCTGACATGGCGACAAGAGGGCTCCCGGTAACGGTATTTAAACCCGCAGCAGACCCGAGTGAGAAGATCAAAGCGCAAACATGGACAACACAAAGACCTTCAAAATCCACGGGCCAGCAGCAGGAAACCCAGCGCCAGAGCGTCGCGAATAAACTGTCCGTTTTCAGGTTGGAATAGCGACCTTTTTTTTTTTTTTTCTCTTGAATCAATCCGCACATCCAACCCCCCTCATACAAGGTAACAAACACTAAAGGAGATGCGTATTCAGCATGTGGTAAAACATTTCATGGAACAGTCATAATATTTGAAACAAATAAGTCTTTTTAATAAAAAAAAAAAAACAACTTGTTAAAATAGAAATGTGACAATAATCCACATGTTCTCCTCATACTAACAAATACTGTTTTTGCGTGAATGTTTGATGTGATGGGGGTGGGAGGGTGCACACAATTTCACAGGGTTTAGGCATAAAAGGAAAAAAAAATCATTACAAGTTTGGATTGGGTTCTGAAACTCACGTTAAAAGCATGGGACAACTTACAGGGGTAAGAGAGGGCCCTCAACACGTAACAGAGTTTGAGGAATTCCCCTCAGGGCCTTCACTCCATCAAGGCTCTTACAGGGTCTTTAAAAAGACCTCAGCTCAGGAAGTTCTTCTGACAGCTTTTTGTTTTAAAGTTTTATACACTATGTTCTTAATGTTTTTCTTGTTTTTAATGTTCTTTCAGTTTCTGAGTAGCACAAAAGAGGGCCACCACACAGTTATACTAAACAAAACAACACAATGGAGAAACAGGGTGTAACCAAAATAATTTCATATAATGTAAAAGGAATCCTGAATCCAGTTAAAAGATCCAAGATTCTAGGCAAAATGAAAAAAGACAAAGCAGGAATAATATTTTTACAAGAAACCCACCTAACAGACGTGGAACACAATAAACTCAGTGGACAAGGGTTTAAAATGATCTCTTCATCTTCATATAAGTCAGGGAGGAGGAGGGGAGTAGCGACATTGATATCAACCAAAATTACATTTGAAAAAAAATCAGAACACAAAGATAAAGAAGGGAGATACAGTTTGGTAACTGGGCGGCTAGAGGGAGAAGATATCACCCTGCTGAATGTGTATGCTCCCCCAGGGGCTAACTGGAAATTTTATAAAAATGTATTCGACCTAATGATAACTAAAGCTCAAGGTTTAGTGATATGTGGTGGGGACTTCAATCTTAGACTGAATCCATACTGGGATGCTTCTGGTAATTCTCCACATCAAAATAACACCCAAAACAGGAAGACTCGGATGCTACTAAAAGAAATGGGAATCTGTGACGTGTGGAGGGAACTCAACCCCAGTGTAAAAGACTATACATTTTACTCAACTCCACATTCATCTTACTCAAGGATTGACTATTTTTTTATGTTTAATAGAGACATTGGAAGAGTAAAAACATGTAAAATAGGACTGATGGATCTCTCTGACCACAGTCCGATCTACATGGACTTAAATATCCAAAAATACACAAATAATACATTTTCTTGGAGGTTAAATTCAAATGTCCTGAAAGGACCATTGAAAGATGAATTGGAATCAGATATTCTCAGATATTTGGAAGAAAACGATAATGGAGAAGTATCCCCTTTAATACTGTGGGATGCATGCAAAGCTGTAATAAGAGGAAAGATTATTGCAAAACTGGCAACCCAAAAGAAACTAAGACAAGAAAAACTATCCACATTAGAGTCAGAACTTAGGAACCTAGAAAAAGAACACAAAGGCAACACTCATTCTACTGACTCGCTCAAGATTAAGGAAATTAAAAACCAAATAAATGAGATCTACACAATAGAAATCCAGAAGAAACTTACATTTTTGAAACAAAAATACTATGAAGCAGGCAGTAAATCGGCAAAAGTTCTAGCCTATAAATTGAGGAAACATCAAACAGAAAGAGCAATCTACAAAATCAGAGACCCAGTATCAAAGGAAATAAAATTCAGAATTCAGGATATTCTTAAAAGCTTCGAGAATTACTATAAGAACTTATACTCCCACAAAAAACATAAAAACGCATCCGAGGCATTCCTAAACACATTAAACCTTCCCCAACTTACGGAGTCACAAAATAAAACACTACTGTCAGAAATACATCCTAAAGAATTGGAAAAAGCAATTATGAAACTTAAAGCTAACAAATCCCCAGGAGCTGATGGCTATACAGCAGAGTGGTACAAAACCTTTAAACAGCAACTATCTCCTCCCCTCCTGAAAACATTTAATTATGTCCTCCACACAGGGGAAATCCCCCCTCCTGGAGAGAAGGGGTCATTGCAGTTATACCTAAACCTGAAAAGGATAAACTAGAATGCTCCAACTACAGACCAATCAGTGTACTAAATCAGGACTATAAGCTTTTTACCATTATCCTTGCCAAAAGGTTAGAAAATATACTGACAGACCTAATTCATTTAGACCAAACAGGTTTTATAAGACAAAGACAGACACAAGACAACATTCGACGCACTTTACACATAATTCATCATATAAAAAAATATAACTTAAATGCAGTCATATTGGGATTAGATGCTGAAAAAGCATTCGATTCGGTTGACTGGTCTTTTCTATATAGAATCTTATCCAGTTTCAATTTTCATAACAACTTCATTAGAACTATACAGGCATTATATAAAAAACCAACAGCTAAAATAAGGATTAACGGTAATTTATCATCATCTTTTGAACTGGAAAGAGGATGTCGTCAGGGCTGCCCCCTGTCTCCACTGCTCTTTGCAATCTTCATAGAACCTCTGAGCCAATGGATAAGACAAAATCAAAAAATTCAAGGTATTACACTTGGTCAGAAGGAACATAAAATAGCACTCTTTGCTGATGACATTTTAATATACCTAGGGCAGCCGGACACTTCTTTACCAGAACTAACCTCAGTTTTTTCAGAGTATGGAGATTTATCGGGGTACAAATTAAACATGCATAAAACCCAAATTTTAACATTCAACTATGACCCAAATCATTATTCACTAAGCAAACTCAAAACTAACTGGGAGTCGGAATCTATGAAATATCTGGGGGTCAATATCCCGAAACAACTCAACAAAATTATATCACTAAACTATGATCCACTGGTGACAAAAATAAAATCTGACCTAGCAAGATGGAATATGATACCATTCTTGGGTACTGCACAAAGAATTGAAGCAGTCAAAATGAATATACTTCCACGTCTTCTATACCTTTTCCAAACAATACCCGTAGAACCTCCCAAAAAAACATGGCAGGAGCTGGACAGAAGGATCTCAAGATTCATATGGCAGGGCAAGAGACCTAGAATCAGATATAGAACCCTACAGCTAAACAAAGACAAAGGTGGGCTCGCGCTGCCAAATATCAGGGACTACTTTAAAGCCGCACAAATTAAAACTTTAGTAGAGATATGTAACCCAGTCTACACTGCACAATGGAAGGAGATCGAATGCCAAATAACAAGTGACATCCCCCTACAGGCGATAATAGGGAACAATGCCTTACCTAAGCTTTTGAATAACACTAACCCGTGGATAGAGACCCCGCTAAAAATTTGGTTTAAGATAGTCAGAGAGAATCAAACTAAAGAGCCCTATCGACTTCTGCAATGGATTGCCTATGATCAAGACTTTACTCCTAATAAAACAGACACCAGATTTAAAAAGTGGAAGGAGAAAGGGCTGATAAAATATTACGATTTTTTTAAAGGGCAAATCTTAAGAAGTTTTGAAGATTTGAAAAAACAAGGCCTAATAAATCAAGACCTTTACAGGTTCTTCCAGCTTAGACACCACATAAACAATATACTTAAAAAGGAGGATTTGGACTTCCGGTTATGGCGGCCGCCTAGAAGGACACGTATCACTCTGCTCTGCTCCTGGAAATAAAAATTCGGCAAATAACTCTCTCATTTGGAACAGAACTTTTCCCAGCGTTTGGGTGAGGATATGCCGGTGAAGACTAAGGCTGGGAAATCAGGAGGGGGAAAAATTGAATCGCCGAAGCAGTCCAAATTAACGGACTTTAAAGTTTGTGGCGCAGTAGAAAAAGCTGTGGATATGGCGGATGAAACTAGCGGTGGTGCGGTAACTGCTGCTGCTGACGATGGCGGCACAGGTGCAGTGCTGGCTGCCATTAGCTCAATGAGAGCAGACTTTTCCGCTAAACTTGATGGGATTATGGCAGCGTTGGATGCAATGAGAAAGGAGTTGGGTGACTGCGTGGAGCGAGTGACGCAGGCGGAGCTTCGTGTTTCAAGTGCGGAGGATGAAATCAGCGGACTTCAAATAAAGGTGCGCACTTTGGAAAAAAAAATAAAGATCTGGAAAATAGCGTTCTGGACTTGGAATCTCGGTCCAGACGGAACAACCTGAGGCTGGTGGGTTTACCGGAGGGAGCCGAAGGTCGTGATTCATGCTCCTTTTTGGAGGGGTGGATCCCGGAGGCGCTGAACAACGCGGAGCTAAAATCATCAGTCGTCTTGGAAAGCTCCCACCGAATTGGCCCACCAAGAGGTAACAAGGCAGCACCGAGGACGTTAATTATGAAGTTTCTCAGCTACAGAGACAGGATGACGATCTCCAACGCGGTGCGGGCCAAAGGAGAAATTAAATACCAAGATCAGCAGGTGCGGTTCTACCCAGATTTGGCCTCAGGAATCCAACAATTAAGGAAGCAGTTTGACCCCATCCGCAAAGAACTGCGCAACCTTGAGATTCGTCATGGAGTGATTCACCCTGCAAGACTTCTGGTCACATATGAGGGCAGAACACGCATCTTCAAGACCCCCGAGGAGGCGCAGGAGCTCATCAAGAAGATCCAGGAAGAGACTGGTGGGAGCTAAGCATGAACAGAATATAGGGTAGAATATTTGAGCATTTAACTGATTAGAAGCATATAACAAGATTACAAAATATAGAATGTATTACATATTAAAAAAAAAAAAAAGTACAAAATTGCAAAAAAATTTTGGAGTTAAATTGGAAAATTACAGAAGAGAGTTAATGTTACGTTATTAAAAGCAGTAGAGTTAGGGTGATTGGGAGGATGAAGAAGGAGTGGCTGTGGCTGTTCCTCGTGGGTGTGGAACGGTCGATGGCTATATCGGGAGACGGAATTTTTCTTTTGTTTTTGGGGGGATTGCCACAAATGTGGGAAGGGGGAATTTGTTTGTGTGTAGTTTGTAGGGTGAATGTTCAACCACTCATTTTTTTGCTTTTCTGTTTGAGCATGTTTACACTGCAAGGTAATCCCAAACTCCCTATTGATTATAAATCAAAGCGTTAATCTTAATTTAACTTCATGGAATTGCAGAGGTCTACAAAATTTAAAAAAACTTAAACAAGTTATGAATAAAATAAAAGACATGGGTTCAAAAATTGTGTTTTTACAAGAAACTCATCTAATAGAGGAAGATGTAAAAAGAATTAGGAGTAGATGGCAAGGAAATGTTTTCACCTCATCATTTTCATCCCGAGCCAGGGGAGTTATGACTCTCATACATAAATCAGTCCCATTTCAAGTGAAAAATGTAACTGGAGACAAATTTGGAAGATATGTAATCATTCAAGGATCTTTGCTATTAGAAAACATAAATTTGGTGAACTTATATGGTCCCAATATAGATGATCAAAAGTTCTTTGCTAATTTATTTCTTATCTTATCATCACTTACAGGGCAGCATATAATAGCAGGGGATTTTAATTGTACATTGAATCCCGGTATAGACAGATCAACAGGACTGGACTGTACGCACAATGGATGTAGGATGACCATTAATCATTTTATGAAAGAATTGAAATTGATAGATATATGGAGAGAAATGAAACCACAAGTTAAAGCATACTCTTGTTATTCCAATACCTACAAGACATTCTCACGTATAGATTATTTTTTGATCTCCACAGAATTAAGGTCCAAGATTCAAAACTGTTTTTATGATAACATCGTGATCTCTGATCATGCACCCTGCTGTCTAATGTATGTAGATAAGAAATTGACAAAGGAACCAGGTAGATGGCAATTTCAGCATAAATGGCTTCAGGATGAGGAATTTGTTAAGTATATAGAAAAACAGATAGACGAGTTCTTTGATATCAATACTACACAAACATCAGCATGTGTAAAGTGGGAGGCTTTCAAAGCTTTTATTAGGGGACATATTATTAGTTATACAGGTTCAAAATCTAAGAAGACTCGAGAGGAGAGAGTCCAATTGGAACATAAAATAAAAATTCTTCAAGAAAGAGTATATGCAGGAAGAGATCCAAGGTTGGAGAACGAATTACTGATTTTGAGAGCTGAATATGACAAAAAATCAGCGAATAGAGCTGCCTCGAGTCTTCTAAGATTGAAACAATCTTTTTATGAACAAGGTGAAAAATCAGGAAAGTTATTGGCATGGCAGATTAAACAATTAGAATCTAAAACACCAATTACCAGTATTATAAGTAATGGACAGGTAGTTATAGATCCTTCAGAAATTAATAGAGCCTTTAGAGATTACTATGAAAAATTATATGATACCAAAAATGAATCTGACTTAACAAAACTACATGGGTTTTTGAATGAACTATTTATACCGTGTATTCCAAATGAAAATAGGGAGATACTGGAGTCTAAAATTAGTCAAGAAGAAGTTGGACTAGCCATTGATAATATGAAATCAGGAAAAAGTGCAGGACCAGATGGTCTTCCAGTTGACCTTTATAAAAAATTTAAGAATAAATTAACAAAACCTTTTTTGGAAATGGTTTTAGAAGCATTTCAAAATAGTAATTTACCATCATATATGAATAATGCCTTAATTATACTGTTGCCAAAACCAGGTAAGCCCTCTAATAAATGTGAAAATATGAGACCAATAAGCCTATTAAATGCCGACCTTAAGATAATCTGTAAAATTTTAGCAAGACGAATACAAGAAATTTTACCAAATATTATTAATCGAGATCAGAATGGCTTTATAAAGGGAAGACAAGGCTTCCATAATGTAAGAAGACTATTTAATATTATTTATTCTAATAAAGAAGCACCGGATACAGCTCTCTTATCACTGGATGCCGAAAAAGCCTTTGATAGAGTTGAATGGCCCTTTCTTTTTGAAGTCTTACAAAGGTTTGGACTTGGAAATAATTTCATAAAATGGGTTCAGATAATATATAATAATGCTACTGCAGAAATTCTAACAAATAACAATATTTCAAAATCAATAAAAATCAATAGAGGATGTCGACAAGGCTGTCCACTTTCACCTTTACTGTTTACTATGGCAATTGAACCTTTAGCGATGGCGATACGTCTACAGTCACAAATATATGGAATTAAAGTTGGACCAACAGAACATAAAATCTCCCTGTATGCCGATGACATAATTTTGTTTATGTCGAATCTTAAAAAATCAATTCCGACCTTGTTGAATTTAATAAAGAATTTCGGGGAAATATCAGGATATAAAATAAATAAAACTAAATCTTCAATATTAATGCTAAATGAGACCCAGAGAAATTACCCAGCCCCTGAGGTAAATCAATTCAATGTTATAAATCAGTTTAAATATTTAGGAATCCAAATTGTGCCTAAGCTAGAATCAATCGCCAGTGTCAATTATGAAGCCTTAATGACAGATATTGATGAGTTACTTCAGAGATGGATGTCACTACCAATGTCGATGATCGGGAGAATTAATATACTTAAAAGTAATATCTTACCTAAAATACTTTATTTATTTCAATACATTCCCTTACCACCACCTTTAGATTTATTCTCAAGAATTAAAAAAAAGTTAGTGGAATTTATATGGAACAACAGGAGGGCTAGATTACGTCTGTCTTTATTATATTTACCATTTGATCGTGGAGGTCTGAAATGTCCAAATTTTATGTTGTATTATTGGTCGGCACAACTGAGGTCTATGACATATTATTTTTCATCAAATGATCTCCCTCACTGGACTGAAATGGAATCATACAATTTACCTTTACCTCTTCCCATATTCATATACTCAGATTCTGCAAAAAAATTACAAAAACAAGTTAAAAATCCATTTGTAAAGCATATGATCAAAATTTGGTGTGAAGCTAAAAACTATTTAAAAGAACCACAGTTATTGTCACAATTTAGTCCAATATGGGGTAATCAATATTTTAAACCAGGGAGAGCGGACGCTGTATTTAAAGTATGGAATTTAAAAGGGATACAAAAGATTCAGGATTTATATTTGCCATGTGCAGAAAACATAATGTCTTTTGAAGAGTTGAGGATCAAATTTAATCTCAATAGAACACATTTTTTTAAATATCTTCAACTTAGAAACTTTATTCGATCAAATCAAAATAAAGCTCTCACTCGACCTATCTATTCATCCTTGGAAAAAATGTTGATGAAAGATAGTAAAAGAAAGGGTATTATTTCAGAGTTTTATAACTCATTGACACTATTTTCAAGTGAAAATTCACTGAAAAGATTAAACTACTGGAAAGAAGATCTGCAAACTGAAATTTCAGAGGAACAATGGGAATTGGCTTGTACAGAAGCTCAAACCAAATCAATAAATGTACGCCTTAAATTGATACATTTCAAATGGTTAATGCGGATGTATGTTACACCGGAGGAGTTAAATAGATATAACAAAAATATACCAGATACATGCACAAAGTGCATGGAAAGTAAAGGAACTCTATTTCATTGTGTATGGGAATGTAGATTAATAAGAATGTTTTGGGAAGAGGTGAGGGTAACAATTGAAAAAATAATCTCAAAACAAATCATATTGAATCCTAAACTGTTTTTGTTGGGTCTGTACCCAGAAAAGCATAATTTTAATAAAAGTGAAAGAACATTCATAGACCTCAGTTTGCTTAATGCCAAAAAATGTATTGCACTATTATGGAAAAAGACTCATAGACCAGATGTGACTCAGTGGTTAAGACAGATGTTAACAAACCTTCCATTAGAAAGAATAACATATATACTGAAATCAAAGGAAATTGTGTTTGAGAATATATGGAGACCTTTTATTGATTATGTAAAAAATTTAAACATAACTCTTGAAGAAGGTGAATGATATGTGTGGACCTTGTAAATTCCAAACTGGTGAACATAATATGTATACTTATGTGTTGGATTGTCTAGACTAAACAGAGGAGCATTGTTGAAGATTTGATTTTGTTGGTGGTTGTTGGTGTTTTTTAGTGCATTTTTTTTTTGTAGTACTTTAGTGTTAGTGTTTGATTGTTTGTATCATGTTTGTTTAAAAAAAAAAAGGTTCAATAAAGATATTGTGGAAAAAAAAAAAAAGGAGGATTTGGAAAGGGCCCAGTCAGGTGTTCTGAAGGTCTTCTTAATGGCATATAAAGGGATCCCAGGGATCAGATACATTTCTAAAATATACCAAGGTCTTCAAGACTTAAAAGGAGACAACACATCTTATATAAAAGAGAGATGGGAAAAAGAGGGGAATTTCACTTTACAACTGGAAATATGGGAAAAGCTAAATAAACAGCAATGGAAAAGTACCTCATCCCTGCAGTGGAGAGAATTTGGATGGAAAAACTTGGTAAGATTTTTCAGAACACCTGCACAAAACAAATTTACCCATAAGGGATTGAACTGTTGGCGCTTGTGTGGTGAAAAGACTGCAAATCATTTTCATGTGTTTTGGTCATGCCCAGTTATCCACCAATATTGGACCAATGTACAGACAATATTGGGGAAAATATTCAAAATAACAGTTCCTTTTTCTTTTGTAACTTTGTATTTGGGTTTATTACCGGACTCACTAGAAAGACGAGGAGAAAAATACTTATTCAATGTTTTAATATTGGCAAGCAAAAAAGCTCTAACTAAAAAATGGATGTTGAAGGATTGTCCTACACCTGAAGATTGGATTAACGTGATCCAAGACATTTACTCGATGGAAAAGTTGACATTCGCACTGAGACAGGACATGGATGGGTTCATGAACTTTTGGCAACCCTGGATCGCATATGTGTCTTCCATTAGATCTAATCTTTGACAAATACCATTTCAATAATGGTTCCGCTCTTTGTTCCAATGCTACTCAGATGCTCTTTTACCTTTATTTACTTACTTTTTCTTTTTGTTTGTTTTTTGCTGGTTTGTTTTTTTTGTTGTTTTTTTTGTTTTGTTTTTTTCTCTTTAATTTCACTTTTTCTTTCACTTTAAAAAAAAAAGGGGTGTTGTAAGAATTAATCTTCCAATGTTGTCAGATATCAGAAAATAAGGGAACATGTGATGAAAATGTAAACAATGCATTGCTGTAACGACCTGTATACCCTTTACAAAAACTTAAATAAAAAAAAAAGCACTGTTCCAAATTATTATGCACAACAGAGTTTGAAAACATTTTATTGGTTGTAAAGAAATGAAAATGGTCATTTGTTGAATTTGCAGCATTAGGAGGGTATATTTACTGAAATCAAAAGCTATTTCAATCGAAAACATCTCAACAGGCAAAGTTACATGTTAACATAGGACCCCTTCTTTCATTCAATTCTTGCATCCACTGAACTTGTGAGTTTTTGGAGAGTTTCTGCTTGAATTTCTTTGCAAGATGTCAGAATAGTCTCTCACAGCTGCTGTTTTGATGTGAACTGCCTCCCACTCTCATAGATCTTTTGCTTGAGGATGCTCCAAAGGTTTTCAATCGGGTTGAGGTCAGCGGAGGATGAGGGCCACACCATGAGTTTCTCTCCTTTTATGCCCATAGCAGCCGATGACACAGAGGTATTCTTTGCAGCATGAGATGGTGCATTGTCATGCATGAAGATAAATTTGCTACGGAAGGCACGGTTCTTCTTTTTGTACCATGAAAGAAAGTCATTGGTCAGAAACTCTGTATACTTTGCCAAGGTCATTTTCACACCTTCAGCAACCCTAAAAGGGCCTACCAGCTCTCTCCTCATGATTCCGGCCCAAAACACGACTCTGCCTTCTCCTTGCTGACGTTGCAGCCTTGTTGGAACATGGCGGCCATCCACCAACCATCCACTACTCCATCCATCTGGACCATCCAGGGTTACACGGTACTCATCAGTAAACAAGACTGTATGAAAATTAGTCTTCATGTATTTCTGGGCCCAGTGACCCAAGCCCATTTCTGCTTGTGAACATTGGTTAGGGGTAGCTGAATAGTAGGTTTATGCACAACTGCAAGCCTCTGGAGGTTCCGACACCTTGAGGTTTGTGGGACTCCAGAGGCACCAGCAGCTTCAAATACCTGTTTGCTGCTTTGTAATGGCATTTTAGCAGCTGCTCTCTTAATCTGATGAATTTGTCCAGCAGAAACCTTCCTCATTATGCCTTTATCTGCATGAACCTATCTGTGCTCTGAATCAGCCACAGATTTCTTCACAGTATGATGATCACGCTTAAGTTTTCGTGAAATATCTACTATTTTCATACCTTGTCCAAGGCATTGCACAATTTGACACTTTTTGGCAGCAGAGAGATCCTTTTACTTTCCCATGTTGCTTGAAACATGTGGCATGCTTAATAATGTGGAACATCCTTCTTGAGTAGTTTTCCTTTAATTCGGCTCACCTGGCAAACTAATTATGACAGGTGTCTGAGATTGATATCAGGGATCCAAAGACCCCTGAGACACAATACCATCCATGAGTTTAATTGAAAAACAAAAAACTAAATGTTTATGACACTAAAATTCAGTTTGCATAATAATTTGGAACACAGTGTAAAGTGTGTAGGTATGCTTGAGTTTACAGAAAAATTAAGATTAAAGAGAAAAAAAATCCAAACTTGGGTTGCTTAGGACAAAGGAAAAAAATTGAGAATTGACTTCAACTAGTCACTGCTTTCAAAAGAAGGCGGCAAAACTTTAAGGAAAAATTCAAAAAGTGTAAAAGTTTAAATGAAGAGAGCATTCTACGAACAAAAAGAAAGGAGTTCTTTGTTGAGCTTATGACATCTCCGTGTTGAGAGTCTGTGTTGCTGAGAGAGAGGGAAGGAGGAATGTTCCCCAAAGCTGCTGGATCCTGTGATGAGGGCGCATTCAGACTGCCACTGTATGGTCCGGACCAAAGGACCAAACTGTCACAACGGCCCTCACGGACCGTCACAAGACGCCTCAGTCACCAGTGAGTTTGCAGTGGTAATTTATTGTGGAAAAGGATGAACACACACAGAACACATACAGCGGCTGAGTGAAGTCTGAGCCGGGGAACACCCGATGCGCCAGACGACAACGTTAATGATGAGCTAGGCAAACAGGAACATACCTGAGCATAAAGGAGCACCATCAAAACGTAGCAGGATATAACCGATGATCATAACAGGAGAACATAACAGGATATAACAGAGACTGCCGCGCTGGAGGACATTTAGCACCCGCTTATATCTCTGGCGGCTAATGACCCCAACGCGGCACAGCTGCTGCTAATGACAGAGCAGCAGCTGACTTTGACAGCAGGGAGCTCCCCCGGGCGCCTTCACAATAAGAGCCCGAGGAGCTGGAAGGAACCCTCAGCTGTCAAAGCCAGGGAACAAAAAGATATGAGACCCGAGTGTGGCCAGAACCGACACTCGGGTTATGACAGTACCTCCCCCTCAAGGCCGAGCTCTGAGCGGCCAGAGTAACACCCCAGCCCCCCCCACCCCCCTAGGGTGGGTGGATGGGGTGCTGGCAGGAGGGAGAGAGACAAACAACCAACAAGGCTATAAAAAAAAAACCCATAATCCCGGGTAACAAGAACAAAACCACAATAAGTACAAAATAGGCAACACACCCTTGGGCAAACAGAGTGACACAAAACAATCCCCCCCCCCCACACACACACACCCCAACAGTCCCACAGACGAGATCAGGAACCCGGAAAGGGCGCAGTCCAGGCCCGGAGGGATGGGGCAAAAGGTTCGGGGGGGTCGTCCGGCAACAAGAGGCCACAGAACAGGGAGGGGAAAAGAGGACAGTTCGGGCGGCCTACCCCAGTCCCATGCTCGGGGGAAGAGAGTTTCAGGCGGCCGGAGCAGGTCGCCGCACAGGAAGATAAACCGGTCGGGGGGCCGGCCCAGAGAACCAAACCAACGAGACAGCCCTTCAGGCGGCCGCCCCGCAACACCAGCCCACCAGAACCGTTGGGAGGAAGCAGCCGGTGATCCCGCAGAAAAGGGGGGAGATGAGGGGAAACCGGGCGGAGCGTTCGGGACCCCAACGGCCCCAGGTGGAGATGGGTAGTGCTCCTCAGGGAGACGAGGAGGATGACTGTGGAGATGAGGGTGATGAAGAAAACGAGCCTGTCCAGCATTCGGTGGCTGGGGATCTGCAGCTCCCTCACCAAACTTAGGACCTGCTGGTGCAGCACCCACGGTGGACCCCGATTGGGCCTCCGGAACCAAACCCACGGTGGACCCCGATTGGGCCCCCGGAACCAAACCCGCGACGGGCCCCGACTGGGTCGGCGTGGCACCAAACTCGACCTCCAACCCCGAAACCGGAACCTCTGGCACAGCAGGCGAAAGCAGCCCCTCGCCGGCGACCCTGGGAGAAGGCTCGAAAGAGAGAGAAAACCCGGGATCAGGATCACCGGCAGCGCCAGAACCCGATGAGATAAGCTCGGACGCAGCGGGCGGCTGCACCCGGCTCATCTCCCCTTGAGACAGGCAAAAATGCTCTAAGAGGTGAAAAAGAAAGACAAAGTAGAGCACTTGCCTGAGCTCGGGTTCTGACGCCGTCCAGGACTGCGAAGATCCGGGCTCAGATGTCAGGAGGTCGTCATCAGGCTCCCACTCAGCTGCGTCGGGCTCCGCAGCTGGCATGATGGTGCGTGCAGCCAAAGAGTCCTCCGGCACCGATGTCCACGCCGGTGGCCCGCATGGCGTGGTGGCAGGAGAATCTCGCCCTGCTGGACCGGACCGCTCCTCCGTGGAACCCCGGGGACGCTTCCTCACCGGCGATGGCTCCATGCTGCAGTCCGCTCTCCTCCTCCGCCCATGGCGTGGCTGCGGAACCGGAACCAGGCTCTCCAGAACCGCAGGCCCCCTCCTCATCCAGCGACGTTGGCCTGACGTCGAGGACCGCTCAGCGGAGGGAGACACAGAGGAAGCAGGGTTAATACTTTCATCCACAGCGGGTGGAGGGAGCTCGGGGGGCTGCATACCCCGAACTCCACCCGTAGGAGTCAGACAAGGCACAACAATGTCAAGAGGAGAGAAATTATCATGCACTCGCCTTTCCCCTAAGGGTAAGATGGTCTTCGCTGTGGGGGACGTCATTCCTTCCTTTCCCCGCTGGATGGCGACAGAGGGCCCTCTGGGAAGACGAGATGAGGCCACTCGAGGCGGATCCGGGATGAAGCTCGCCGAAACGGAGCTCTCGTGACACACAGCAGCCAGGATAGGCGACGAGGAGGAGGGGGCGACAGCCGGGGTCAGTCGGGCATGGGGCGCTGACGGGACAGCGGGCGAGGGCCCGGGAGAAGACGAGGCTGCGGGGATTCCTCTCTGACGAGGCGCAGAAGTGACAGCTGTGTGGGGGGTTGAGCCCTTGGGGCAACCCGGAGCAGCATCCAGACGGGGCTCTAGCCAAGGTTGGAAGCCGGAGTGACGACGGTTCCTTGTAGGGGGTGAGGCGAAGGTGAGGTCCGGAAATCACCGTTCCTGAGCAGAAACGGCGGCAAGCAAGTCAGCAAACTCAGGAAACTCACGCAGCGCTGGATTCCTCTCCACGAGTCTAACCGCCGCCACCACATGCTTCATACACGCTGGAGGATTCTCAGCGGAGCAAGCAGCTGCCACCCGGTCCCAGATCTTGTCTGCTGTCATCTGCAGCTTCTCTGGGGGAATCCCGAGTGACGACATGCCCGATGGGAAAAGACCTCCGGATGGTGCGAACTCCCGGGCCGGAGCAGAGGCAGGAGCGGGATCCCGAAGCAAGGGGCGACGTCTCCTCCGCTTCAGCTTCCCGCCAGGATTTCCCTCCAGCCCTCGGAGAATCTCACGCTGGGCGGCGATGTCATCTCTCCTCACGCTTACCTCTGGATGATTAGTGAAGCGGGGGAGAGAATCCAGAATTTCCTCGGCTAGGTCCAGGTACCAGGGCACTTCGCTGTTGTATTCGAGGAGGGAGGCGGCGACAAGGACTCTGTCCACGCGCTCGAGGGTGTCAGCGAGAACAGCGTCCTGCCTCCGAGCACGAGACCTCCACGATGGCATGCTTCAACACGGCACCCAGACAGGTAGGAACAAACAGTCCACTACTGCAAACTACACGGTGAATGGCATCTCGATGCAACGCCTCCTCTCCGGGCGTTAGGCGGCAGTCTACTGTCACAACGGCCCTCACGGACCGTCACAAGACGCCTCAGTCACCAGTGAGTTTGCAGTGGTAATTTATTGTGGAAAAGGATGAACACACACAGAACACATACAGCGGCTGAGTGAAGTCTGAGCCAGGGAACACCCGATGCGCCAGACGACAACGTTAATGATGAGCTAGGCAAACAGGAACATACCTGAGCATAAAGGAGCACCATCAAAACGTAGCAGGATATAACCGATGATCATAACAGGAGAACATAACAGGATATAACAGAGACTGCCGCGCTGGAGGACATTTAGCACCCGCTTATATCTCTGGCGGCTAATGACCCCAACGCGGCACAGCTGCTGCTAATGACAGGGCAGCAGCTGACTTTGACAGCAGGGAGCTCCCCCGGGCGCCTTCACAATAAGAGCCCGAGGAGCTGGAAGGAACCCTCAGCTGTCAAAGCCAGGGAACAAAAAGATATGAGACCCGAGTGTGGCCAGAACCGACACTCGGGTTATGACACAAACAGTGGCTTCCGTGGATAGTTTTGTTCGTTTAGTGCAGTCTGAATGCACGTTGGAACTTTGGTGTGCACCAAACAAGCAAAGTCTGGTCTCCCTGAAAATGGGGGTCTCGGTTCTCTTGAAAATGAAGTCTGGTGCGCTCCACTTACAGTGTGAATCCAAACAGAGTAGCCAGCAGACCAAAGGGTAGAAGTGCCCCTCGGCGTTTGTGTAACCATAGCAACATGTAGTCTGAGAAGAGGAAGTGGAATTTACCGTAGTACATTTTGGGTAGAAAATAACAATAAAGTCAACTGTGCAAATCCGAGAAATCCTTTTACCAGTGAAAGCCGGGGAGAAAAGTTAAAAGATGTCTCGTTTGTGGCGGACAAACAACCCAGCTGAAGGGAACGGATTTTCGTTTTCAGTCCTGGCCAATCGATGAGCCTGATTTTTCTTCTTTGCCAAGATTTGTTCTTCCTGGTCAGTGGTGGTTTCGTCTACAGTGCCCCAAATGAGCAGTTGTTGTAACTGTGTGACGTTGTCCAGGCAGTTTGATCCACTGCAGTGTGAATGCAAACCAAACCAAACGAAGGTGTGAAAATTCTCGGCATTCCCCACCCAGTCGAACCAAGACCCCCGGACTATCCTGGTCTGAATGCAGCCTGAATATGAAGCAGAGTTACAATCTCAAGAGTCTGTAAATGAAGGAACAAAGCTCATGAGAGGGAATTGCAGAGTTTAGTCTGGCTTGAGTGCATGACAAAAACATAAAAATCAGACAAAATATTTAGTCACAGTAGTACACAGAGTGCTTTTTTTTTTAACTTTAGATGTTAATAGCACACTGTTTACTTGACTGTAGGGATGTGTGGGTAAGAGCAGACATGAGTAAAGGACTGGTTTTGAGCCTTTAATTATTTATTTATGTGTCAATTAATACAAGATGGAATGATACGATTAGCTCTCTGTAATGCAAGCAGGTACTCTGTGTACTGCTGTGACTGAATACTGTGTGTATTTTGGGGGTTTTTACTGCATACACCCTATGTTGTACCTCTTGTTACTTGCTATGAATCTGTGAAGCATCACTCAGAGACATCGCCTTTGGCTTCATGTAGTGGACATTTATTAACAACAATCCAACTCAGCTACAGACATATTAGGAACTTCACTTCTGTTCATCTGTTCTGTTCATCACTCCACTCCCGCCACGCTAGTGACATTCTTCATTCAACTTAGTATTAGTGTGCGGTACTATATACTACATCCCCATTTCTTAACTTAAAAGATTCATCTCACCATTTCTCTAATACCCATTTTACTCTGTGCTTGGTTCCTCAATTCTATAACATTAACCCAACACAAACTATCGTTGACCTTAGCTCTTTTCTCTTAGGAATGCTATCAAAACTGCCATAGCTGCCATAGCAACGTATCTTAATATCATACTTTTTCTTCAGGCTGTTATTAAAATAAATGGTATGATTGTTTCTTAACACTAAACAGCGCAAATAACATTTAACACCTTCTTGAGGTATTTGAACATTCTAAACAGTTGAACTCTCTGCCCTCTTTTCTCTCTTTCCCTCTTTTTTTTAAATTTTCAACATTGGGTGTGTCAGAGTTGTTTTGAAGAGTGAGTGCTATGGTTTGCACATGAAGTAGTCTTTATATCTTGCTGGTGGTCTAACAACTCGGCCACTCCTGGTTTGAGCTGGTTGGGGTGGGGATGTGTGCATACTCTGAGCATCATCTGCAGCACTGGCATTTGGTGAGATAGTCTGCTTTTCGTCCACTGAGCATCGATCACAATCCTTTTGTGCACATGGTGGCGTTCTCCTCAAGTGATGTTTATTTCTTCTGTACTGCTGACCAGAAGGTATCACTGCTTCATAAGAACACAGTTCACTCCTCTGTGCAGTGACTGTTACAGGGCACCATCCATGAGGTGTCAACATGTGAGCTGCGTCACCTGGTTGTAGCTGTGGTAGCTGTCATGACCCTTTGTTGTAATATTGCTGTTGTTTATGTTGTAGGTCTTGGAGAGATTTGTGTGCACCTTTAGGTACTGCAGGCTGGAAGACCGTGGTGGAGCCGAGGAGAGTGCTTCTGAGGACTCTACCCATAAGCATTTGAGCTGGGGAATATTCCATGCCTGCCACTGGAGTGTTTCTCAGGATAAGCAGTGCAAGATGAGGGTCAGTGTTTGTTTGTAGCGCTTTTTTGAGCACATGTTTGACAGTCTTAACTGTACTTTCAGCCAGTCGGTTTGATTGTGGGTAAGTGGGGCTGGAGTGGGTGAGCTTTATAACCCATACGGTTGCAAAATTTCTCATTTCTTGACTTGCAAATGGGACATGGTCACACACAATCTCTTTTGGTATTCTGAACCTAAAGAAGACAGATTTCATCTTGCTGATCACACTGTGTAGGAGCCATTTTCAGTTGTTTATTTTTTGTTATTACTTCTAGCCATTAGGTAGCATGCTTTGACTGGTTGGTCATTTTGCTATATTGAATTTGAATTTATTTTCGGATAGTACATTACAGGTTAAAAGAAACTGTATAATATAACAACAAGGTCAAATTAGACAAAGACTCCTACTATACAATTCCACGTGAGTTATCCGAAATGGGTGATGGCTGAAGCCGCAGCTTATATTGCCCACCCATATTCCATTCAAGAATTCAAAGGAGAAAAAAGAGGAACTGTATATAACTGTATATAACTATATAAGGAACTGTTGAAGCATACACAGGTGTTGCTAATTGTAGACAAACATTTCACTGATCGTCAGCACAGGAGAAACTGGTAACTGATATTAGTTGGTATCTTGGTTATTTTTTGGAGATTTTACTTTAATAAATGGACACTGAACATTGACTTATGGCTCTCCTGTTGTTACGCGTCAGGATGTGTCTTTAGCAGCCGGTAGTGTCCGTTTGGAATGGCTAAACGGACCCTACACACTGTGTGCTGTTTTGTCTTTAATGTTCAGCCCCCACTTTAAACTAGGGCAGGTCAGGTATCTCATGAGAGATTAGCGACTCCCTTTGGTTACGGGGTTGGAACTGTTGGCATGTCCCACAGGTCTCTATCATTTCGTTCTATGTCTCTTGTCATTCCTGGCCAGTACCAGTATTTCCAGGGCTAATGCTTTTGTCCTCTGCATTCCTTGGTGTGTGATATGTAGTCGTTGGAGTAGTTCTGTTCTCATAGAGCAGGGGTCACCAACTAAAACTGCAAAAGGTCCGATAAGTCGGTCCTCTTCCACAGCCGAGGTCCGAAATAGGTGTGGGAATTTTTAGGCACCTCATTCTTCTTCGTCGATCTTCTTCGTCGATCACTATATGGTCACACCAGCTGCCCTGACGAATGCTGCCGTCCTGCTGAGGTCCCCGAGGTCCCCATGCAGGTTTTGGTTCAGTGATGTGGGGTCAGGCCACGTAGCTCGTCTGAGTGCAGCATGGTCTGGGCAGTCTTGGAGGAGGTGTTCGCTGGTCATTTGGGCGGTACCACATGGGCATCTGTCCGATTGTCCAACTTTAAATTTCCGGTGCATGTGAGCATGCATTCTGTTATGTCCAGTTCGGAGTCTGAACAGAATGACTTGGTCAGCCCTGCTCAGACTGTAGTAGTTGTCATCCTTGCAGAAGTTTGGGTGTTGCTGCTGCCACTTCTTTTGATACAGGGCCTTAATAATGGTTTTCTCCTCACTGTAAGAGACCTTCCTGTCTTCCTGGTCTTGCTGCCCACCTTCCTTAGCAAGTCTGTCAGCCGTCTCATTTCCATAGATTCCACAGTGGGCAGGAATCCACTGGAGTGATACGTTCGCCTGTATGGCTAGTTGAGACAGAGTGAGGGCGAGTTCATTCAGTTCTTTGCGTCGGGGGTCCTGAAGTGCATCCAAGACAGAGAGGGTATCAGTGAAGATGACAACCCGCTTGTGTGCCTTGTCTTGATGTTCCCTGACGTGGGCCGCTGCTGTTCTCAGGGCCTCTGCCTCAGCCCTGAAGTTGGTGGAGTACTTGCCAGTTGCAATGGGAATGTGGGTCTCCTAGTCAGCGTACCTAATGTACATGCCGCCTCCTCCATTCCTTGTTGCTTCCATGGCAGAGCCGTCTGTGTAGACGTGAGTCCACTGCTCTTCAGGGTAGGCAGACCGAATGAACTCCAGGGGCAGCGACTTCCTCTCTTGGTCTGACTGTGTTCCTTTCTTCCCAAAGCCCGATATGTCTGTGCGTATGGCTGTGAAGTTCTGTCGGTTCCAGGAGGGAACAGATGCTGTGGATGGTATTGGTGTGGGCATGTGGTCCAACAGTTCTGGGTCTCTCCTTTCGAGTGTCCTGCTCTGGTGGATGAAGCTTGATCTCTTGAGTCTCCCTTTTGTTGGCTTGCTCAGTCTGTCCTTCATAGGATGGTTTTCCAGTCTTTTGAATTTGGTGGCCTGGGTCAGTACCTTGATGTTTCTTCTGTCTTCCAGTGGTGCAAGGCCTGTTGTCTCCAGTGCTTTGATAGGGGTACTGCGCATGGCTCCTGTCATCATTCGCATGGCTTGGTTTTGGAGTCTGTCCAGCTTCTCAGTGTTGCTTTTGGCAGCTGTTGAAGTTGCCGCCATGCCATACTCCAGAACAGGCCGAATCCTCCCCACATAGAGCTTCTTCAGGACACCCTGGTCTGCACCCCAGTCTGTTCCTGACAGTTTCTTCATTAGGGCCATCCTGATCTTTGCTCTTGCCTGGTTCTTGTGCAGCTGGTTCTTCCAAGTCAGTCTGCGATCCATGGTGATCCCGAGGTATGTGGGTGCATATTCAGCCTGGAGCTCATGGGAGTTGATCTGCAGTTTCACCTTCTGGGGTTGGGTGGACAGGGTGAAGACGGTGTATGTAGTCTTCCTCTCATTTAAGCTCACAAACCATGACTTGGTCCATGCCTCTATCAGCCGGAGAACTTGCTGCAGTCTGTAGTTTTCCGTCACGATGCTTTCCTCACTGCACCAGAGGGCTAAGTCATTGGCGTAGATGGCACCTCGTATGTTCCTTGGCAAACTCTGGATGATGTCCTTGATGAATACAAGGAAGAGTGTTGGGGAGAGCACTCCTCCTTGTGGGACTCCTTCCCTCAGCACCTTGTTCTTGCTGGAATACTGTCTGACCTGGGCTCTGGCTCTTCTGTTGTGCTGGTATTGGGCGATCCACTTGTACATGCGCCCAGCGACACTGCACTGGCACAGTTTCAGCTTGAGGCCGTCTTTCTATACCTTGTCAAACGCCTTTTCTATGTCAATCCACACAGCGAGAGTGTGCTTCTTTTCTTGGAAGGCATCTTCTATGGCCTGAGAGATGTATGTTATTTGGTCCTCTGTAGATCGGTTCTGCCTGAAGGCTGTTTGCTCTGGGCCGATGTGTTGTTTTTCTTCCAAGTGCCACATGAGTCTGGTGTTGATGAGATGCTCTAGCAGCTTTCCTATGCAGCTTGTAAGGCTTATGGGGTGATAGCTTTCAGCCTTCAATTTGTCTTTGCCTTTTTTGTGCACTGGAATCATCGTGGCTTCTCTCCAGATCTGTGGCACAGTACCTGATCTCCAACTGTCGTTGAACAGCTGCAGAAGTTTCTTCTTGGTTTTGGGGCCAAGGTTCAGCAACATTTCATTTGTGATCTTGTCAGATCCAGGGGCTTTTTTCAGCTTCAGTGTTGGCATTGCATCTTCCAGCTCCTTGAGAGTGAATGGTGAGTTCATCACTGGTTCTAACTGTGCGTTCTGATGAACTCGCTGGGCTCCTCTGACATCCCTTCTTCTCTCTGGTGGAATCTGAAGGTGGCTCGTCTTTGCATACTGGTTGATGAAATGGTCTGCTGCTTTCTTGCCAGTCAGCAGTTCTTGATCTGCCTGTACTGTGATCGGCGAGCTTTTGCTGTTCTCGTCGTTGAGGGCTTGAGCCAGTTTCCAAAGCTTGTTGCCGTCCTTGTCCAAGTTGCGCTGCTCTGTCTTTTCTTGCCATCTCTTTCGAGCTTCCTGTATAAAGGTCTGCCTGTGTTTTGCAATGGCCGCCTTCAGGGCAATGTTGTTTTCTACTGTAGGATCTACTTCTACTTTTTTCCTTGCCTCTGCCACACTGTCTTCAAGCTGCTGGAGCTCCTCTGTCCAGTAAGGCCTATAGTTCTTTCTGGCTCCCCGAGGAATAGATTCATTTGCAGCCTTCAGAATAGCATGGTTCAGCACCCTGACTTTCTCGTTGAGGTTCTGCTGCTTGTGACGGATCTCCGCAGAGTACCGGTCCACCAGTTATAAGAAGCGCTCCCAGTTGGCCTTCTTGTAATTCCACCTGGGGAAGTCCAATCTTCACAGGTTTATGGTCACTTCTCCCGAGCTGGCCAAGTACCGTTCTTTTTTGCCAGCCTGGCCATGTCGTTGGTGACAAACACAAGATTGGGCGTGGTGTTACTCAGCCATACCCTGGAGAAGAACGTTGGTGGATCATCAGGATCATTCATTAGCAGAAGACTGTTGTCGACTTGCCAATCTTCCACCTCCTCTCCTCTTCTATCTGCTTCGCTGTATCCCCATGCTTCTGAGTGACTGTTGAAGTCACCGATGACTAAGCATCAGTGGTCTGGGAGTTCCATTTGGTCAAGTGAGAGATCTCGCTCTGGGGGGCAGTACACATTGAAGATCGTGACGCTTTCATTGTGAACCATGATTTGAACTCCATGGATTTCTGCCTGGTTGTTGGTACTGACGTCAAACTCTTGTGCTGGTATAGCGTTTTTGACAAGAATCACCACTCCTCCTTTTGTTCTTCCTTTTCTGTCTTTCCCGAAGACCTGGTATCCCCTAACACTGAAGCGTTGGTTTTCCTTCAGGTGGGTCTCCTGTAGGCAGGCAACATCAATGTCTTCTGAGTGGAGTCTTTCGGCAAGGGATATTTTTTTGTTGTAGACTCCTTCTGCTTTCCACTGGAGGATGTTGATGTTCCTCTCCTTTGGCGTCTCTTTTCGGCCAGTAGCATTCCTCGTTCCCCGTCCCCTGATTGTGCAGGACGAGGTGAGGTGACCTCCGGTAGCTGAGGGTGGGCCCTTTGAGGCTGAGGGCCCGGCACTCTTCCTCCCCGGCGGATCCCCAGTGGACGAGCACCATCACGTGCAACGTCAGTGTGACTCATCATGAAGTGGATATGCGTGATGCAGAGGTTTGTGGCACCGCAGGGGTCCTGCATCTCCGTCTTCAGCCTTGGACGTTTGTCGGGGGTCCCTCCCCTAGACCAACTGCCCTTCCATGGCTGGGCTGTCGAGAGCTTGGTCCACCCTGTAGAAAGCTTGCCTGCCAAGGCTTTCCGAGACCCTTCTTCCCGTGCAACTGTCTGTCCTCCTCTGCCTTCACAGCCGTTGGAAGTTCGCTCTCCTCTTCCGCCTGTTCCGCCGTTGGGACATTTGTTGCTGTAACAAACTTGGGTTTTCTGTGAGTGATTTGTTACATGCTGCACAACCCCCAACCTGGAGGACCAGGGTGCACTCTTTAGTCTGGCCTCTACCCCACGCGGACCTGTTCGACATGGTTGAAACTTATGGGAGCACTAGGCTCCCATCGACATAGCTCCGGGTGTTGCTGAGGCACACAAGCCGCTGCACCCCGACAAGGTATGTGCACCATTGGCGGCGGAGGCACCTCATGATTCAGAACTCCAACTTGATTCTAAAACAATTCTCAATGCATCTTGACGCATTTTTTTTTCTATTCAAAATTTTTCCCTCTCACTGTGTGACAACTTGGCCCTTTTAAAGCAAAGTATTTGCAATGACCCATGAATTTACATCCAACATCTTTTATTAAAACAAATGGAAGAGAAATCTGACACATGGTGGGCAGTGATGGCCTAATGGTTAGGGATGTGGACTGGTGAGCATGGGGTCGCAGATTCAATCCCTGGACCAGCAGGATTAGATCTGGGTGGGTCAGATAACATAGCAGTGTTTGCACCACCCTCCTTAACCCCACTGTGGTGCCCTTGAGCAAGGCCCTTAACTCCAACTGCTCCAGTGGAGCTGCTCAGTGGCCACAGGTCAGTTTGTGGTTGGTACTGGGCAGCTTCATGGTCTGAATGTGAACAGGGCGTCCTTGAAAAAGAGAGGTTTCCTCTCAGTGGGACTGCCCTGTATAAATAAAAGTTAAATAAAAAAAATAAAATAAACATGGACAAATTACGGGCTGCACGGTGGCGCAGTGGTTTAGCACTGTGGCAGCACAGTTTACCCTCGGCCGGGGGATCGCGGGGATCATGAGATCATGGGTTCGATCCCAGCCCCCGATCAACAGTGAGCTGTGTGGAGTTTGCATGTTCTCCCCGTGTTGCACGGGTTTACTCCGGGATTTCTCCGGTTTCCTCCCGCATACCAAAAAACATGTTGGTTTAGGGCGCTCGCGCACGCAGCGACCAGCAGCCGGTGGCTTGTCACCAGACTGCAAACCAAATCTACCTACGGGTACAAATAAGTAACAAAAAAAAAAAAAAAAAAAAAAAAAAAAAATTTATCTCAAAATGTGCTTTTCAGAACTGTCATCCTTTCATTGACATTCTTTCAAAAGACCACAGCTGTATCTAGACAGGGCAATATCATTTAACTTGCTTTCACACATTAGTTCATTAAGCTCATGTTTTAGCTGTTTTAGTTCTATATTAATTTTTAAACAAAAAAAAATATTAAAATGAATTTTTTGTTCAATTTCAAACAAAACGTAGTATAAAATTTTATAATACAGGAGAATACTAAATGTGGTTGTTGACTCCAAATAAATAGATCTAAAATTCTAAAATCTACAACTAAAATCCTAAAAATGTTTCCCAGGAGAACACAAACTAAATTGTATTGCATTAAAAAAAGATTAATATCTAAAAAAAACCCCACACAATTTCACAAAAAGTCTACCGCTATACAATATTTTCAGTGCAGAAAAAACTGTTTCAAACTGTAAGACAAAAAAACGGACACACTGTAGTGATCCGAGCGCTGAGTTATCCGCGTCCGGGCCACTCAATATTCTCCCTTTTTCTCCTTCATTTCTGCTCAGTTATTATTGGGTTTCTCAGGGCTTTTATTGTGACAGCCCACAGCTGAACTTCCGGCTGTCAAAGTCTAGCCGGCACTGTCACAGCTGATCATGATTTTGGTCATTACGTTTCCTCCTCTCCTGTTTGGTTCATGGCTTTTTGTTATCAGTATTTAAGGGAGCAGCTGAGGCTCACTCCTCGCTGTGACCTACGTCTACCAGGACTGGAGTCCCTATCCCCGGCTGCAGTCTTCCTTCTGTGTTTGGTTTGTTCTCACTTCATCATTCGTAAGTTTTTATTCTATAGCGTCAGGTTCCGCCCTCGCTACGCTCTTGCATTGATGTTAGTGTTCTTTATTTTGTGTTCTAGTTCAGTGTATGTGTTTTGCCCCATGTGGCACTTTATTTTGTTCTCTCTGTAAATAAACTAGCAAACTCTCTGTTGGCATCTGGCGCCTCATTTATGCCCTGAAAGGGGCAAACACGACACAAAAAATATAACTCCAGGACAGAATTACTCAACATTTTTTCAGTCTCAACAGTAAACTCTGTTACAGCATGGAGGAAGAGGGGAGGTGGAACTTTCTATGTTCAGTTACACACGGAGCTTTTACAGAGTTTTTACGTGATAACCAGCGACCTCACCTCTGCATCCCAGCATGGACTACTCTCGGCTCACAACAGCGCTTCTTTTTGTGGGTACAGACTGGTCTGTCCAAGGTGGATGTCGACCTTGTGTGGGCGTGTGCGGGGGAGGGGGGCGCCCGCCGCAATCCTGATTTTGCAACCCACTGCATACTCTCTGGAGCAGTTGGAACCACGTTCGTGGTACAGCGAAGAGGGCAGTCTGCAGAAGGAGAGCACCCAAGAGCTTGTGCCATAATCTGTCAGGTGGTCGCTAATGCAGCAGTTCAGTTCAGCTTTTTTCCCCACCAAAATAAAACAGTCTCCCTTTTCCCCAAATTGTATCAAAAGGCTTCGGGGTCCGGATGGAGTACTCTCAGGGTCTGGATCCGGACCGGAGTCCGCCAGTTGGTGACCCCTGTCATAGAGCGTGGAGGAATTATCCTGTCTCTAGCAAACATTATTCCTTCTCTTACGGCGATTGTGTGTCTTATTGGGCAGTACTGTATCAGTCTTGGTTGTATCTGTTTTCTGTGACGGGGCCAGCTATGCCTGTGTGTGTCTTGTAACAGCTGTAGTGTGTCATCTTTCTCTGTTTCGTCTTTGAGTTGTTTTAGAGACTCTGGGCTTTATGCCTCTGTTGGCTCTAGATTGTAAATGACCTTCTTGTTTGTCATGTCATCTTCATTTGTTTGTTGCTCATGTACAGCAGCTTGTGAGAGTGTGTCTGCTATTAATAAATCTTTTTCTGGGGTATACAGTAGGTGACTTTCAGGTCCCCTACTTTGTAATTGCAAGAGCATTCTTTGAAGTCTTGATGGCGCTGCTGTGAGTGGTTTCATCAAGATGTTCTCCAGTGGCTTGTGGTCTGATTGTATCTCTACTCTCACTCCATACATGTACTGATGGGGTTTTCTAACAGAGAAGATTATTGCTAAATGTTCCTTCTCAATTTGTGCAGTTTTTTTCAGTCTCGGTCATCACTCTGGATGTGTAGGCTATAGGGTGTTCGTCTTGCATAAGACATACTCCTAGGCCATCCTTGGAGGCATCTGCCTGTATGATGAGCTGTTTCTTTGGGTCAAAGAACCTGAGCACAGTGGCAGACACAACAGCATTTTTGAGTTTGTTGACTGCCCCTTTGTGTTCATGCTACCACAACCACATGCTGTCTTTTCTGAGAAGCTGTCTTTGAGGTGCTGTTATGGTCACTTTTCCTGGGATGTACTGGGCCAAGTATTTTATATTTCTAAGCAATCTCTGTAATCCTGCTTTACCCTTAGGTGATGGCATCTCAACAGTGGCTTTAACCTTAGTATCATCAGGCTTCACACCTGCTGAGGTGATGATGTGACTTATGTAGTTCACGCTGCTCACCTTGAACTGTATTTTCTCTTTTGTTGAACTTGACATTGGCTTCTTTTGCTCTGGACGTCACTCTTTGTAATATTTCATCATGTTCTTTCTCTGAGGGTGCAGCAACGATCATGTCATCTGCAATGATGTGGACTCCTCGAATGTCTCCAAATTTCTCACTGTTGCATTGCTGAAACACTTCACTTGCTGATTTAATACCAAATGGTAGTCGTTTGAATCAATGGCTGCCCCATGGAGTGTTAAATGTGCACAGCAGGGATGATTCTTTGTCCAGCTTCACCTGCCAGTATACATCTTTCTCATCCAGCACAGTGAATATTTTCTGTCCAGCAAGTTTACTTAGGACCTCTTCTTTTGTAGGTATGGAGTAGTGCTGTGTTAATATGGCTTTGTGCAAATCGCTGGGGTCCAAACAAACCCTGTTTGTTCTTTGCTTTCTTTTCTGTAATAACAAGGCTGTTCACCCATGGTGTTGGCTCAGTCACTTTTGTGACTACTTCGGCCTGTAACAACTCATCAAGGGTAACTTTTAGTTTGTCCATTACAGGTAGTGGTATTTTTCTGCAACTGTGTATGACTGGTGCATCTTTGGGGTCTGTATGAATGTGATATTCTCCTGAAAATTCACCTAAACCTTCAAAAACAGCTGGGTGCTGTGCAATCAGCTCCTCCTTTGTCTTTGGATGTTTTAAGTCAAGTGAGTCGATTTCCATTCTTTTTGTCAGCTGTAGTTTTTCATATGCATTTCTACCCAAGATGGCTGTAGATGAATGTTGTGACACATAAAATGGCAGACTTGCCTTAGTGTTGGAAGTGGAGCACATTAACATCAGCATGCCTGCTGGTTTCAGTCTTGCTCCACCATTTGCGACTAGCACTGTTTTTGTGGGGTGCAAGTTTACTTCTTTGCTGCTCTCACATCTTTCTTTCTTTTTTATGGCATTAAACATTTTTAGTGGCAGAACATTGGCTTCTGCAACTGTGTCCAGTTTGAATTTGATATTCATGTTGTTAGCATTTACTTCAGTGTAGCGCTGAGTCCTACAATTTGGAAATATAACTATTAATAATTATTAAACTAAGTTTAAACCTTATTAATAATACTTGTAATACCTCGTTTGTAACACTAGTTGGGGCACCATCCACATTTCATAGAGGCGGAAACTCTTATGGACAAAGACTTAAGCTTAAGAATTTGGCAATTAGTAAGTTAAGCCTTAGTTAATAATTTTATTGGCAATGTTTGATTAGTCTCATAGTCTGGAGGAAGAATTCTTGACACTAAGTTGTGACAATAATCGACAAGGAGAAATCACACCTTCTATGGCTGTGTTGTTAGACATGTATATGTTGGACACTGCATATGTGATTTAACCTCACGATGAAGGAGAGCCAGCCCCCTGCGGTGCGGAGCCGCAGAGCCTGGACCCCCTGCGGAGGACAGGGGACAGAAGACTTCCTGACCGCTGAGGCTCGAGAGGAGAGAAGGGGGAGTTATGTAAATAAAAGGTTAATGAATGTGAATAAAGAGATTTTGATATAGATGTGTGATTTCCCCTGCGAGGGAAATGGTTTGATGTGAGAATGTTTAAAAGGGAGAACTTTGGTGTGTTCACCCTCTTTGTTCGCTGCTCAGGAATGAGAGCAGACAGTGGAATGGTTACTTGAAATAAACTGGAATTAAAGTCAATTCGGTTTCGTTATTCAAGTCTCCCCACATTGGTGACTGACGACGTTGAGAATGAACGAAGAAGTTCTCAGGGTCCCGGACTCACAGCGCTCAGAGCTGGCGAGCGCAGTGGCCGTTAAGCTGCCTGATTTCTGGAAGGATAACCCACGGTCGTGGTTTCTGCAAGCAGAGTCGCAGTTCGCGCTCGCAGGAGTAACGGTGGATGACACTAAGTTCCACCATGTCATCGCTAAACTGGACAACAGCACAGCTCGGTGCGTGCAGAGCTTGGTGGAGCAGCCACCCGCGACCGACAGGTACGGCAAGCTGAAATCCACCCTCATCAAGTTTTTCACCCCCTCGGCTGAAGTGAGGGCGAGGAGGATCCTGTCTTTGCTAGACCAAGGAGGACACAGGCCGAGCGCCCTGATGGAGGAAATGATACAGCTGAGAGGGTTGGACAACGATGATTTCATTTTTCAGTTCATCTTCCTCTCCAACCTCCCAGCGCATGCGAGAAATACGCTGGCCGGCAAAAAGTGTCACACCCTGGAGGAGTTCCGGGAGCTGGCCCAGGAAGCAGATGGGATCCTGGACGCCTGCGGCGGGCAAGCAACCACAGCGGCGACCCGAGACAGCGGGGAGCCAGAGGCGGCGGACCCAGACTGGCCGACGACGGCGGCAGCACGGCCGCGACGAGGTGGAACCAATGGCCCGGCGGCAGAGGCGCGGACAAGACACAGCGGAGGAGAGGATCTCTGCTTTTACCATCGGAGGTTCGCAGAGAAGGCACGCAGGTGTGTGCCGCCCTGCAACTTCAGGAGTTCGGGAAACGGCAAGACCGGGGGTCGCTAGCAGCTTCGACCCTCGTAGAACGCAGCAAGCTGCTCTACATCACGGATGCGCGCTCCGGACGAGAGTTCCTCATCGACCCCGGAGCACAAGTGAGCTTCATCACCCCAACATACGCGGACCGGGTGGCTGGACCCCACGGTAGCGGAGCTACAGCGGCAAATGGCTCGAACATCAACACCTACGGGAGAAGGACCTTGCCTTTGTGCTTACATGGCCGCACATATGAATGGACTTTTGTAATAGTGGCGGTGAGTTTCAACATGTTGGGCGCGGATTTTTTGTGTTCACACAATCTGTTAGTTGATCTTGCTAATAGACGGCTGGTAAATGCACTCTCTTTTTACTCTCTCCCCTGTTCAGCTCGAGTGTCCCCGCCACCAGTACAGACCCACGTCGCTACAGCAGGTGGTAAGTTTCACACACTCCTCACCCAATTTCCAGCGCTCACTGTGCCCACTTTTTCAGCGACAGTCGCGAAGCACGGGGTGAAACACTTTATCCCCACGTCTGGTCCTCCCGTGTTTGCAAAAGCTCGGCGCTTGGATGCAGTTAAGCTCGCCATTGCGCGCGAGGAGTTCGCCAGCCTGGAGAGGCTAGGCATCGTTCGTAGGTCGAAGAGCCCGTGGGCTTCGCCGCTGCACATGGTACCGAAAGCCGATGGCTCCTGGAGACCGTGCGGGGATTACCGCAGGCTAAACAACGCTACGGCGCACGATCGTTATCCCATCCCGCACATTCAGGATTTTTCGGTGCACCTGGCGGGGGCGCGCATTTTTTCAAAGATTGATCTAGTTCACGGCTATCACCAAGTCCCAGTCCAACCGGAGGACATTCCTAAAACAGCGGTAATAACCCCGTTCGGACTTTTTGAATTTTTACGCATGCCGTTTGGTCTCAAAGGGGCGGCGCAAACATTTCAGCGGATGATGGATGCCGTGTTACGTGATCTCCCTTTCGTGTTTGTGTACCTCGACGACATTTTGGTCGCGAGTACTTCAGAGGACGAACACGAAACGCACCTCACAGCAGTTTTTAGGAGGCTGGGAGAGCACGGCTTAATAGTTAACCTAGCCAAGTGCCAGTTCGGCGTCGAGCGGATCGATTTTTTGGGTCACCGCGTCTCCCCGGAGGGAGCAGTTCCGTTACCAGATAAAGTACGCGCGGTAGCGGATTTTCCCCGTCCACAAACGGTCAAATCACTACAGGAATTCTTGGGGATGGTGAATTTTTATAACCGATTCCTGCCCCACGCAGCTCAAATCATGCAACCGTTATATGCCGCGCTCAAAAAACAAAAACCGACCCAGGCGGTCGAATGGTCCCCGGAGCGGGAGCGCGCGTTCACAGAGGTTAAAAAAGCCTTGGCTGACGCTGTGCTCCTGGCACACCCAGACCCTGCAGCACGTATCGCGCTGACGACAGACGCTTCAGATTTAGCCATAGGGGCCGTTATTGAGCAACAGGTAGCCGGAGTTTGGCAGCCTTTGGCTTTCTTTAGCAAATCTTTAAGCGCGGCTGAACGAAAATACAGCGCGTTCGACAGAGAACTGTTGGCGCTGCATTTGGCTATTCGTCATTTCCAGTTCTGGCTGGAAAGACGGTGCTTCACCGCTTATGTGGACCACAAGCCGCTCACATACGCCATGGCCAAAATTTCAGATCCGTGGTCCGGCAGGCAGCAGAGGCAGCTGGCCGCAATCTCGGAATTTACCACTGACATTAGGCACGTCGCGGGCAAATTCAATGTAGTAGCAGATTGTCTCTCGCGCGCGTTCACGACTCCAACACGCGCAGAGGCAGAACGGGCCACCGTGACCGCGCCGCAGGAGAGCGGCACGGTGGCGCGCGCAGCCCCGGTGCACGTGGGTATAGATTACGCAGCCATGGCAGCGGACCAAGGGGCGGACGCAGACGTGCGCGCGCTCCAGTCTGGACCAACAGGGTTGAGGCTGGAGAGCAAGTGTTTACAAACCAGTATGCCCCCCCTGATCTGCGACATGTCGACGGGGCGCCCGCGTCCGGTGGTTCCGGCCACGTGGCGCCGCCGTGTTTTTGACTCGGCCCACTCACTGGCGCACCCGGGGGTGCGCGCGTCGGTGAAACTAGTGGCGGAAAAGTTTGTTTGGCCGTGCCTGCGCAAGCACGTGAAGGAATGGGCAAAAACCTGCATTTCCTGTCAACGGGCCAAAATTCACAAGCACACAAGAGCCCCGTTAGAACCGTTCCGCATTCCGGCCAGAAGGTTCGACCATGTGCACATCGACCTTGTGGGCCCCCTACCGGCATCACAGGGGTTCACGCATCTTTTGACAATGGTGGACCGCACCACACGTTGGCCGGAAGTGGTCCCACTTGCGACGACCACGGCCGCGGAGGTGGCTCGCGTTTTTTTAACGGCTTGGGTGGCGCGCTTCGGGGTTCCGTCGGACATTACGTCCGATAGAGGACCGCAATTCATCTCTGAGCTGTGGTCAGCGATGGCCAACGGCTTAGGAGCCAAAATTCACCGCACTACGGCTTACCACCCTCAGGCTAATGGTTTATGCGAGCGTTTTCATAGGTCTTTGAAGGCAGCACTCAGAGCGTCGCTCACGGATGCAGATTGGGTAAATAAACTGCCATGGGTTTTATTAGGATTGCGTTCTGCGCCTAAAGAGGACTTAGACGCCTCCCCAGCGGAGCTGGTATTCGCACAAACTCTGAGGCTGCCGGGCGAGTTTTTACCAGAGCACCCGGAGCCCCCACCTCTCTCTGCTCTGGGACCGTTAGTCGGCACGGGAGCAGACACGCTCCCGGGTCCGGCTCATCACGCTTTTCCACGAGTTTTCGTCCCCAAGGCTTTGAAAAATGCCGACTTCGTTTTTGTCAGGCGCGAAGCCCTAAAAGCAACGCTCAAACCACCTTACAAAGGGCCATTTCGAGTGCTGGAGGCAGGTGATAAGCAATTTGTGCTAGATTTTGGAGACAGAAAAGAGACAGTCAGTATGACAGACTAAAACCTGCTTTTGTCATGAAGGACGTGTCTGTACCGGTCGCAGTGGCGCCTTGACGAGGCAGGCCCCCGCAGGGGGCAAATAACCACTCTCTTCCTCAGTCAACAGAGCCGAAGCAGAAAAGCGCCGCAGGCAAGGCGGGGCCAACTCACAGCAGATTCGGCAGACGGCTGAAGCCCAAGCGGCGCACAGACTGAATGTTGGGTTGATTATTCAGTAGTGAGTAAGGTGCTTTTAAATTTTAGGAATTAGTCTGTTTTTCATCGTTTGGGGGGGGTTATATGGCTGTGTTGTTAGACATGTATATGTTGGACACTGCATATGTGATTTAACCTCACGATGAAGGAGAGCCAGCCCCCTGCGGTGCGGAGCCGCAGAGCCTGGACCCCCTGCGGAGGACAGGGGACAGAAGACTTCCTGACCGCTGAGGCTCGAGAGGAGAGAAGGGGGAGTTATGTAAATAAAAGGTTAATGAATGTGAATAAAGAGATTTTGATATAGATGTGTGATTTCCCCTGCGAGGGAAATGGTTTGATGTGAGAATGTTTAAAAGGGAGAACTTTGGTGTGTTCACCCTCTTTGTTCGCTGCTCAGGAATGAGAGCAGACAGTGGAATGGTTACTTGAAATAAACTGGAATTAAAGTCAATTCGGTTTCGTTATTCAAGTCTCCCCACACCTTCTAGCTTTAGTAGCACCTCTTTATTAAACTCAAAGGAGTGGCACAAACATAAAGCATTTAAGATCAGCAGAATTAAACATGGCAATAATTGGGGTTACTTCATTGCATGAAATATGAACATACCATACACTTAAGATCACCATATTATTCTCATGATTAATCTGTAGTACTTAAAGCTCTGATCTGTGCAGTCCCTGAGGTTAAAAAAAATTTATGCAGTTCTAATAAAAAGGTTACAAAAAGTTTAGTGTAGTATTTGGATTTGCATGGGTTTAAGGAAAAAGAAGGAGAGGGAGGGAGGATGCGCAGGATCAGGAATGTATCTTAGACCAAGCACCATCAGGGTCTAATTGACTGGCTTGTAGTTGCTTTTCTGATGGAGCAAATTTAAGCCAACCTGACCACCACAACAGATGACATGAAAGGGGTGAGTGCCTACTGTGGATATGAAAACCTGGCGAGGGTTATTTCAGGCCGAGGGAAGGTAGTCCTCCTCGGCACCTCGTGGGGATTTTGACCCGCAAAATCTGTATGGCTTCACTCCTAGGTCACTCAAGGCAGGCTTGCTCCAGGAAGAGTGGGAAGACCCGGTCCTGGGTCTCAACCCGCTGATATGCTGGATAAGGGCTGCTGGTCTGGATACAGGGCTGATATGCGCAGTTTCCCTCTGATTGGTGGCTAAGCTAGGTAAGTTCTAAAAAGATAAAAACTACTCAGGCTTTAATCCCTAGCTCTAACAGAGGCAAACTCTACAGAAAAACTTGAACTACAAAAATCTACAAAACAGTAACTAGAAAATGCAGGCAGTCACCTGGGCAGAAAAACTTAAGAGAAGAGAGATGTAGAGAGAGTGTGGCAAAATGAGGAGACGTGAATGCCTGGAGAGTCAGGAGCAGAAGAGGCAAAAAGCTTGTGTGTCTTCTGGTTTAAATTTCCCTCCCCACATGCTGGGAGGGAAAGGCTTAGGATTTCTCAACAAATCAGAGAGAGAGCTGCACAGAGGTCTGGCGGTTGCTATGGTTATCTAGCACTGAAAGGCAGAAGGGGAGGGTGATTCACTGAGCTGGGAGAGAACAAAAGACAGTGAGCACATCACATTAATATTATAATTATTCCTAAGGCACCTTTGTCTACAACTTAGCAATTCTATTGGGTTAAATATCTAGCTTCACTAAAATAACTTGATTATAAAGCATGCAGATATTTACAACAAAGCAGACATGTGTAAGGTATATTAGAAGTCCAGATGCATGAAGATTAGAATTCTGACAGTCAGTGACCCAGTTTGTGTGACTTTGAGTTCTTATTTCCAGTTGTCCTGTGGCAGTGTGTCTGTCTTAAGAGAATGGAAAAACAATGAGCCTTTAACCCCTTTTCCACTAGTACCTACTTAGCCCGACGTGCCTCACCTCACCTTCACTCAACTCAGCTTGCTTTGTTTTCCATTACAGCTGAGTACTGCCTGAGGTGGGCGGGATTTTTTTTTACAGTAAGGCGGCCCAACACTCCCGTGATGTAAAACACACGACACAAGCAAAACACAAGATGGAGGATTACAAGGCGACTGCTCGGTCTCTGGCTTTTTGTCAGAGTAAAGGCAAAAACGGAGAGCCAGAGAAGGCTACAGGCGGCAAGACGAAACACTCTGGAACAGTACTGAAGCATTTAGGAAGCCATGGAGCAGAAGCCAGAGATGTGAGGATACGAACTAGATCACATATGAGGGTAAGCTAATGATTGCTAATGCTAGCTTGCTTTAAGTCCGCCGTACTACATTGTAATTTTGGCATATTAGGTATTAAAATACGCATGCTCAGTGTGTGTTTCAGATGCCTCCCTTGTGGCAAAATTATCGCTTCAAACCTTGGGTCTGGGCATTCAACACAGCCTCCCAGTGATGAGATGTCACCCCAGCTTCACAAACGCGCAGTGATTACAAGACTTCAGAATGTCTGTAGAAACGTTTAGCTTCCTCTGCAACAAATTGCTCTGATCTGTGTGAAAATCACAGAGAGACTGTTGAGACATCATGGGATGTACAGACGTGGACAAAATTGTTGGTACCCCTCTATTAATGAAAGAAAAACCCACAATGGTCACAGAAATAACTTGAATCTGACAAAAGTGGTAATAAATAAAAATTCTATGAAAATTAACCAATGAAAAGCAGACAATGCTTTTGAATTGTGGTTCAACAGAATTATTTTAAAAAACAAACTCATGAAACAGGCCTGGACAAAAATGATGGTACCCCTAGAAAAGACTGAAAATAATGTGACCATAGGGACATGTTCAACCAAGATGTGTCCTCTAATTAACATCACAGGTGTCTACAAACTTGTAATCAGTCAGTCGGCCTATTTAAAGGGTGACAAGTAGTCACTGTGCTGTTTGGTGACATGGTGTGTATCACACTAAACAAGGACCAGAGGAAGCAAAGGAGAGAGTTGTCTCAGGAGATTAGAAAGAAAATTAAAGACAAGCATGTAAAAGGTAAAGGCTGTAAGACCATCTCCAACCAGCTTGATGTTCCTGTGACTACAGTTGCACATATTATTCAGAAATGTAAGATCCACAGGACTGTAGCCAACCTCCCTGGATGTGGCTGCAGGAGGAGACGGATAATATGAAAGGTAACAAAAGAGCCCAGAACAACCTCTAAACACATTCGAGGTGAACTCCAAGGTCAAGGTACATCAGTGTCAGATGGCACCATCCGTCGTTTGAGCCAAAGTGGACTTCATGGGAGACGACCAAGGAGGACACCACTGTTGAAAACAAATCATAAAAAAACCAGACTGGAATTTTCCAAACTGCATGTTGACAAGCCACAAAGCTTCTGGGAGAATGTCCTATGGACAGACGAGACAAAACTGGAAGTTTTTAGCAAGGCACATCAGCTCTATGTTCACAGATGCAAAAATGAAGCATACCAAGAAAAGAACACTGTCCCTACTGTGAAACATGGAGGAGGTTCTGTTATGTTCTGGGGCTGCTTTGCTGCATCTGGCACAGGGTGTATTGAATCTGTGCAGGGTACAATGAAATCTCAAGACTATCAGGGTATTCTAGAGAGAAATGTGCTGCCCAGTATCAGACAGCTTGGTCTCAGTCGCAGGTCATGGGTCTTGCAACAGGATAATGACCCAAAACACACGGCTAAAAACACCCTAGAATGGCTAAGAGCAAAACATTGGACTATTCTAAAGTGGCCTTCTATGAGCCCTGATCTAAATCCTATTGAACATCTGTGGAAGGAGCTGAAACATGCCGTCTGGAGAAGGCACCCTTCAAACCTGAGACAACTGGAGCAGTTTGCTCATGAGGAGTGGGCCAAAATACCTGCTGAGAGGTGCAGAAGTCTCATTGACAGTTACAGAAACCGTTTGATTGCAGTGATTGCCTCAAAAGGTTGTGCAACAAAATATTAAGTTAAGGGTACCATCATTTTTGTCCAGGCCTGTTTCATGAGTTTGTTTTTTAAAATAATTCTGTTGAACCACAATTCAAAAGCATTGTCTGATTTTCATTGGTTAATTTTCATAGAATTTTTATTTATTACCACTTTTGTCAAATTCAAGTTATTTCTGTGACCATTGTGGGTTTTTCTTTCATTAACAGAGGGGTACCAACAATTTTGTCCACATCTGTACCTGCTCCAGCAGCACTGAGTTTGTGGTGGCGTGGCAAAACGTGATCAGCTGCCAAAAATTGATTGCCAGGTGCCATGTTGTAGTTATGGGGTTATATTAGCCGTAAAAATATATATTTCAACAGGTAAACCATACTGAGTTAGGTATAATAAGATATATTTAACAATTATGATGCATTTTTAAGCCAAAAGCAAACTTGATTGAGGATTAAAAGCAATTAAAATAATGCAGTCACAAGGTTACGTGGAGAAGTACATCGATTTACTGGATATATACATGGTAACTATATATTCTCTGCATCAACAATGTACTATACATGTATTCATTTAGTATTGTACTAGGAATTTTGACAATAAACCTTTGTACTTTTTGCAGATCTGTCTCCACTTTTTTATTTGTGAAGGTTACCACCAAGTGACATAAATTAAATACTAAAAGATTGGAAAAGCTGTCTAAAAACAATGCAACAGTTTGAGAAATCACTTTTGGTTTGGTGTAAGTCTGTCAACAGAATTATGAACCATAAAGCAGTTTGTGTTAAAATGTTAAATCCCATTAAACCGTAACCCAGGGGTATCCAATCATGTGCCATGGAGGGCAAAGATCCTGCAGGTTCTCTCTTCTACCCAGTCTCTTCAGCAGGTGTTTTTACTGATCAGAAATCAGTGGGAAGAAATTCAGAGGAATCTGCTGTTGAAGACACTGGTTGGAGGTAAAGCCTGCAGAGTCTTGGCCCTCCATGACACATGATTGGACACCCCTGCCCTAACCCATTATTAGGAAATACAGATGCTAATATGGCCCAGAATTCCTCCATATACTGGTACTATCACTAAAGTGTGCAGTGTCTTCTGCACTGGCACATCCAACAATACAGTCTTCAGTAAATAAAATAATTGGGTTTTTTTTGTTACTTTTTCTTAAAAATGAGCCATTATTTTCAATCTCACTGATAAATGGTTTGTACTGTTGACCACCGGTGTCTTAACCACCGGTGTCTTAACAGACAAAATAGAAAATCATGATGCAAACACATAAGTCACTAAATTGTTTATTACAATCAGCAGCAAAATCCAGATTATTTAGAATGTGCAAAATTCAAATTCTGGGGACAGGCTCCTGCCCCAAGTGGAGGAGTTTAAGTGTCTTGGGGTCTTGTTCACGAGTGAGGGGAAAATGGAGCGAGAGATCGACAGACGGATTGGAGCAACATCTGCAGTGATGCGGACGTTGTACCGGTCTGTTGTGGTGAAGAGGGAGCTTAGTTCTAAGGCAAAGCTGTCGATTTACCAGTCAATCTACATTCCTACTCTCACCTATGGTCACGAGCTTTGGGTAATGACCGAAAGAACGAGATCGCGGATACAAGCGGCTGAAATGAGCTTTCTCCGTAGGATTTCTGGACTCACCCTCAGAGATAGGGTGAGGAGCTCAGTCATCCGGGAGAGGCTCAGAGTAGAACCGCTGCTCCTCCACATTGAAAGGAGTCAGTTGAGGTGGTATGGGCATCTGATTAGGATGCCTCCTGGACGCCTCCCACTTGAGGTGTTTCAGGCACATCCCACTGGGAGGAGACCCCGGGCCAGACCCAGGACTCGGTGGAGAGACTATGTCTCCCAGCTGGTCTGGGAACGCCTTGGTATCCCCTCTGAAGAGCTGGAGCAGGTGGCTGGGGAGAGGGAAGTCTGGGCTTCTCTGCTTGAACTGCTGCCTCCGCGACCCGGACCTCCAGAAAAGCGGTAGAAGATGGATGGATGGAAAATTCAAATTCTAAACTGTGGAAGAAAAAAAAAAAAAAACTTAGAGTGGGTCACACACACCGGCCACGCTGCCTCACTGAGAAGCAACTGGATGTGCCGCTCACACTGGTCCTGGTTCAGCAGATCTTCAGCCTGCATGTCTGTAAATAGTGACACAAGGTCCAGTTCGGGGTGGCTTGTTTTCCTCTTGCCTAGATGAAAGACAGAAATGGATGGTGGTTAATCAAAGCAAGTTTAACACATATTTAGGAAATACACTTGTTGCTAAAAGCCAGTGGTGGAATGTGACAAAAAAGTGCTTTGTTGTTGTATTTAATCACAATTTTCATGTAGCTGCTCTTCAGTAAAGTAGATTTTACAAGGGCTGGGTTACATTTAAAATCGTTTTTTACTGTAGCTTTAGTAATCAGAATGAGTTTATACATTCAGTTGAATGGAATCTAGTACTTTAACTATCTACTAGTGCATTGCCTGTAGAACGCAAGTATTCCTGTCTGAACCGTTCAGACTGACCTAAGATTTTATATGTGCTTTGCTGAGGTTATGAGGGTGAGCATTCCCGAGTATGGTGTCGCTCAGTCAAAATATGTAATTTTTATCAATAAAAGTTGAGCCACTGCTCTGTCACCGCTGTGTCTCTTCTTGCCCTGGCTTCAAGAAGTGTGGACGGTGTTTTGTACTTGTATTGCTAAAATATAACAGGACACACTACAATGGATCTCAAATATTTGTAATGTGTCCTGTTATAGTACTGCATGAGTTTATTGACGATAAGACTGTAAACTACACATATAAACTATATTATAATGGTGACTGAACAACTCCCATTCCCCAAAGTGCAAGATGCACTATTATGAATATAACTCATAAAACACACAAATAAGTGATCTGACAAAAAATAAACAAGCGGTTCTTTAACAGTGGCTAATATTGGATGTCTCTCATTTTCAGTTATTCTGTAATTAATATTCACACAATCAAATAAATCTCAATTGAATTCCTTTCATATTTGTCAAAGTCTAACATGTGTGTTTGTCTACATATACAGTAGGCTACACCTCTGTATTCCACTTTCAAACACAGCCTACATTTGGGCCTGTAAAGCCTGACTGGACTACTTGTTTCAGACAGGAATACTTGCTTTCTAAGGGCATGCACTAGTTATACTTCAAGTACATTCAAAAGTGAGTTCTGTAATATTTTTACCTCCGCCAAGGAGGCTATGTTTTCATCAGCATTGGTTTGTCTGTCTGTTTGTTTGTTAGCAAGATAACTCAAAAAGTTACGGACGGATTTTCATGAAATTTTCAGAGATTGTTAGAAATGGGGTATCCTACAGATGATTAGATTTTGGTGGTGATCCGGATCACCATCTGGAAAAAAAGCAAAAAAAAAAAAAAAACAAGCATCACAGTATAGCTATAATATATGCCACTTGCGAATGGCATTTTTTTCATGGTCAAGGAATCTATAAAGTTAGACAAAATAAATGTAGGATTAATATTTATGATGTTAAACACTGTATTGGGGGGAACTGTGGCGCTTGGCGGAGGTCTGTGCTCTCCGAGTGCTTTTCTAGTTTACTTATGTGGAACTTGTGCTACTTTGGTTTTGGCACTTTGTCTGTACTTAAACTTAAAAAGCAAAGGGTTTGAGTACTTTCTTCACCACTGCTAAAAACAACATTGTGTGTGTAGAAGTTACGGAAAAACAGACAGGATACGTGTAAGTCTGTCTGGAAAAACTTTATTTACATTTTTTCACTTCCTGCTTTTATCTCCATCCAAAACGGAAAAACTCCGCCTTCACATTAAAACTCCACCTTCACATTAAAAGATCCAATTTTGTGTGTGAGACCAACAACTAATATCACCACACAGGCCCCCCCAGAACACACAAATAACAACATAAATAAACATGCTGACAAAAAACAAACAAACAGCATGAACAAAAATCCAAAAGAAAATAACTCAAGAAAACCTCTTAGGCAACCTAATTACCCTGCCCCGACGACTGCACTGCACAGTCCTAGGGGGCACAACTGTAACTGGAGCAGAAACAACCTCAGGCGCAGGGTTGGGAGGGCGCCCCCGCCGAGCCGGGCGGGCTAACTCAACCTCATTGTCACAAAGAACATGCGCAGGCTTCAAACGATCCACCGAAATCCGATCCTGGCCAGTCCCCAACTCAACCAAAAAATCCTTATGGCCTGTTTCTAACACCCGAAAAGGGCCATCATAAGGTGCCTGCAGGGGAGAACGATGGGCATCGTGCCGGACAAAAACATATTTAGCCGACCTAAGGCTGTCAGGGACGTAAGACTGAGGAAGGCAGTGGTGCGCAGCCACAGGAACAAAAGCCCTAGCTTCCTCTCGACACTTAGGCCTCTTAACCATACTGGGACCTAACCCTGGACTGGTAGGAAGAAACTCCCCTGGAACCCTCAAGGTCTGGCCAAGGACCAACTCAGCAGAAGAGGAATGCAGGTCTTCCTTGGGGGCTGAACGCAAACCCAACAAAACCCACGGTAATCTGTCCACCCATCCACTATCCACCAATGACGCGCGAAGGGCCGCTTTCATAGTCCGATGAAACCGCTCGCATAGCCCATTAGCTTGTGGATGGTATGCTGTGGTCCGATGAAGTTTAACCCCCAAACTACCAGCTACTTCATTCCAAAGTGCAGAGGTAAATTGCGGGCCCCTGTCAGAGGTAACGTCCAAGGGGACACCAAAACGGGACACCCAAGAGGAGATAAATGCCCGGGCAACATCAGATGCTGTAGTTGATGTCAGGGGAACCACCTCCGGCCATCGCGTAGTCCGGTCCACCATAGTGAAGAGGTGAGTAAAACCGCGAGACGGAGGAAGAGGTCCAACTAGGTCCACCTGAACATGATCAAAACGTCGCTCCGGAATCCAAAAAGTCTCCAGTGGAGCCTTTATGTGGCGCTGCACCTTAGCACGCTGGCATGCCACACAGGTTGTCGTCCAAGTCTTCACATCCTTTCTAAGACCCGGCCATACAAACTTGGTGCTCACCAACTTGACCGAAGCCTTAACCCCAGGATGCGACAAAGAATGAACAGCGTCAAAAACACGACGACGCCAAGCCACAGGCACCAGAGGTCGCGGTTTTCCCAGTGTAGTATCACACAGAAGAGTGGCGCCACTGTCTTGAAAGCAGACATCCTCCAACTGCAAACTGGACTCCGTGGAACGAAGCACCTGCACCTCCGGGTCCAACAACTGATCGGCAGCCATCTCAGCATAGTCCATGCCCAAATGAACAGTAGCAACTGGTGCACGAGAAAGACAGTCCGCCACCAAGTTGGTCTTACCAGCCACATGCTGAATGTCTGTAGTGAACTCGGAAATAGCCGAAAGCTGCCATTGTTGCCGAGCTGACCAAGGTTCAGTGGACTTGGCCATGGCAAACGTGAGAGGTTTATGGTCCACAAAAGCGGTGAATTTACGGCCCTCCAAAAGAAACCTGAAATGCCTTGTCGCCAAGAAAAGGGCCAACAGCTCCCTGTCAAAGGTGCTGTACTTCCTTTCTGACTCGCGTAACTGTCTACTAAAAAAGGCCAGAGGTTCCCAGGAATTGCCCACCCACTGCTCACAAACTGCTCCGACAGCATAATCAGATGCGTCGGTGGTAAGAGCAATGGCGGCCGTGGGATCTGGATGAGCCAACAAGGCAGCATCAGCCAGTGCAGCTTTAGCCCCATCAAAAGCACATAACCTCTCATGAGTCCACTCAATGTCCTGATTACCCCTCTTACCCTTCAAGGCCTCATATAGCGGACGCATAATATGGGCAGCATGAGGTATAAAACGGTTGTAAAAATTAACCATGCCCAAAAACTCCTGCAGGGGCTTGACAGAAGAGGGGCGTGGAAAAGCTAAAACTGCTTCGACTTTAGCCGGGAGGGGCACGGCACCCTGCTGGGATACCTTGTGCCCCAAGAACTCAAGTTCTGAGAGCCCAAACTGACACTTCACGGGATTCACTATCAGTCCATGGTCACAGAGACGTCTGAAAAGCTGGCGAAGGTGCAACACATGTTCCTCCACCGAAGCGCTCGCCACCAGTATATCGTCCAGATATACAAATAAAAAAGGCATGTCCCGCAACACAGAGTCCATAAGCCTTTGAAACGTCTGCGCAGCACCCTTAAGGCCGAACGGCATCCTCAAGAACTCGAACAGTCCAAATGGAGTGATCACCGCTGTCTTGGGGACGTCCTGGGGATGGACAGGCACCTGATGATAACCACGCACTAAATCCACTTTAGAAAAAATGACTGTCCCTGCCAGACATGAAGAAAAATCCTGGATATGGGGGACTGGGTACCTGTCGTTGGTAGTAGCGTTGTTAAGGCGCCTAAAATCTCCACAAGGACGCCAACCCCCATCTGACTTAGGGACCATGTGGAGGGGAGAAGCCCACGGACTGTCGGAACGGCGCACAATACCCAGCCGCTCCATATTGGCAAACTCATCTCTAGCAATGGCCAACTTAGCAGCATCCAGACGGCGTGCACGAGCAAAAACAGGTGGACCCACAGTAGTAATATAATGCTCAACCCCATGCTTAACTACTGCCGCAGAAAACGTAGGCACAGTGAGAGCAGGAAACTCAGAGAGAAGGCGCTGGTATCTGTCTCCTGAGGCGAGCATGTTAGCAAGCAGTGGACCAGCCCCACCCAGTGTACATGGATAAAAATCAAAAGACACAGCATCAATCAAACATCTGTTAGCTACGTCAACCAACAGTCTGTAAGCACACAAAAAATCTGCGCCAAGAATAGGAACTGCTACAGATGCTACCACAAAGTCCCAACTAAATTCACGGCCGTTAAAACACACAGTAATGAACCTGGTGCCAAAGGTGCGAATAGGAGTACCATTAGCAGCGTCCAGTGGAGGTCCATGTTCATATTCCATGACGTCAGCCGAAGAGGGGGGAACGATGCTCCGCTGCGCTCCCGAATCCACCAAAAAACGACGTCCAGCTGCGCAGTCCTCAATAAAAAGCAGCTTATTGCTGGTGCCGGTGCACGCAGCTGCTAGCGAGCACCGGCCTTCTCGTTTCCCTGTGGCTGGAAAGAGCACGGTGGAATACAGCGCCGAGCCTTCGGTCCAAAACGGCGGTGATAAAAACACATGCTGCTCTCTTTCTTACGGCGATCCGATACTGCGGCCACACCCACCAAGACTTCTCCATCAGACTGCCCAGGCGGCAATGCATGCACCGACAAATGACGAGAAGCCAGCCAAAGCCTGTCCGCCTCTCCAGCCAAACCCCGATAATCCTTAGTACAAATGAGGGGCGAGCTGGCCAGGACAGTGCGCACTGGAGGCGGAAGCTGACGCAGAAACAGGTGGATAAACAGAAATGAACTGTCTCCTGAACCAAGAAGTGCCAACATATTCTCCATCAGCTCAGAAGGTTTGCTGTCCCCCAAACCAGTCATAGACAGAAGACGATCAGCGCGCTCTATATCAGAGAGTTGGTACAGCTGCAGTAGAGCCCTCTTCAGAGTGACGTACCTGTCAGCGAGAGGCGGGTCCCGGAGCAGTCCCATCAAACGACGAGTAGTGGCAGAATCCAAAGCTGCGACCACATGGAAATACTTCGTGTCATCTGTGGTTATTCCGCGCAGATGGAACTGAGCCTCGACATGCTGAAACCAGGGCTCCGGGTCGTGCTGCCAAAAGTCCGGTAATTTAATTGTAGCCGCAAAAACAGCTGCTACGGGAACCGCAGTGGATACAGACGCCGTGGCGGCGATATCAGAAGAAGTCGCTTGATTAAACATTCTTCAAATGTCGGGGTCACCAATGTAGAAGTTACGGAAAAACAGACAGGATACGTGTAAGTCTGTCTGGAAAAACTTTATTTACATTTTTTCACTTCCTGCTTTTATCTCCATCCAAAACGGAAAAACTCCGCCTTCACATTAAAACTCCACCTTCACATTAAAAGATCCAATTTTGTGTGTGAGACCAACAACTAATATCACCACATGTGCAACTTGTTTCTTACCACTCATCACATGTCGTGCTAAACGTTGCCAGTGTCAAAGAAGATGCTGGTTGAGAACGAAAATACACACAACTTACTGTAAGTACATGCACAGCACGAAAGTGCAACATATAAAAAAAAAAACCCACCTTTTTAACCAGGATTACCACTCACTTATTTTGTCAGATGTTGTCAACACGAGCTCAAAATACAAGCAGAGCACGGAGTTAGCATTGATGGCTAACTAGCTAGCGCATTGTCTGCATACAGGAGACATCAGTGTTGTTTGTTCAAAGTGAGCTTTGTTGAATAAGCTCATGAGCTGGGATAAATAACGTAAAAGATGCATAATATCACATCACAGCACTTACCATCCTCTATATTCCCTAATATCACGGTTTTCAACTGCCATGGTCGGGTCCTCCCATTATTTGCCGGCCAGTGGCCGTAAATTTATTTCAGGTGGCTCCGTCTAGTTCCCTCTGGATTCTCTCATCAGCCAAAAGGCACAAAAGAGTCTGTTGGACCACGGCGTTGATTTCTGTGAAGCCATTATATCATTGTTGTTTATACTGATGCTTGCTTCCTGGCTCACGGATGAATCTTTGCAAATGGCGGCTGGAGATTCTGTTGAAGACATTGCTCTCATGACGTTACGCCCTGACCAATCAGTGGCCTGCAGTGTGTTGATGTTGTGGTGGTACGGGTGGGGGATTCTCCACCTAGAGAAGGCAGCTGGGGAAAGGGGGAACAATGGAATGAAGGAGTAAGTGTCACCAGATGGTCTCAGATGGGACAGTAAGGACTATTTGCCCCCCGGGGAGATGAGAGAGTGCCAGAGCCGCTGGAAGAGGAAAAGGTGTGAGAAGTGGTGCCGGCGTGATGTTATGTTAATGTGTCACACAGGTCTTTGTTCCAATGTATTGTGGTCGGAAGTTCCAGGTCTCAATGCATGGAATTAAAGGTATAAAAGGAGAATGCAAAGAGACCCAAGAGATATTTTACTGTACTGTATGTTAGAGAAGGAATAAAGTTTGTGTGTTGTCTAGCTCGTTGCCTCGCCTGCTTCCTTTCTCCACATTGGTGACCCCAAGACGTGCCATGGAGAGCGAGCTGAGCACCACCACCAGAGACTACCTGGAGGGACAGCACCAGCGCCGCGTGCGCTGTCTCAGTCAAGCTCCCAGACTTTTGACTTTACGACCCGACCGCGTTGTTCCTGCACATAGAAGCCCAGTTCACACTCCGTGGGATAACAACGAACGAAACAAAGGATTACTACGTGGTCGCTGCGCTGGACACCTGTGCCACGCTACAGGTGACAAGCCTGCTCCAGGAGCTGCCGGCCCAGGGGAAATATGAGGCACTCAAGAGGATGCTACTTCAGCGCTATACCCTTTGTGACAGTGAGAGGGCAGAAACTCATAACGCGTTCAGAGTTAGGTGACGGATCAACAGTGGAAATCATGGAGAGCATGTTGGAGCTGATGGGGAAGGACGATGAATCTCTCCTGTTCGCCCAGTTGTTCCTCAGGAACCTACCGGCTACAGCAAGGCCAACTCGCCGCGGCTGATTGCCAAGGACTACTGCGCCCTGGCGCAGGAAGCGGACCGCATCGTTTTGGCAACCAGAACTCTCAGCGTGCAGGCAGTGGCACCGGCATCCATGAGGGACTCCAGCGAGGTCGAGGAGCTGTTGGTGGTGGCCGGGACGGACACCAGGAGATGAAGGAATGGGGCGATCTGTTTTTATCATCGCCGTTTCGGCTTGAATGCCCAATGCTGTCTGTCGCCATGCCAATTCAAGAAGCTGGGAAGACAGCACGTTCAGCATTCAATTGCAGCTGCAACTGCTGGCGGCAGGAACAAACTGCTTTACGTCACAGACACACATTCAGGGAGACTGTTTTTGGTGGACTCCGGCTCCCAGAAGAGCCTCATCCTGCCGGTCAACGCAGACAGGTTGGCAGGAGGCAGCGATCCCGAGCTCACGGTTGCCAACGGATCTACCATCAGGCTGTTTGGCGAACGGACACTGACGATATTCTTACACGGACGCAATTTCCAGTGGGACTTTGTAGTAGCTGCATGTTCTGCTCCCATTTTAGGCGCAGACTTTCTATGTGCTTATGGGTTGTCAGTTGATGTTGCTAATAGGCAATTATTGGATGCTGTCTCTTTTACCTCATTTCGCTGTACAGCTCAGGGAGCTGGGTCGACAACACTGGCTAACATTATAGCTTCAGGGGGTAAGTACCAACATTTACTCGCACAGTTCCCACCACTCACGGTCCCAACGTTTTCAGCTACGATAACGAAACAGGGGGTCGAACATTTCATAACTACAAAAGGCCCACCAGTGTTTGCGTGACCTCGATACCTGGACACAGCTAAACTGGCCAGCACGAGAGGAATTTGCCAACTTAGAGCATTTGGGCATTGTCAGGCGCTCCAACAGCCCATGGGCATCCCCGCTATACATGGTGCCTAAAGCCAACGGGTCGTGGCGACCATGTGGCGATTTCCGACGCTTGAACAGCGCCATGGAACACGATCGTTATCCTATTCTGTACAGCCAGGATTTTTCTGTGCACCTGGCTGGAACGCGTGTTTTTTCAAAAGTGGATCTGGTCCGCGGATACCATCAGGCCCTGGTGCGCGCGGAAGATGTTCTGAAAACAGCGGTAATAACTCCTTTAGGGCCTTTGAATTTTTACACATGCCATTCAGATTAAAAGGCATGGCGCAGACTTTCCAGAGAATGATGGACGCAGTGCTTCGCAACTTGTCCTTCATTTTTGTCTACCTAGACGACATTCTGGTAGCTAGCGCATCCGAGGAGGAGCACATCGCCCATCTCAAGACAGTTTTCCAGAGGTTGGAAGTGCACGGGCTTATAGTGAACCCTGCGAAGTGCCAATTCGGTGTGCCAGTGATTGATTTTTTTTGGGCCACCTCATTTCGCCAGAGGGCACAATTCTGCTACCGGATAAGGTGCGCGCCATGTCGGACTTTCCATGTCCACAGACCATGAGGGTCCTACAGGAGTTTTTGGGAATGGTCAATTTTTATAACCGTTTCCTTCCCTAGGCAGCCCAGCTGATGCAGCCGTTGTATGCCACGCTGAAAAAAAGAACCCTGCAGAAAACATTGACTGGACTCCCGAGCAAGTCCAGGCTTTCATGAATGCCAAAACAGCGCTTGTGGATGCCGCGTTGCTAGCCCATTCGGATCCATCGGCATGGATCGCACTCACTACAGACGCGTCTGATGTTGCCATGGGGCAGTGGTGGAGCAGTATGTCTCCGGTTCGTGGCAGCCGCTTGCAATTTTTAGTCGAACTCTGCGCGACAATGAACGCAAATATAGCACGTTCGACAGGGAATTGTTGGCTCTACACCTGGCGCCGTGCCATTTCCAGTTTTGGCTAGAGGAGCGCAAGTTCACCACGTTTGTGGACCATAAGCTGCTGACATACACGTTGTCCAAGGTCTTGGAATCCAGGTCGGCCCGGCAGCAACAACACTTGGCCATGATCTTGGAGTTTACGACTGACATTCCACAGGTTGCTGGTAAGCTTAACGCCGTGGCCGATTGCCTGTCCCATGTGTTAGTCTCCCCGGTTTACATGGGAACAGATTTCCCCTCTGTGGCTGCGGAGCAAACCAGGGATGTGGACATTTGCGCGCTCCAGTTGGTGCCTACTGGGTTACAGCTAGACAGCAGGGTGGTGCAAGAAGGGTGCCCCCCCTTGCTCTGCAACGTCTCTACCGGCCGCCCGCGCCCGGTGTTTCCAAGCTCCTGTTGCTGCTGCATTTTTGAGTCAGTCCACTCCCTTTCACATCCAGGCATGTGCGCTTCGGTGAAACTAGTGGGGGCGAAATTCATCTGGCCGCACTTGCGCAAGGACAAAAAAAGAGTGGGCTGCATCTCGTGTCGCGTGCCAGAAGACCAAAGTGCACAAGCACACCAGAGCCCCCCTCGAGCCCTTCCAAATCCCGGGCAGGAGATTTGACCACATCAACGTGGATTTGGTGGGACCCCTCCCACCGTCGCAAGGTTTCACGCACCTTTTGACTATCGTGGACCGCACCACGTGCTGGCCTGAAGTGGTTCCGCTGGCTTCTACCACATCCGTGGAAGTAGCTCGTGCTTTTTTGTCAGCTTGGGTTGCACGGTTCGGCTCCCCATTGGACATCACTTTCAACAGGGGTCCACAATTCATTTCGGAACTCTGGCCCATGATGGCCCAGAGCCTGGGGGTCAAAATTCACTGCACAACCGTGTACAACCACCAAACTAACGGGTTATGTGAGCGTTTTCATAGGTCGTTTAAGGCAGCGCTCAGAACTTCGCTCACGGATACAAATTGGGTCGACCACCTGTCATGGGTTCCTTTTAGGGTTGCACTCCGCGCCTAAGGAGGATTTGGCAGCCTCCCCGGCAGAACTTGTTTTTTTCTCAGCTGCTGCAGATCCCTGGAGAGTTTTTACCCGAAAACCATGTGCCCAAGGTCGATCCGCCCACGCAATTTTTGCACAGTATGGAGGCTTTTAACATACTGGGCCCGGCCCACCATTGTTTTCCCCGCACTTTTGTCCTCAAGAGTTTACAGAACGCCAGCTTTGTTTTTGTCAGGCACGATGCGCACTGGACCCCACTGCGCCCACCGTATGATGGACCATTCAGGGTGTTGGAATCGGGGGCGAAGCATTTTGTGTTAGACTTGGGGGGGCGTAGGGAGACCATCTGCATCGACAGTCTGAAGCCCGCTTTTGTGGTAGCAGACGAGCAGGTGGTGTTGACCCAAGCTCCTCGGCGCAGATGCCCACCGTTGGTGGCTCCGCAAGTTGGTGCTCCCTCAGTAGAGACCTGTGCCCGTGAAGCTAATGTGTCCCCCCTCCCTTTTTCCCTCCACAGACTGACGTGCCCTCCTGTACACCTCACCAGCAGGGTGTTTCGACTGGATCGGCGACCCCCCGCTACAGCTGCTATGGGCGCCGGCTCAAGCCTAAAGGACAGGGGGGTTAGTGCCCTTTATGGGTGTTTGGGGGGGGGGGGGGGTGTTGTGTGGTGGTACGAGTTGGGGATTCTCCACCCAGAGAAGGCACCTGGGGAAACGGGGAACAATGGACTGAAGGAGGAAGTGTCACCGGGGGGACTCAGATGGGACAGTAAGGACTATTCGTCCCCCGGGAAGAGGAGAGAGCGCCGGAGCTGCTGGAAGAGGAAAGGGTGTGAGAAGGGCTCTCCTCAGGGGTGTGTGTTGTCACCACTACTCTTCATCCTGTACACAAACATGTGTCGGAGCAGACATGACAACAGACACATTATAAAGTATGCTGATGACTCAGTCATTGTCAGTCTCCTCCAGGATGGTGAGAGTGGCCATGGCCCAGTAGTTGATGACTTTGTTCACTGGTGTGAGGATTCCTACCTGCAGCTGAATACAACAAAAACGAAAGATATGATTATTGACTTTAGGAGGAAAACTCCCAGGCACAAAGTCACCATACTAAAAGGCCAGACCACCGAATGTGTACAATCGTACAAATATCTTGGGACGATTATTGATAGTGGATTGAACTTTGAGGTGAACTGTGAAAGGGTATGCAAAAAGGGTCAGCAAAATTTGCATTGTTTGAGGAAACTTGCACGCTTCCAAATTGACCGAACCATAATGACTATGTTCTATCGGGCTTTTATTGAATCTGTTTTATCCTTTTCTTTAATGTCATGGTTTGGTCAGATAAAACTGAAACAGAGGAAATCCTTGGATCAGGTAGTCAGATGGTCCAGTCGTTTGCTTGGTGAGTCACAGCTGAGCCTGACATCCCTGTACACCAGACAAGTACAGAGGATGGCCGACTCGATTTTAAATGATGACTCCCACCCTTTGCACTGCAACTTTCAGCTTCTTCCCTCCAGACGGAGGTTTGCTGTCCCAAAAAGTAGAACCCAGCGCTACAAAAACAGCTTTGTCCCTGCTGCTGTCAAAGAGTTGAACAAGCTATAAAAATTATATTGTACATATTTTATATTTACCTATTTTGTAAGATGTGTGCCTGTGTTTGTGTCTATGTTGAATGTAATTGTGGCTTGTAAATATGGATGTCACCAACTGCAAAACAAATCTACCTACGGGTACAAATAAAGTAACCTGAACCTGAAGCGGTGCCAGCATGATGTTATGTTAATGTGCCACACAGGTCTTTGTTCCAGTGTATTATGGTCGGAAGTTCCGGGTCTCAATGCATGGAATTAAAGGTATAAAAGGAGAATGCACAGCGACCCAAGAGATCTTTTACTGTATTGTATGTTGGAGAAGGAATAAAGTTTGTGTGTTGTTCAGCTCGTTGCCTCACCTGCTTCCTTTCTCCACAATGTCATATTTTCAGCTCGACTCAGCACGCTTGGAACCTCAGTGAGATGGGACCGAAAAAAGTATCTTAAAGCAGGTACCAGGTCCTAATGGAAAAGCCTAAAAAGCGCACCCAGTCGAGGCGAGTAGGGCTAAGTAGGTACTTGTGGAAAAGGTGCTTTTTTTTCCTCATTGTGTGAATGGCTGTGAAGAATGAGTTGGGGGTTGGTGAGCAGAATGACAGTCAAAGTTCCTTTGGTCCTGCTGTTGGTGGGGGGACCCCTGAGGCACGTCCATCTACTTGGTACTGGCCGCTACATCAGCATACCATGATTTGTCCATCTTAATGTCTGGCTGTTCTGTAGGTATTGTGCCAATGATAAGAGAGTCTATTTCTGGATCTATGTAGTGCACTGGCCTTCCATGTGGCATTTTGACTATAGCAGACACTTTAGTGTAATGGTTTTGCTTACCACACTTGTGACATGTGACTCCATATGTAGGGCATTTTTTGGGAGGGTGAAGTTTTCCACATTTCCTGCATGTGGGTTTTAGTCCACTGTTCTCTGTCTGTTATTCCTTTTGCCTGTGTCCTTTATGGTGTGACTGCTTGTCGATGTGTATTTTCTTGTGCAGTGCATGTACAGTTTTCTCCTGTGCAGCTGCATTCATAGCTTGCATTTGTGCTTTGGCAGTCTAAGCAGCTCTGCACATGTCTGTCGCCTTCTTCAATGTGAGGTTTGATTCTCTTACGTAAGTCTCTTTCAGGCACTGATCATTTATACTAAACACAATTTTGTCTCTGATCATGTCATTTTTTGATGCTCCAAATTCACAGTCTTTACTTTTCTGTCCGAGTCTGTCACATACTTTTCAATGGTAATAGATTCTGCAATAGGATGAGCCCAAAACTGATGCCTCTCGAATACTGTATTCTTTTTAGGCTGACAATAGGTTCTGAAGGGTGCTTGAATATCATCTGTAGTCAGCTCCTTACCGTGGTCAATATTCAGTGTATTGTGCACTTCAAGAGCATTCTTCTCCTAGTGCATGCAGAAGAATGGCTACTTTAATCTTTTCTTCCTTTTCCGCCGCACCACTAACAGTCATATAGATTTGGAAGCGCTGTTCCCATCTTGGCCAGTTTTCTCCAAAGTACCTGTTGGCACTAACGACGACGGTAACTTGAACTGATCCATCTTCTAATGTCTCAGTCACGGTCGCACCTGTTAGCTTGAATTTTCACACAGTCGAACTCTGGTGCTCACTCACTGTGGCATGTTGATTAACTGGACTAACTTCTGATACCATGTTGTAGCTCTTGTTACTTGGTATGAATCCACGAAGTATCACTTGGAGACATCACCGTTGGCTTCACGTAGTGGACATTTATTAACAGTCTGTCTCAACTACAGACATATTAGGAACTTCACTTCTGTTCATATCACTCCGCTCCCACCACTCTAGTGACGTTCTTCATTCAGCTTAGTATTAGTGTGCCGCACTATATACTACACCCTAAGGCCTTTACATACTCTGCAAAAACAGAGAAATTTGGTCTCTCTCGGGCTGCAAGGACAAAATGACATTTTGTTCTTGCAGCCCTGGCTTGGGAGTTCTTGCAGCTTGATTTTGACACAACATCGTGGCAGAACTTTTTTCTTGCGTGGTGTCCGAGAACTGTTGTGTGATTGGTCAGAAATTTGAATTTCCCAGTGACATATGAAATGTCTTGGCCAGAAAGAACTTTGTTCTTGTTCTTGCCATCTCAAGAAAAAGGACAAATTTCTGTTCTTGCGGAGTTTGTAATGGTCTTATTGCTACCACTCATTTTTGCCACTCAGTGTTTTGTAACTGCCATGAATTCTGTTCTGTGACATCATGTGCATAGGCTCTATATGTGACACGTTTCACTGATGTCTCTAAATGATTTAATTGGTTTAAAAAAATTGCTCAACACCTCCAGGCCCTGGTCTCCTCTGTAAGGGATGGGCACCACAGAGGCAACTCTACGAATGGAGAACATGGAAGTGAAAGATGAGTGGCAGGATGAAGACTTTCCCAGGTGAGATCATCATCATCATCATCATCATCATCATCATCTGTGAATCTCCCAAGTTGATATTAGATACAGCAGCTGGCTTATGTTTCAAAAATATTTTTACAAGACAAAAAGTTTTAGTATAACATAAGTTTTAGATGTTGTTATCAGAAGTAATTAATTACAGATTACAGACAGTTTTGCAACTCAATCTCTGTCATTTCTCTGTTTCATGATGTTAAAGCATATATAAAAATAAGTTTTTCTGTTCTGTTTTTTTCTAGGCCTTGTGGGAAGATTCTTTTGACCTCTAGTTTATGTTATGATTATGCTAAAATTAATGGACAGTTTTTATGAAAATTTTGTCAGCAATGTACAACCAGTGAAATTTCTGAGTCAATCCAGATCACAGTACAGATCCAGGATTTTACCTCATTTTACTTTCTGCAGTCTTGTCGCCATGTTCATATGTAGACACTGGGCCTCATGCAAGAACATGTTAATACTGATATGTGTCCTTTGTCAGTAAGCCACGTTAGTACATGCGAGCTACTCCAGATTCAACAAATGCACATACAGTGCATCTGGAAAGTATTTACAGTGCTTCCCTTTTTTCACATTTTATCTTACAGCCTTATTCCAAAAGGGATTAAATTCATTTTTTCCCCTCAAAATTCTACACACAATACCCCATAATGACAATGTGAAAAAAGATTATTATTTTTTTTAGATTTTTGCAAATTTATTAAAAATAAAAAACTAAGAAATCACATGTACATAAGTATTCACAGCCTTTGCCATGAAGCTCAAAATTAAGCTCAGGTGTCTCCTGTTTCCACTGATCATCCTTGAGATGTTTCTACAGCTTCACTGGAGTCCACCTGTGGTAAATTCAGTTGACTGGACATGATTTGGAAAGGCACACACCTGTTTCTATAAGGTCCCACAGTTGGCAGTGCATGTCAGAGCACAAACCAAGCATGAAGTCAAAGGAATTGTCTGTAGACCTCCGAGACAGGATTGTCTCGAGGCACAAATCTGGGGAAGGATACAGAAAAATTTCTGCTGCTTTGAAGGTCCCAGTGAGCACAATGGCCTTCATCATCCGTAAATGGAAGCAGTTCGGAACCACCAGGACTCTTCCTAGAGCTGGCCGTCCGTCTAAACTGAATGATTGGGGGAGAAGGGCCTTAGTCAGGGAGGTGACCAAGAACCCGATGGTCACTTTGTCAGAGCTCCAGCGTTCCTCTGTGAAGAAAGGAGAACCTTCCAGAAGTACAACCATCTCTGCAGCAATCCACCAATCAGGCCTGTATGGTAGAGTGGCCAGAGGGAAGCCACTCCTCAGTAAAGAGCACATGGCAGCCCACCTAGAGTTTGCCAAAAGGCACCTGAAGGACTCTCAGACCATGAGAAACAAAATTCTCCGGTCTGATGAGACAATGTTTGAACTCTGGCGTGAATGCCAGGCGTCATGTTTGGAGGAAACCAGACACCGCTCATAACCACGCCAATGGTGGTGGCAGCATCATGCTGTGGGGATGTTTTTCAGTGGCAGGAACTGGGAGACTAGTCAGGATAGAGGGAAAGATGAATGCAGCAGTGTACAGAGATGTCCTGGATGAAAACCTGCTCCAGAGCGCTCTTGACCTCAGACTGGGGTGACGGTTCATCTTTCAGCAGGACAACGACTCTAAGCACACAGCCAAGATATCAAAGGAGTGGCTTCAGGACAACTCTGTGAATGTCCTTGAGTGGCCCAGCCAGAGTCCAGACTTGAATCCAATTGAACATCTCTGAACACATCTGAAAATGACTGTGCACCGACGCTTCCCATCCAACCTGATGGAGCTTGAGAGGCGCTGCAAAGAGGAATGGGTGAAACTGCACAAAGATAGGTGCTCCAAGCTTGTGGCATCATATTCAAAAAGATTTGAAGCTGTAATTGCTGCCAAAGGTGCATCAACAAAGTACTGAGCAAAGGCTGTGAATACTTATGTACATGTGTTTTCTTAGTTTTTTTATTTTTAATAAATATGCAAAAATCTCAAAACTTTTATCACATTGTCATTATGGGGTATTGTGTGTAGAATTTTGAGGAAAAAAATGAATTTAATCCCTTTTGGAATAAGGTTGTAACATAACAAAATGTGGAGAAAGTGAAGTGCTGTGAATACTTTCCAGATGCACTGTATGTCCTGCAAAAGGTGTGTATGTAAAAATGATGTAAGAATGATATATTTCACCAGTGTGTAAGTGAGCATGCATTCACGAGAATTGAAGAATTGCATAAATGATGCCCTAAAATCATCTCATGAGGCCACACTTCCATAACTATGACAAAGATTTCATACACAAAAATGACTTTAATGTCTAAGAAAAAGTAACTTCTCGCTTGAAACTGAAGATCTCCTGTCTGAGATCCAAAAAATAAAGTAGCATCAGCAGCAGAATCAAAGGACAGACAAAAATTAAGGAATCATTTTCAGTTCAATTTCAGTGTGTGTTTGATGCAGATATTGACCTTAACAGTACCCAACATGAAGACATAGGTGAGCGCAGTCCACTTTGGTCAGTTCTGCCATCTGTGCACACTGTACTGAAACTGTACTGAAAAAAGTGGGAAAAAATACTTTTGTTAAAATTCACAGTATAATGTTAGTTTATATGAAAATACAGCCTAGTCTTTTCAGAAAATCACTTATAAAAATGGACCCTGGGCAGTACCTTAACCCAGATACAAAGCCAACACCTCATACGAAAGCAATAAAAATCAGAATGATATCCATGTAATCCTATGTGGTTTGCATTGTGATAGTTGATAAGTCATTTACTGGACCGACAGCGGTCAGCATCACCCTATGCGAAATGCATTCCCACTGCACTGTTCTGCAGTAAAACAAATGCATGTGCTGCCGCAGCAATGATGTTTAGAATCCTATATTTTGCTTTTGATATGTTTAAGTTTAATGTTTATTTGAAAGGGACATTACATACTAATGAACATTAATACAAATGTAAATATGCCAGATTTAATAATACTGCTAATTGCGTCTGTAGTCCCCCGGTGGGTCACAAAAACACAGAAACAATCATATGAACAGAACAACTGCAGTGAAACTGTACAAAGTGTCCAGTATATGCTAAAGTGCAAGAGTTAAGGTGTCACAAAACAAAATATTCAAATGTCACATGAGTGAAGTGCTGTGTATGCATACACACACATGCACCCAAGCACCTCACAGCAACAACAGACAGCAACAAACAAGAGGCGGGGCATATGTGCGTGACGCATGGGCACATATATACTGTATATGCGTATGCCACAGAGCAACCACTAGTTATGGGTACAGTTTTGGTTGTTTAAAAGACAATTTTTACAATGCATCTTAAAAGTGTTTAGTGTGGTCTGTTCTCTGATTGCAGGTGGTATGTTATTCCAGATCTTGGTGTCCCTCACTGTGTGATGATTTAGATGCTGATGGAATGGCACTGTTTTTCAATATTTTTCATTACTTTAATTTTAATTATAATTCGAATAAAGTATAAAATCTTGTCAACTAATTAAGTTTATAGGGTTACACTCATACTTGATTCAGACAAATAAAATATAGAGCCATTTAGTGGAAACAAAGGTTAGAATAACAGCAAACTATTTACACAAAACTCTTACAACTGGTCTGGTCCGCTCATAAATTTTGTTAGTAGCTGTACTAAATTTCAAGATGCTGACAGACTGGTGAATCCCACAAGTTCACGTAAATTGACCGTACGTCACGTTGACAAGCAAATCTGTTAGTAGTAACGGTTCTTGCATGAGGTCCATTATCTCCAACTGATGGTACACCAGAACGCCACACCCCAAAGTGCTGCAACAGACATTCACTTTAAAGCAACACTATGTAAGATTTCCCTTTTAAGAGATTGTTTCCAAAATAATTTTGATGGTACATCAACCTTTGACCAGGCGAATGGCACTTCCTCATAGCGTGAGTGGGCCCACATTGGCTGCAACAGCTCTGTTCGCAGAGCACAGCTTTAGCCACCAACAGTCAAGCCCCCTGTAATTGGCTGTTGGGACTGACATCATATTTGCCATAGTTGTAGTCTTTTCAGTGTTTCTACCAAGAACAAGAGCCCCTTGCACTGCGTCTTTTCTAAATGAAGTATTGCAGTAAAATGTTTTGCTTTGGCAGAGGTATGCATTCTGATTCCTCTTGTTTAATTATTTGTGTAAACTGAAAAAAATCTATCTTAAAGTGATCTTTAACTGCACAACTAATTAGTGATTTTTCGTGGTATGATGATAACAAAAAAAAAAGATTCAGGAAATATTAAAGTGTGTTTTTTTTTAACGCAACCCAAAGATGACGGTAGTATCATTTCAGAAAATTTAAGAATTTGTGATAGAGGTTAAGATGTGGGGATTAATGAGGGGTGTGTAATGACATTTAGTGTATGCTCCTTTATCCTCCTCCTCCCTCGCTCTTCGTCGGATGGGGAGGCAGGGAGCAGGTGCAGCTCTGCCTGTAAATGGTCCCGAGTCACGTCATGTGATGTAACAGCAGTCACCGATCAACAACACCGCCTTGTCCCGGAAAATGGTGGGAGGTTTTGGTTTAAAAGACAGACAGAGACACAGGAAGATGCAGCAGTTTTAGTGAGGAAGATTCTCCCTGATGCCGTGATGTCTGTGATCAGTGAAGAGGACAAGGGATGAGTAAGCACACCAAGCATAGAGGTGTGTCGGGTTAAAAAGACTCGGCTTTTGACAATAGCAGCCCCGCGCTCCCTCACAAAAGGTAAGTATCAATGGCTCAGCGTGTTATGATGCTGAAGGGCAATGCGGCCGTAAACAGGAACAAAAAAGATTAGCTTGTTTTTGTTGGAGAATCCCCTTCAGTCAGCTTTTATTATATAGAAAAAGGGTTGCTGACAAAGGAAGCGTTGGCCCAGCAGCCACTGCAGAGGTCCTTGGGGAGCAGAGACAGACCGCGCATCGGTGTCTGTTTCTGTGGGCTGAAGCCGTGGGGAGGAGCTGTTAACGTGCAGATGGGAGGATGAAGCGGTTGGCCGTCACAGGGATGCAGCAAAGCTCCTCTCTGCTGAACAACCGTGCGCTAAAGCTTGCTGCACCCCCTGATTTTTAGCTGAACCACAATGCTTCAGGCCCTCACTTGTAGCGGGTATTAATGCTGATAGCACAAAAACAATACATGCACGTGTAAGCACATTTGGCCAGTTTGCATTCATTTGCTCATGCGGCCCCAGTTCAGAGAAAGATTTTGATCTGCTGGTTGTTCCTTCCTCTGTCAACAGTAAACACACACTATAAATGGCAACTGAAATGCACCACTTAATTTGTATGCATAGACACTTTTCTCTGTCTCGATTCCTCTGCTTTTCTCCTGTTTGCCCTCCCAGTCCGCTCTGACTCACACCCTGATGGACAGCTTTGTAATCATCGTCCCTCCAGAGAGAAGTTAATCTCTGCCTCTGTCCTCTTCTGCTTGTTCTTCTTTTTAGCACTTAGCCAGATTAGTGACAACACCCATACATTTTCCGGTTCATTGAACATTTTGCTGATCACTGTTATATTTCAGCATGAGGCCATTGTTAGTCGGCATAGCCTAACAAGAATTAAGGATGGTTTTAATTTATGGCCTCAGCAGGCTGCCTACTTTCCATTATACGTTAAACTGGCTGGTCCCTACTTATGTCCCCCTGCAGACCACTACCAGAATACGGAGACATGGATCCCTCCTGTGGTCTCTCAGATGACAGAGCATGTAAGTCGCACTTTCACCCCGAGGCTCACCAAATGCTCATTAATAAAAAAAATATATATATATATATATATCCCCTGCTGTATGCCATGAACCTGATTCATCTTCCCCCTTCCTATGTTATCTCTCTGTAGCTCCAAATTGCTTGAATGTGAGCCCACCTGGAGGAGGAGGCGGTGGGGTGTCGGCAACGCATCGGAAACGACGCACTTTGGTGGCTCCCGAGATGAGCTTGTCCTTAGATCACAGCGAAGGCTCTTTGTTGTCAGATGACTTCCTGGACACGCCGGACGACCTGGACATCAATGTTGATGACATTGACACGCCGGATGAAACAGACTCACTGGAGTTTATCACCAATGGCAATGACTTGGAGTGGGAAGGTAGGAGCCTTGACAAATCTACAGTTGTTCACTAAACATTAGCCAATGGAAGTTATTTTTAGAGCTAAATCCCAAAACGAAGTGTTTAATTGAGGTATTGCGCTATAGTAAAACAAGTATTTATCTGTTTTTCACAAGCCTTAACTTTAGATCCAAACGTTAACCTCAAGGAGGATCAATTATTTCAGGCTGTATGGTTTTTTTTTATTTGTCAACTGTAATTTTGAATAATTTATGTGTTAACAACAAAATATATTACTGCTTTGGCAACAAAATATATTACCATTATTATGCATGACACACAGATCTACATAACCATCTCACCAGGAGACTATGGTCCAATTCAAACCATGATCAAATGCACTGGTCAAATTAAAGAGTAGATGTGCCAGAATTTTCTTCAGCTAAACAAAGCCAAAACCGAAATAACAGTTTTTGGAGCCAAGGAAGAAAGATTCAACGTTAGCATTCAGCTTCAATCAGTCATGCTAAAAACCAGCAGCCAAGCCAGAAATATGGGTGTAGTTCTGGACCCAGACCTGAGTTTGAACAGCCACATTAAGACAGTAGTGAAATCAGCCTATTTTCACTTAAAGAGCATAGTGAGTATTAAAGGTCTGATGTCTCAGCAGGATCTAGAAAAACTCGTCCATGCATTTATCTTCAGTAACCTGGACTACTGTAACGCTGTCCTCACAGGACTCCCTAAAATGTCCATCAGATAGCTGCAGTTAGTTCAGATTGCTGCTGCTCAAGTCCTCACTAAGACCAAGAAAGTAGATCATATAGCTCCAGTTCTCAGATCTTTACACTGGCTTCCTTGTCTGTCAAAGAATAGATTTCAAAATACTGCTGCTGGTTTATAAAGCTCTGAATGGTTTAAGGCCAAAATACATTCCAGATCTTCTGGTCCATTATGAACCACCCAGAGCCCTCAGGTCATCAGGGTCAGGCCTACTATCTGTGCCCAGAGTTAGAACCAAACATAGTGAAGCAGCGTTCAGTTTTTATGCCCCTCACATGTGGAACAAACTCCCAGAAAGCATCAGAGCTGCCAAAGCGCTCAGCTGTTTTAAATCGAGGTTAAAAACTTCCCTATTTGCTGCTGCCTGTCAGTGGAAAAATTGTTCATCTCCCACAATGCACTGTTACTTTTATTTCTTGCACTTTCTGTTTCTGTTTCTCTTTATTTTTTAGTTTGCTTTTAATTTCTTATGCATTTCTTTTGCGACTTGCTGTAATGCTTTAATGTTTTATGTAAAGCACTTTGAATTGTACTTGTACATGAAATGTGCTATACAAATAAACTTGCCTTGCCTTTGAAACCACACTCATTTCTCTCAAACTGGACCTTGGACATCTCTCTGAAACAAAATGCAAAAGTTAACGCTATATATTACAGAAAAAGAGGAAAGCATATGGCGTAGCAGGAAATTTTCAGTTTCAGGTAAAGCGGTGTACGTGAGGCCTCATATACACATACGCCAAATTGTAATTTTGTTTTTAAACCCTCCTCTTCATTGAGAACCCAGTATATGTTGACAGTTCCACCATTAACCCACTCTGATACCTCCATCTACTAGATCCACTTTAAACAACACTACCAAGACAGTAATATTTCTGAAATGGGATAAAGGCTCAAAAAGATCACTTTTTCTTACAATTAAAGCTATGATAACTAATACATTTCAAACGGGTGTCTTCTTTTCAGATGACACACCAGTGGCCTCGGCCAAAGCAAATCCTGCTGACAGTTTAGGAGAAATGGGTGAGGAAGGAAATGCCAACAATGGGCGCCTCTGGAGAACGGTGATCATCGGAGAACAGGAGCATCGTATTGACATGCAGATCATCAGACCTTACCTTCGGGTCATCACACATGGAGGTCAGTGACAGAATCTGTCAAAAGTGGAAAAAAAACTTTAAAAGTATGATGCTATAGCATAGTATCTGTCTTATATACAGTATATTATTTAATTGCTACAGGAACAGGTTTCATTGTTAGTGGACTGTCATGGTCATTGTTCTGTCCTCAGGTTATTATGGGGAGGGGCTGAACGCCATCATTGTGTTCTCTGCCTGTTACCTGCCTGACAGCAGCTGTCCGGACTACCACTACATCATGGAAAACCTCTTCCTGTGCGTTTCTGTTTTCCTGAGCTGTTTTGTTTTGATGTCCATATACTTAAATACATTTTTGAGTTGGCCCCAATAAGAACTCCTGTCTCCCCTGTCCTCCAGGTATGTGGTGAGCAGTCTGGAGATGCTTGTGGCGGAAGACTACCTGATCATCTACATGAACGGAGCCACGCCCCGCAGCAAGATGCCCGGTATCAGCTGGCTCAAGAAATGCTACCAAATGATCGACAGAAGGTAAAGCAAAGAGAAATAAATCCAATCAAGTGTATAAAGCATCATGAGACTCAGAGACCTGTTTACAGAGTTACTGCTGGGTTAGAAAAAGCTTTCTGGAGATGATTTGAAAAGCAGAATGTAATGTTTAGTTTCCTGTTTGTTTCTCTATAGATTGTGTAAACATGTAAACAAGTGACTTAACTATGACTTAATTTTTAATTTATTGATGGCAGATTGAGGAAGAACCTGAAGTCTCTGGTCATCGCTCATCCAACGTGGTTCATACGCACTGTCCTGGCTATATCGAGGCCTTTTATTAGGTATTAGCAAAACAAAGACTAAATGTATTTTTGCAGACATTTGATTTGTTTAACAATTTCTGCTTTGATGTTTATTATCTCCATATTTATACGTAATTTGTACAAGAAACGTTGCAATACCAGCACGGAAACAACTCTAAAAACATCATTTGTTTATTTTTCCTTGTTGTCCTCTGCAGTGTGAAGTTCATGAATAAGATCCAGTACGTCCACAGTCTGGATGAATTGGCAGAGATTGTCCCCATGGAGCATGTCCATGTTCCGGAGTGTGTGGTGCAGTAAGTATCTCTGTCCACAGGATGGCGAAAATGAGCTGTGGGAGTGACTCTCAATGACCAGAGTTTGGGGTTTTATTGCAATTTTGTGAATAATGTCATGTAACAGGGACCAAAAATTGTGTGATTATTACTATTATTTCTTTACTTCTTTAAAAAAAATCTATATGGTTGATTTACTATGTGATTTGAGGTTGTAAATGTTTTACTCATTTTCAGATTTGATGAGGAGAGGATTAAAGCCAGGAGGGAAAGGTAAAATACCTGTCTTTGTCTAATCTAGAGAGTATTCACTGTCAAACTAAAACAGAAATTAAAGCTAGATGTTAGCATTTGCAGTGCATCCTGGCAATCTGAAAATGGCATCTGTACAAACCGTTTTGTGTATCTGTGCCTGTTTCTTTGTGTAGAATGGAACAAGAGCAGAGACAGCAGCAGCAGCATTCAGACCCACAGAAGACAAATAAAAAGACTGAGAAGTACTAGTCCTCACTGTATTTCAAAAACTCAATTTTTCAGTATTTAACCGGTTTGGATTTTGTCAAAATATATGAAGTTTTTAAAGAAAAATGTGTTTCCTTTTCATATTTCCAGGCCGAAATCGATGATTGTAGATCAAGGATTATGAAGGACAGTTCTGAAGGTAATTTAAACTGCTGCTGTAGTTCTTATTTCAGCCACAAGATGTGTCTGTGGTCTGAAGTAAGTTTACCACATAGCCATACCACACTTGCACTATAGGGTTAAAAGTGTTAGACCACATATCTTGGAGGTCACATACAGTGCATCTGGAAAGTATTCACAGCACTTCACTTTTTCCACATTTTTTTATGTTACAGCCTTATTCCAAAATGGATTAAATTCATTTTTTTCCTCAAAATTATAAACACAATACCCAATAATGACAATGTGAAAAAGTTTTTTTTAGATTTTTGCAAATTTATTAAAAATAAAAAACTAAGAAATCACATGTACATAAGTATTCACAGCCTTTGCCATGATGCTCAAAATTGAGCTCAGGTGCATCTTGTTTCCACTGATCATCCTTGAGATGTTTCTACAGCTTAACTGGAGTCCACCTGTGGTAAATTCAGTTGATTGGACATGAGTTGGAAAGGTACACACCTGTCTATATAAGGTCCCACAGTTGACAGTGCATGTCAGAGCACAAACCAAGCATGAAGTCAAAGGAATTGTCTGTAGACCTCTAAGACAGGATTGTCTCAAGGCACAAATCTGGGGAAGGGTACAGAAAAAATTTCTGCTACTTTGAAGGTCCCAATGAGCACAGTAGCCTCCATCATCTGTAAATGGAAGAAGTTCGGAACCACCAGGATTCTTCCTAGAGCTGGTCGTCCATCTAAACTGAGTGATCGGGAGAGAAGGGCCTTAGTCAGGGAGGTGACCAAGAACCCGATGGCCACTCTGTCAGAGCTCCAGCATTCCTCTGTGGAGAGAGGAGAACCTTCTAGAAGGACAACCATCTCTGCAGCAATCCACCAATCAGGCCTGTATGGTAAAGTGGCCAGAGGGAAGCCACTCCCTAGTAAAAGGCACATGGCAGCCCACCTAGAGTTTGCCAAAAGGCACCTGAAGGACTCTCAGACCATGTGAAACAAAGTTCTCTGGTCTGATAAGACAAAGATTGAATGCTTTGGTGTGAATGCCAGGTCTCATGTTTGGAGGAAACCAGGCACTGCTCATCACCAGGCCAATACAGCTCTACAGTGAAGCATGGTGGTGGTGGTATCATGCTGTGGGGATGTTTTTCAGTGGCAGGAACTGGGAGACAAGTCAGGATAGAGGGAAAGATGAATGCAGCAATGTAAGAGACATCCTGGATGAAAACCTGCTCCAGAGCGCTCTTGACCTCAGACTGGGGCAATGGTTCATCTTTCAGCAGGACAACGACCCTAAGCACACAGCCAAGATGTCAAAGGAGTGGCTTCAGGACAACTCTGTGAATGTCCTTGAGTGGCCCAGCCAGAGCCCAGACTTGAATCCAGTTGAACATCTCTGAAGAGATCTGAGAATGGCTGTGTACCGACACTTCCCATCCAACCTGATGCAGCTTGAGAGGTGCTGCAAAGAGGAATGGGTGAAACTGCCCAAAGACAGGTGTGCCAAGCTTGTGACATCATATTCAAAAAGACTTGAAGCTGTAATTGCTGCCAAAGGTGCATCAACGAAGTACTGAGCAAAGGCTGTGAATACTTATGTACATGTGATTTCATAGTTTATTTTTAATAAATTTGCAAAAATCTCAAAACTTTTTTCACATTGTCATTTTGGGGTATTGTGTGTAGAATTTTGAGGAAAAAATGAATTTAATCCATTTTGGAATAAGGCTGTAACGTAACAAAATGTGGAAAAAGTGAAATACTATGAATACTTTCCAGATGCACTGTATTATCAAAAATTCACATTTCTGTGGTTTTCTAAATATGTGTCCCTAGCCTGTCTACAAACACTCCACAAGGGAGAACAATTTATTCTCTCTGTCTTCTTGTTTGCTCCACGCTTCTGAAATTGTCTTTTCAAACAGTCAAATTAGAAATTCTCTCTTCTTAACTTCAACAAGAGAGAAACTACTTCCCCTAAGTTGGGTGCCACTCCTTCCACCCACGTTTCCCTTCCCAGACGCCGGTAAAACAAGCATGTTGAAGTTTCATGTTTTTTAGGCTGTGTGTCCACTGAGCGTGTAAAAACACCCTAAATCTGTGTTTCAGGGAGCTTCACAGTCACTCTTAAAAAAATATTTGCCCTGTATCCTAGTAACCGCTTGACCTGTCACTCACAGCTCCATCATATTTCACACACGTTGCCCTGAAACTCTACTGCCTACACTAAATTGCATCAAACTGGTAAGAAAACACATCCCTTCAAGCTTTTGCTTTCAAATATTGATCATCGTGTCCTTTTAACTTAATTGTGATTGGCTGGTTAGAAAGGTGTGCTGCTGATGAATAGTGTGGTGATCCAGAAGTTGAACTTTTTTCAACTTTAAGCTCTCTGAGCGCAACATGAACTGCTGACCATCGAGAGTTTTTGCACCCAGGGCGTTAAGCGCATTTATTGCTGGACTATGTAGAGAATGAACAGAAAATGGTGACTCCTGACGGGAAAAAAACACTCTCTGTAGAGTTACCTATTCACACATTCATTCATTTTGATTATGGTACACCATATCAACCACTCACACCATAGTGCAGTTTTATTTATTTAATTAATTTGTGAGTGTAATTAGAATAAAGACAAATACATTAATAACTCAGTCAGTTTAGGCAACTAACAAAGTTAAGTTATTCTTAAATAAATGTAAATAATTGAACTTCACAGATACATACAATATTAGTTACTTCATTGTGGCAGTGAGCCTAAATGTGGATTTGAAATCATTTTTGTTTGCATGGGATGAGTTGGTGCTTGTAGCTGACGTTAGTGTTGCAGTGTTGTCTTCTTGACCTTCATCCTCTCCCAGGAGATTATTTTAGGGGTTGTCTATTTAAAGGCAGGCAGACCTGCTGTCCTTCAGTGGGAGACTTGTGAATATCACCAAGAAACTTCCCTGTTGGGTTCTTTCAGCAACAACAAAACATTTTTTTCTGAAAATGAAGAGGGACCTTTAACCTAACATGAAGCTAAATTGGCCTCTATAATAAGCCTTTTTATTATAGCTTCAGAATTACTGACTCTGCAAAGTTGCTGAGGAAATTTCAACAAAACTTACTTACACAAATGTGCTTGTATAGTTATGAGTACTAGTTTTCAGTATATATTTTGTGAAAAAGTAAATTTTATTGGTAATTTTTTTTACTAATGGAAATAACTAGTTCATCAATAAAATAGCATCGTTTTATCAATTAAAAATGTGGTTAACCGATATTATTCTTAAAACAAATTGTCGTCCCAGTTCACTTGGAAAGATTATTTTCATTTTATGCACTTTGTGAAACTGACCGGCACAAATACAGGTTTTTGTCTGTAAAGTCTCATCAACAAGGCTGTGTCAGATAGCTTTTTTTTCCCTTTTTTTTAAATGTCTGTTCTTGTCTTTGATTAGATAATCATATTTATTTGGTGCAAGCTTCATATTTACTAATTTTAAATAGGAACGAATATTACTTACAAATCTTTAAATAGGCTGCATTTCTTCAGTATTATTTTTAATTACACTTTTCACTTTAGAATATCAAAATCTGAGTTCCACTGGTTTTAAACATTATTTATTATCAGTCTCATTAGAAAATGAACAGATTGGATCATTTTTAAAAATCACTGTTTTAGATTTATGTCCTTGAAAAGGCTAATGCAGGGTTCGGTGATACTGTAAACTTTGTCCATCTGACCCGAAACAAAGGCTTCAAGCCAAGAAAAAATGTTTTTGAGAAATGTATTATTTAAGGCTCTTTTAAGTCGGTCATTTGATGAACTATTGTCCCTATACTGTGTTTAAAAAAATTCTGTTCTGTTCGATGCTAAGTTCATTTGTCCCTCTTGAAGCAGTTGTTTAGAGCAGCTCTGTCATGTTCGCCCCTACGGAGCAGAGAGACAGACCCAAGTGCTGAATTGCATTTGTAACATTTAATAACAAAAATAACATACAGTCCAAAAATAGTGTAGAATACAAAATGCAAAAACAAGAATGACTTACAGAGAAGAGCGCTCCAGAGCCGCCTAGCTCTGGAGGAGATGAGGAATACAAAAGTAGTGGAATAGTCCAGAGAAACCAATATTGCCGCACTGACTAAGTGAACAGGCAGAGCTAAATAGTGAAGAAGGAGATAGAACAATGAGCAGCAGGTGCGGGGAACAGGAGCGGACTGGTGACCTAATTACAGAATACTCACAGCTGGGATGACTAGGAGAGCAGGCAGTGAGCAAATAACAAAGTGGGGATGTCTGGAGAGAAGGAATAATGACCCTGTCACATAAAAAGGCAAAACAATCCTAAACTACATAAATTGACAACATAATAACAATACTGAAGTATAAATGACAGACAGATTGATAAATCATTAGAAATCAAAACACAGAAAAACATCACAAGGCTGGAAAAAATACAGAAAATATACAGAAATAAATTGAGAGCCTGAGCCCGGTACTAACCGTGCTCAGTCCTGTGACAGAGCGCCCCCCCCCCTTTAAGGGGTGGACCCAGACACCCCAAGGTAACACCAAAAGGATCCCCCCCCCAAAAAAAAAGGTAGGCTACAGCAAAAAACAAACCTGGGTGGGAGCAAAACTACAGGGCCCGCTCCGGACCCGCACCATGCTACATCAAGGCCGTGGGCCCCCCAGACAGTTCGGGTAGCCGGCCAAAGTCCCAGGCCAGCTGGACAGCCAGGTGGAAGGAATCAGGTGGCCTGCTGGAGAATAAGGACCACCCGACCTGACGGCTCAGTCTTTCAGGCGGCCGGCCCAAGTCCTTAAGCCACCAGGGCTGAAGGGGTGACCCAGGAGGCAGCTCCCCCACAGGAAGGCCCAATGACAGGAAGTGGGGCTGGAAGAGGGGGACCACCACGGTGTCTGGTAGCAGAGGAGGACAGGGGACCATGACGGCATCCGGCAGAAAAGGTAGAGGGACCCCAACAGCATCTGACAGAAGAGGAGAGGCCTCGGCGTCCTTGGGCTGGCCGGCAACACCCTCGGTGGTCTTGGAGTGAGATGATGTAGCACCCGCGGTGGCCTCTGGGCTGGAGCACTGCAAGACCCGCGGTGGCCTCTGGGCTGGAGCTGTGCAAGACCTGCGGTGGCCTCCGGGCTGGAGCTCTGCAGCACCCACGGTGGCCTCCGGGCTGGAGCTCTGCAGCACCCGCGGTGGCCTCCGGGCTGGAGCTCTGCAGCACCCACGGTAGCCTCCGGGCTGGAGCTCTGCAGCAGCCACGGTGGACCCAAGCTGGAGCATAGCACCCACGGGGACTCAGACCAAGGAGGAACCCAGACAATGGCCTCGGGCAGAGGAGGAGCTGCACCCACAGAGGTCCCGGGCTGGGACGGCGCACCCGTGACGACCTCCACAGTGGGGGAAGCTGGACCCCTGGTGACTCCGAGAGGCAAGCCTGGAGCCACAGAGACCTCTGGCATGGCTGGAACATTCCCGGCAACCCTGGGAGGAAGCTTAGACACAACACAGAGAGGAGGGGGGTCAGGGTCACCACAGTGGCGGAGCCCGGCGCGACAAGCTCAGGCGCAGCGGGCAGCTGCACTTGGCTCCCCTCACTAAGAGCCAGGCAAGATTGCTCTAAGATAGATAGGAGAAAAACAGAAGAGAGCACTTGCCTGAGCTCGAGCTCCACCGCCAGCCAGGACTCCGGCGATCCAGGCAACGATGACACTTTGGGCTCAGCCTCGAACTCCGCTGTGGCGGCCTCCTCAGTGGGGATAATGGCGATTGCAGTCCTTTTGGCCCCAGTCGGAGTGACCCACGCAGGAGGCTCTTCCGGCGTGGCGACTGGGGTCTGGCTCACCATTGGCGTTGGACTCCACATGATGAGCTCAGGTTCAGTACTTTCCCTCTATCCACAGTGGAGCTGTGGGGCTGGGATGGAGTCCTCCAGCGCCGTGAGCTCCTCCATCGTCCAGTGGTCGAGTTTCGGGGCCGACGAACACTCAGGAACCGGGGAAAAGGACACGGAGAGGGCTGGTGAGCAATGGATTACTGCAGCAGGTGGTGAGAGCTCAGGGGACTGTAGACCCTGAGCCTCATCACCAGGAATCAGACAAGGCATCTCATCATAAATTGACATAGAATGAAATGAAACTTGCCTGTCATCCCAGTGTGCGATGTTATCTGCAGCAGGAGATGAACAGTCATCCCTCTCCATGTCTATGGTGAGCTTGGGCCCCTCTGAGGATTGTGGAGGAGCCGCCCCTTTAATCACGGAGGTGGACAGAGCCGGGGAGGATGAATTGAGCCTCCCAGCAGTGGGAGAAAAGAGACGCTTAGCGCACACTGCTGCGGGAGTCTTCTGTTCCAACGAGGGAGGGGCTGCTGGCGAGGAGGAGATGGCATTCCTCCAGCAGTCCGGAGCTGGACGACGTCGTCTTCGGGGAGTAGATGGTGTGCATGCTGGAGCTGGAGGGCAACCTGGCGAAACGAGATGGGAGGAGGACGTCAACTGTGGAGAGTGCCTCCACCTCGGCTCAGCTGGAATCGTTCCCATCTTTAAACCAGGAAATGATTGCTGGAGCGTGCAGACCGTGGCCAGCAGTTCTGCATAGTGTGGATAACTCCAAAGGCCGGGGTGTGCCTCCAGGATGCCCACCACTCCATACAAGTATTCACACATCTTCTTGGGTCCACGGGCGGCGAGAGCCTCATCCACAAAGTCTTGGATGAAGTCAGCCGCCCATTCTTCCTCCACAGTTGGAGACCCCGCTGCCAATCCTCCTATGATTGAGTGAGGTCGGCGAGCTGGGGACATGATTAGCTCCAATTGACAGGTGAGTGAAGAAAAAGGTCAAAAGAGGGGGGAAAATGTACAAATACAACAGCTGGGTCTTTTAAATGGCGGCAATATTCTGTCATGTTCGCCCCTACGGGGCAGAGAGACAAACCCAAGCGCTGAATTGTATTTGAATCGGTGAATTCAAAAACGGCCCAAGTCCACACTTTTTCAAAGGGGACTTGGGCCCTTTTTGAATTCACCGATTCATTTGTAACATTTAATAACAAAAATAACATACAGTCCAAAAAATAGTGTAGAATACAAAATGCAAAAACAAGAATGACTTACAGAGAAGAGTGCTCCAGAGCTGCCTAGCTGTGGAGGAGATGAGGAATACAAAAGTAGTGGAATAGTCCAGGGGAGAAACCAATATTGCCGCACTGACTAAGTGAACAGGCAGAGCTAAATAGTGGAGAAGGAGATAGAACAATGAGCAGCAGGTGCGGGGAACAGGAGCGGACTGGTGCCCTAATTACAGAATACTCACAGCTGGGATGACTAGGAGAGCAGGCAGTGAGCAAATAGCAAAGTGGGGATGTCTGGAGAGAAGGAATAATGACCCTGTCACATAAAAAGGCAAAACAATCCTAAACTACATAAATTGACAACATAATAACAATGCTGAAGTATAAATGACAGATTGATAAATCATTAGAAATCAAAACACAGGAAAATATCACAAGGCTGGAAAAAATACAGAAAATATTCAGAAATAAATTGAGAGCCTGAGCCCGGTGCTAACCGTGCTCAGTCCTGTGGCAAGCTCATCATGCAGTCCAGTATCCTTTAGAGGATCAACGAGTTCAATTACACATTTGACCATGATCCTGGGCTGTATCATGACACACTGCATTAAAAGCTAGAGGGAAAACATTTAAAAGGTATTTGGCATCCAAAACCTAAATGTGGAGCATAGATAGAAACAGGACCGTTTGGGGGGGGGGGGGGGGGTATTTGAGCTAATCCACAGACACATTTCTTTAAAGATTCTGAAGAAGCATTTACAAGTACAGTGGGGCAAAAAAGTATTTAGTCAGCCACCAATTGTGCAAGTTCTCCCACTTAAAAGATGAGAGAGGTCTCCAATTTTCATCATAGGTATACCTCAACTATGAGAGACAAAATGAGAAAAAAAAAATCCAGAAAATCACATTGTCTGATTTTTAAAGAATTTATTTGCAAATTATGGTGGAAAATAAGTATTTGGTCACCTACAAACATGCAAGATTTCTGGCTCTCACAGACCTGTAACTTCTTCTTTAAGAGGCTCCTCTGTCCTCCACTCGTTACCTGTATTAATGGCACCTGTTTGAACTCATTATCAGTATAAAAGATACCTGTCCACAACCTCAAACAGTCAGGCTCCAAACTCCACTATGGCCAAGACCAAAGAGCTGTCAAAGGACACCAGAAACAAAATTGTAGACCTGAACCAGGCTGGGAAGACTGAATCTGCAATAGGTAAGCAGCTTGGTGTGAAAAAATCAACTGTGGGAGCAATTATTAGAAAATGGAAGACATACAAGACCACTGATAATCTCCCTCCATCTGGGGCTCCACGCAAGATCTCACCCCGTGGGGTCAAAATGATCACGAGAACGATGAGCAAAAATCCCAGAACCACACGGGGGGACCTAGTGAATGACCTGCAGAGAGCTGGGACCAAAGTAACAAAGGCTACCATCAGTAACACACTACGCCGCCAGGGACTCAAATCCTGCAGTGCCAGACGTGTCCCCCTGCTTAAGCCAGTACACGTCCAGGCCCGTCTGAAGTTTGCTAGAGAGCATTTGGATGATCCAGAAGAGGATTGGGAGAATGTCATATGGTCAGATGAAACCAAAATAGAACTTTTTGGTAAAAACTCAACTTGTCGTGTTTGGAGGAGAAAGAACACCATACCTACTGTGAAGGATGGGGGTGGAAACATTGTGCTTTGGGGCTGTTTTTCTGCAAAGGGACCAGGACGACTGATCCATGTAAGGAAAGAATGACTGGGGCCATGTATCATGAGATTTTGAGTGAAAACCTCCTTCCATCAGCAAGGGCATTGAAGATGAAACATGGCTGGGTCTTTCAGCATGACAATGATCCCAAACATACTGCCCGGGCAACGAAGGAGTGGCTTCGTAAGAAGCATTTCAAGGTCCTGGAGTGGCCTAGCCAGTCTCCAGATCTCAACCCCATAGAAAATCTTTGGAGGGAGTTGAAAGTCCGTGTTGCCCAGCGACAGCCCCAAAACATCACTGCTCTAGAGGAGATCTGCATGGAGGAATGGGCCAAAATACCAGCAACAGTGTGTGAAAACCTTGTGAAGACTTACAGAAAACGTTTGACCTCTGTCATTGCCAACAAAGGGTATATAACAAAGTATTGAGATGAACTTTTGTTATTGACCAAATACTTATTTTTCACCATAATTTGCAAATAAATTCTTTAAAAATCAGACAATGTGATTTTCTGGATTTTTTTTTTTCTCATTTTGTCTCTCATAGTTGAGGTATACCTATGACGAAAATTGGAGACCGCTCTCATCTTTTAAGTGGGAGAACGTGCACAATTGGTGGCTGACTAAATACTCTTTTACCCCACTGTAAGTGGACATATTTTAACAATTTCCAAAGGTATTAATGAAGTGACATGCTTTGGTCAAAATACATCATTTCATTAATTATTTTAGCACAATTTTCAGCCCACTTTAACAGGTTTCCTCAGGCTAATTTCAGCACCTGTTTGTTAATAGATAGACCAACCAACCTCGCCAAGGTATTAGCAGGCTGATGTGCTCGCCTCTCATTGCCAAAATGTAACAATATACCGTCAGCCAGAATGGTGTGAGATAAATTATCAGCTGTAGATTACTGAACCAGGTGGGAACAATGATATCTAGTGTGGTGACTAGAATTTAAAGAACATAGTGAAAATAACATTGGGTCACCAAGATGACAGCAATAGTAACACTGATGAGGGCTTGGATGCTGATAGGGAACCTCCTACTGTTGTAAAAAAAGGTGGAGATGAAATTGGGATAACCATATTTTTCTGACACCAAATCAAAACTGCTTGTTTAGTGAAAGGTTTGTTAAGCAGACCCTAACAAAGTCACAGGATTGTTTTTATTTTATTTTCCTGATTTCTCTTTTCTTTTTTTTTTTGTATGTTTGTCACACTTAAATATTTCTGATCATCAAACAAATTTAAATGTTAGACAAAGATAACACAAGTAAACACAAAATGCAGTTTTAAATGAAGGTGTTTATGATTAAGGGGAAAAAAATCCAAACCTACATGGCCCTGTGTGGAAAAAATTGCCCCCTAAACCTAATAACTGGTTGGGCCACCCTTAGCAGCAACAACTGCAATCAAGCATTTGCAATAACTGGCAATGAGTCTTTTACAACGCTGTGAAGGAACTTTGGCCCACTCATCTTTGCAGAATTGTTGTAATTCAGTCACACTGGAGGGTTTTCGAGCATGAACCGCCTTTTTAAGTTCATGCCAAAGCATCTCAATCGGATTCAGGTCAGGACTTTGACTAGGCCACTCCAAAGTCTTCATTTTGTTTTTCTTAAGCCATTCAAAGGTGGACTTGCTGGTGTGTTTTGGATCATTGTCCTGCTCCAGAACCCAAGTACGCTTCAGCTTGAGGTCACGAACAGATGGCCAGACATTCTTCTGCAGGATTTTTTGGTAGACAGCAGAATTCATGGTTCCATTTACCACAGCAAGTCTTCAAGGTCCTGAAGCAGCAAAACAGCCCCAGACCATCACACTACCACCACCATATTTTATTGTTGCTATGATGTTCCTTTTCTGAAATGTTGTGCTACTTTTACGCCAGATGTAATGGGACACACACCTTCCAAAAAGTTCAACTTTTGTCTTGTCAGTCTAGAGTATTTTTCCAAAAGTCTTGGGGATCATCAAGATGTTTTCGAGCCTTTATGTTCTTTTTGCTCAGCAGTGGTTTTTGTCTTGGAACTCTGCCATGCAGGCCATTTTTGCCCAGTTTCTTTCCTATGGTAGAGCCATGAACACTGACCTTAACTGAGGCAAGTGAGGCCTGCAGTTCTTTGGATGTTGTTGTTGTTTTTTTTGTGACCTCTTGGATGAGTCATCGCAGCACTCTTGGGGTAATTTTGGTCGTCCGGCCACTCCTGGGAAGGTTCACCATTGTTCCATGTTTTTGCCATTTGTGGATAATGGCTCTCACTGTGGTTCGCTGGAGTCCCAAAGCTTTAGAAACAGCTTTATAACCTTTTCCAGACTGATAAATCTCAATTACTTTGTTTCTCATTTGTTCCTGAATTTCTTTGCATCGCAGCATGATGTCTCACTTTTGAGGATCTTTTGGTCTACTTCACTTTGTCAGGCATGTCCTATTTAAGTGATTTCTTGATTGAGAACAGGTGTGGCAGTAATCAGGCCTGGCTGTGGCTAGAGAAATTGAACTCAGCTTTCCAAAGATGTGATAAACCACAGTTAATTTACGTTTTAACGGGGGGGGGGGGGGCACTTTTTCCACACAGGGCCATGTAGGTTTGGATTTATTTATCCCTTAATAATAAACACCTTCATTCATTTGTGTTTACTTGTGTTATCTTTGTCTAATATTTAAATTTGTTTGATGATCTGAAACATTTAAGTGTGACAAACACAAAAAAAAAGAGAAATCAGGAAGGGGGCAAACACTTTCTCACACCACTGTAGATGCTCAAAAGCACTGAAAAGATTTAAAGTTCTTTTTTGTGTGACACCAAAAGAAGAAGCAGCCAGGATCAAATGACAAAAAGAACTCAAATACACGCCCAAAATTTCACATTTCCCATATTGCTTGATATTTGTCAAGTTCTACCAGTATGTAATCTTGTATAACTTGTTAAAATTCTTGAGACTAAACTGTCAACCCCATCAGACTTGTCTGATGAGTTAACCAATCAAGAATTGAAATTAAAACCTGTCAAATGTGTGGGGACCCTACTGAAAGGCCAGTGGCCATCGGGATTCACTCCCCATCTATGGGTGAAAGAGTCAGGGAGACAATTCTGTAAAAAATCTGGAGGTCCCCACAGGCACTCATCTAGCTCCTGCATCCCTGGTCATCCCCAGTTGTCTCAAATTATCCCTGCTGTGCGATCTGGCTGTGCTGGAATAAGATGTTCATGGTGAGACTGACTGACCCTCATTGTGGGGAACTACAGCACAAACAGAGTTCCAAGCATAGCCTGTGCATGTCCCGCGTAGATCTGTTTACTAAAACACAACTTCTTGGATGGAACAGTGCTCCAAACACTGACATCCGATCAATAGTTATTGCCAAGAGGAGGGGCAAAGATGTTGTAAATAAAAAACCCCCCACCAAAGTCATGTTCAGTACTGACTGCTGAACAGAGTTATTCTCTGAATCCTGCAACAGACGGCCTTGGGACAAGAAAACTGACAAGACGCTCAATGTCTCCAAGTTCAGTCAGGGAGATGTTTGACTGAGAAAAATAACAAAATTTCATCCTTCTTGGCCAAATAGCATCAGAATCAGATCAATGATCCCATGGCAGCTTCTGAGTTCAGCCCTTAACAACAGCAAAATAAAGTTACTTTTTAAAAAAAATATTCCAAATGACACTGCATTAAGATCCCAAGGTAAAACCCAAAAGCAAAAATCAAATTGGGAACACAGTACAGAAACAAGAGACACAGAGAAATGGGAAGGTGATGAGGCAAGATTGACCTGACAAAGACTAAACAAACACAGCAGGAGAATTAGTCATAAGGGATGGATAAAAAGCCATAATGAGGTGGGAAAATGAACATACAAGACAAGTAAAATGAGATGAACTAATTACCACAAAATCCAAAATCAGAACCAGAACTCAGAATTTGTGGTCAGGTAAAATTAGGGAAATAAGCTGACAAGAAATTCATAATCAAGCCCTGATGCATTTCTGAACACACAACAGACAAAATAATAAACCTGTTCTTTTAGCTCATCTTAAATTCATCAGTGCAAATCAACATTTCTTTCTTTTTTTTTTTTTTTGCAGACAGTGACAAAAGTGTGGAGCACAAATTCTCTTTTTTCCATCTGTGAGAAGCAGAAGTCACCAAACGCATCACTGCTTTATCAGAATTCAGCTGATGATTTCTGCCATTATATTCTGATCGGAAAACTGCACGCCCCATCCTAAAACACTCTCTCCATTGAACACTGAGAGCTCCTATCTTCTCTTGCGCAGCTGGGATAATGTTCTGAGTGAGTTCATCTCTTCTTTTACCTGCAGTTTTGTGGGACTTGTTTAGCTTATAACGTTGCAGCTCATCTAGAAAACAGCTGATTTCCTTGCTTTTTTTTTTTTAATGTTGTTTGAACCAGTGTGATGGAAAGATGACAGTATGGATATGCAACACCTGACAGACTGATAAGACTTGCAAGACCAGAGAAATGTAACTGAAGCCTGAGTTAGTATGAGACCATTAAAATAAACTGGTGTGATTGTCACGTATGCCGGATTAAAAGAGTGTGTGTGTGTGTGTGGGGGGGGGGGGGGGTAAACTGTTTCAATTCGCTTCATATTCAGTTTTTTGTTACCTCATTGCAGATGTATCTTAAGGCCTTTTCAGGCTGTCTTATATGTTGTTGGAACTATTTTTTTAATTGTCCAGTTGCACCAACATTCACTGATATATTCTTTTACTTTTGTTCATGTCAGCCTGCTGTTACCCTGTGCCTCAGTAGAGTTAAAAAAAAGGGCAAAACATCATGAAACTGTTTGCATTTTGTGACCCACCCCCAAAAAAGTGAATTTGTTGTAATAGTATGTAAAATGTTTGTAAATGAACAATACCGACTGCCACATAATTACATTTTGACTTCAAATGCTTTTTATTTTATTAAATATTTTAGCTCCTACATATCAGACATATGCATAGTTGACTATGAATAACTCACCATATGCAAAACATCAACAATAACTGTATAAAACCTGTAAAACAATATATACAAGCATTTATAGATTTCTGTAGTTCTCTTTTTTTAGTGGGAATACTTTGTGTCAGTTCAGATTGGGGGAAAAAAAAACTGAATCTGACTCTGGGATGGAGGTCACACTTCATAGATTTTGTTTTAAATGAAGCTTGATCTACAAATGTAATGGAGAGCCTAAGTCACGCCTGCTCTACTTCCGCAATGGGACCTTATATCGAAAAAATTCTCCATTGAAATGAATGGCAAGAGTGAAATTATCTTTTGATCCTGATCAAATTTTACCACGAGTTACACATATGTTTGTCAATTTAAAAGATAATTTTCCATGTAAATAATATTATAGGTTGTTGTCTAACTGTTCAGGTATAAGGTTATGAAAATATGCAACTTAAAAAACTATAAACACAGATGGATGGAGCTTACGTTATCTTTTCAAAGCGTGCCCAAGGTGAAATAAATAAGTCCTCTGGATCAGCTGCAGCTTTCACAATACAAAACAATATCTTTCTGTTGTTTTTCTCCTCTTTGGATCCTTTTTTTCATGGGTCAGGAAACAGGAGGTGAGGTTTGAGAAATCTCCCGCCATGCTCGTGCTAAGTGATGTGGGATGATGGGAGTTGTCTGCTAATCATTGAAACAAAAACTAAATATTACTCTGTTATTATACGACAGCCGACAACTTTAGTTACGTGGAAAATTACCTTTTAAATTGACAAACATCATATGTGTAACTCGTGGCAAAATTTGATCAGGATCAAAAGATAATTTTGCCCTTGCCATTCATTTCAATGGAGAATTTTTTTGATGTAAGGTCCCATATGTGGAAGGAGAGGGGGGGCATGACTTAGGCTCTCTATGTAGCTTTGACTATCCTTGCCTTTTTATCATGCTGTACGTTTAACAGAAGTTTAAACATCTGTCAAGCATTCTAATGTGTTGGATGATCTACAAGCTGTGATTAATTTCCTCTCGTGTCTTCCATCTGTTCAGCTTACTGTAGCAGGATTGAAGAGTAAGATTATTGTGTTGCACTATTAACACATTGCATATGAAAGCGTCTGTACTGTAGGATTCTGTGTTGTTTGTCAGCATTATTCATGCTTCTGTTTTTAGTCAGGCACTGGTTATTGTTCTCCATGATTTCTCCACAGAATGGGTCTCATTGAAAGCCTTTTTCTAAAGTGCCATCTCATTTCTGTTGCTCTTGCCTTTCTACAGCAGCAATGTTAGATAAAAGGATCAACATTTCATTTCTATTTTGCAGTGTATGATAAAACAAATCCAATGAATGAATGAATGAAAAGAAGTCCAAGTATTTTTTAAATACATCGTTACTGATGATTATTTTGTCAGAAAAGGTTCTTGTGTTTTTGTTTTGTTGACTGAATTGAGTGCATGTTATATGTATGAAGGGCCATTTGCTGAAAGGAATTTGAGGAAGAAGTGAATGTAAAGTGCAGTGTTTCAATACTGGGATATTATGTCTTTTATTTAAGCTCCTGTGGACTTTCTGAAATCAAAATAGAGAGCACAAAGTCTACATTGTTACACCTTATATGCACAGCATTTTTTGTTGTAAAATGTTTGCTCTGAATTAAGTGGTTTGTCATTTGTGGTCCTGAAGTTTCCACAATCATTATTGCTTGTATATATGACTGAATAAATTGTTCCTTCCCAAAATCTGATCTATTGTACTGTCTTTTTTTGTAAATACTGATCATGTCTTGTCAACATATTGTGGCCTGAAAAACTCTTTTGCAGTGATCCATGTGTCTTCTCTTAATTACTGTGCCTCTTAATGGCCCACCATGTGGTTTATTTCCCTCAGTAGTGGGCGCAGCACCAAATTTTGGTCCTTGGACACAGCAGAGTCCCTCCAATACCCCAGTCTTATGCCTCTGGGGTGATGTTTAATCAAAAACAAAAAGCATAAGAGATTAATTCGCTTTAGTTTCAGGTTTTGCCATTTGTTTGTATATTATTTTGCAAATCATATTGTTTTATATTAGAAGTCCTCTTGGTCAGTGACACCTGAGCAACGTGTTGGAACATGCAAATCTTACGAGAGATGAAGAAAACGTATGGATGCATGTTTATTAATGAACATCCTGGGTGTGCAGTAGAGTGAGCTGTGGGCTTTTTCACAGAAATGCACAACAAAGAACAGCATGTTTAAATTTATTTTGCACATAAAATTCCTAGATAGAGTTGTGTGTGAGCATTGTGCATATATGTTACACACATGGACAAAATTGTTGGTACCCCTCTGTTAATGAAAGAAAAACCCACAATGGCCACAGAAATAACTTGAATCTGACAAAAGTGGTAATAAATAAAAATTCTATGAAAATTAACCAATGAAAATCAGACAATGCTTTTGAATTGTGGTTCAACAGAATTATTCTAAAAAACAAACTCATGAAACAGGCCTGGACAAAAATGATGGTACCCTTAACTTAATATTTTGCTGCACAACCTTTTGAGGCAATCACTGCAATCAAACGATTTCTGTAACTGTCAATGAGACTTCTGCACCTCTCAGCAGGTATTTTGGCCCACTCCTCATGAGCAAACTGCTCCAGTTGTCTCAGGTTTGAAGGGTGCCTTCTCCAGATGGCATGCTTCAGCTCCTTCCACAGATGTTCAATAGGATTTAGATCAGGGTTCATAGAAGGCCACTTTAGAATAGTCCAATGTTTGGCTCTTAGCCATTCTTGGGTGTTTTTAGCTGTGTGTTTTGGGTCATTATCCTGTTGCAAGACCCATGACCTGCGACTGAGACCAAGCTGTCTGACACTGGGCAGCAAATTTCTCTCTAGAATACCTTGATAGTCTTGAGATTTGATTGTACCCTGCACAGATTCAAGACACCCTGTGCAGCAAAGCAGCCCCAGAACGTAACAGAACCTCCTCCATGTTTCACAGTAGGGACAGTGTTCTTTTCCTGGTATGCTTCATTTTTGCGTCTGTGAACACAGAGCTGAAGTGCCTTGCCAAAAACTTCCAGTTTTGTCTCGTCTGTCCATAGGACATTCTCCCAGAAGATTTGTGGCTTGTCAACGTGCAGTTTGGCAAATTCCAATCTGTTTTTTTATGATTTGTTTTCAACAGTGGTGTCCTCCTTGGTCGTCTCCCATGAAGTCCACTTTGGCTCAAACAACGAAGGATGGTGCGATCTGACACTGACCTTGACCTTGGAGTTCACCATGAATGTGTTTAGAGGTTGTTCTGGGATCTTTTGTTACCATTCGTATTATCCGTCAACTCCTGCGGCCAAGTCCAGGGAGGCTGGCTACAGTCCCGTGGAGCTTAAATTTCTGAATAATATGTGCAACTGTAGTCACAGGAACATCAGGCTGCTTGGAGATGGTCTTATAGCCTTTACCTTTAACATGCTTGCCTATAATTTTCTTTCTAATCTCCTGAGACAACTCTCTCCTTTGCTTCCATCCATCCCGTCCATGTTTAGTGTGGTAAACACCATGTCACCAAACAGCACAGTGACTACTTGTCACCCTTTAAATAGGCCGACTGACTGATTACAAGTTTGTAGACACCTGTGATGTTAATTAGAGGACACATCTTGGTTGAACATGTCTTTTCTTGAGGTACCATCATTTTTGTCCAGGCCTGTTTCATGAGTTTGTTTTTTAAAGTAATTCTGTTGAACCACAATTCAAAAGCATTGTCTGATTTTCATTGGTTAATTTTCATAGAATTTTTATTTATTACCACTTTTGTCAGATTCAAGTTATTTCTGTGACCATTGTGGGTTTTTCTTTCATTAACAGAGGGGTACCAACAATTTTGTCCATGGCTGTATGTATGAAAAAACAAACACTGTCATTGTCTCTACCACATGGGGTTGGGTGAAAAAAATAAATGTACGCAGCATTTCTTATTTTCATTTTGCGATGTTTACCAAAATGTCCCAGAGCTGGTAACTGTCACGCCGCGCCGTTCATCAGCGGCGCCACCTGCTCACACACCTGATCCTCATCAGCGGCGAGGGATAAAAGCCGCCTCGCCCAGAGGCTCGGCCTGTAGCCGTCAGACTTCGTTCCCTCACCGCCGTGAGCATTCCTTTCTTCAGCATCGCTATTCTGGGTAAGAACCCTTACCTCCTTTTCCAGTCTGCTCCCCTGTGCACAGGTGGATTCCCCGGCGGCGGACGTCTCCGTTCCATCGCCCATCCTTCGCTGCTGCACGGAGCTCTCCAGGTGGCTGTCTCCCGGGCTACGTTCCCCTTGCTGTGCCAGCTATCCTGACAACTCAAGTAAGATCTTCTCTTGCCATAATTCATCTTGTGTTGGTGTATGCCCGTCACCCTCTCCCTGTGTTCTCTCCATAGGGTTGCTCGGCCGAACGGTCATCTGCCTCTGTGCCTGAAGCAGACGCCACCACCAACACATCTGCATTCCGCAGACACACACTCATACACTCCTGCTGTAAATAAACTCTTTGAACTACTCTAAGCCTGTGTGTGCGTGTCTCCTGAGCCGTGCGTTATGTCAGTACGGCTTCAGCAGAGCGGCTCGGCGGACGGCGGGCTCGCACACCGGCTTACCACTCTCGAGGCTAGAGTGGATCAAATAGCTTATCAACAGCAGGTTATCCTGAATCAATTGATAACTATCACTGGCCGATTGGACCGCCTGGACCCCCAGCAGCCGTTCCCCCCGGCTCCTCAGGGTGGCGCAGCTCCTGCTGTTCCGGTGGCCGTCCAGCCAGCTCCAGTGGCACCGGCCCGACTCACACCAATTCCGACCCCCGCCCGCTTTAGCGGAAAGCTCGGCGGAGCGCGGGGGTTTGTGATGCAGTGCGAGTCCATGTTTGACCGTGTGCCCGGAGACTTTCCCTCAGATCACAGCCGGATCGGCTACATAGGGAACCTCCTGGAGGGGAGTGCTTTAACTTGGGCCTACGCTATTATGGCGAGACCCAGTTATGCCACCCTCACCTATGCCGAGTTCGTGAGGCGCTTCCTGGAGGTGTTTGATCACTCCCGTTCCGAGGCGGTCCAGGTCGATCGGCTTCTCGCTCTCCAGCAGGGAAACCGGTCGGCCGCGGATTATGCCATCGAATACCGGGTAGCGGCGGAGGAACTGGGCTGGGAGGAGCGCTCCCTCTGCGGCCTGTTTCTCCGCAGCCTCAATAGTGATCTGAGGGATGAACTGGCTGGACGGGATATCCCCGGAACGTTAGCGGAGCTAACCTCATTGGCAATCAGCTTGGACAACAGGCTGCGCGAGCGCTCCTCAGGACGGAAGCCGTCTGCTTCTCGCCCTCGAGGAGTCCCGCTACGCCTGCCCCAAGCTCGCCCCCTGGCGACCCCGCCACCATCGTGCCCCGAGGAGTCGGAGCCGATGGTGACGGGCTGGGCAAAGCTCTCCTTGGCAGAGAGACAGCGCCGCCGTGAGTTGGGTCTCTGCATGTATTGTGGAGACAATCAACACACGGTAGAGCTTTGCCCACAAAAGCCAAACGGTGGGGTCCGCGAGTCACTGTAGGGGGCCTCGCGGACGTCAATCGGCAAAGTCCCCTCACTCAATTAAAGCTGCCCATCCGTTTTTGCCACAACCCCACTGGGCACCTCACCCACGCACTGGTGGATTCGGGCGCAGAGGGCAGCTTCATTTCGCAAGGCCTGGCAACCCGATTGGGCATCCGCTGTCAGGCGCTCAAACACCCCATCTCCCTGGTCCATCTCTCCCGTGCCTCCCTTGGGAGAGTTACCCATCAAACCATTCCTGTCCCAGTCATCATCTCAGGGAACCACCGGGAGGAAATGGTTTTCTACGTCCTGCCCAACTCTGTGTCGCCCGTCATCCTGGGGTATCCCTGGCTACGCCTCCACAATCCTGTCCTGGACTGGAGGTCAGCTGGGGTGTCGGCGTGGAGTACCTTCTGCATGGGCACCTGCCTTCAGTCCGCTGCCTGCTCACCGTCCGCGGCTCCTCCTGTGGCGGATACAGCACCCCCGGACCTGTCACTGGTGCCCCCAGATTTTCACGACCTGGGTATGGTATTCAGCAAGTCGAAAGCTATGTCTCTTCCCCCGCATCGACCATATGACTGTGCCATCAATCTCCGCCAGGGGGCCCCCCTGCCATCTGGTCGGCTCTACAGCCTGTCGGCGCCGGAGGAGGAGACTATGAATACGTACCTGAAGGAATCACTGAGCGCTGGGATTATCCGCCCATCGTCATCACCCGTGGGGGCGGGGTTTTTCTTTGTAGGGAAGAAGGACGGTTCCCTCCGTCCCTGTATTGACTACCGAGCACTTAATGACATCACTGAGAGGGACCGTTACACCCTGCCCCTCATGGACACTGCCTTCCACTCCCTCCAGGGGGCGACCTGGTTTACCAAGCTGGATCTCCGCAGCGCTTACCACCTCGTCCGGATCCGGGAGGGAGATGAATGGAAAACAGCCTTCCGTACCCCGAACGGCCACTTTGAGTATCTCGTCATGCCGTTCGGGCTGATCAACGCTCCTGCCGTCTTTCAGCGCCTCATCAATGACGTCCTCCGGGATTTCATCGGCCTCTTCGTGTTCGTCTACCTGGACGACATTCTGATCTTCTCTCAGTCCAGAGACGAGCACCGGGTCCATGTGAGGCGGGTCCTTCAAAGACTGCTGGAGAATCGTCTGTACGTGAAGGCTGAGAAGTGCGAGTTTTACGCTAGGACCACATCCTTCCTGGGATTCATCATCGCCCAAGACCAGGTGCTCCCGGACCCAGAGAAGGTGAAGGCGGTGGTGGAGTGGCCTACTCCCGCATCTCGGAAGCAGGTGCAACAGTTTGTTGGCTTCGCCAATTTTTACCGCCGTTTTGTCCCGAATTTCAGCTGGATCGTCGGACCACTGACCCGCCTCACGTCCCCGAAGGTTCCGTTCCGGTGGACCGAAGAGGTCGATGCTGCCTTTAAGGCGCTGAAGGCGGAGTTCTCCTCCCCCCGGGTCCTTCGCCAGGTCGACCCCGCGCTGCAGTGCATTGTGGAGGTGGACGCATCGGACACGGGAGTGGGAGCAGTGTTATCCCAGCAATCACCGGACGATGGCGCCAAGCGACCATGCGCCTTCTTCTCCCGGCGCCTGTCCCCGGCGGAGAGGAACTATGATGTGGGGGACAGAGAGCTCCTGGCCATTAAACTCGCCCTACAGGAGTGGCGCCCCTGGCTAGAGGGGGCGGACCTGCCGTTTGTGGTCCTGACGGACCATAAGAATTTAGAGTACCTACGATCTGCCAAGCGCCTGAATGCCCGCCAGGCGCGCTGGTCTCTGTTCTTCGCCAGGTTCCGGTTCTCTATCACCTTCAGGCCAGGCTCCAAGAACGGCCTGCCTGACGCCCTCTCTAGACAGTTCACCCCCGTGGGGGCTGAGGAGACGCCCCACACTATCCTGCCCAGGTCGTGCGTCATGGGAGCTATCTCTTGGGACATTGTGGACAAGATCCGGAAGGCACAGGAGGTGGAACCTGATCCTGGCGGCGGACCGGAGGGAAGACTGTTCGTTCCGTCTGCGGTCCGAGGAGAGGTCATTCACTGGCTCCACACCTCCCGGCTCACCTGTCTTCCCGGCACCTCTCGGATGATCAGCCTCCTCCAACGGTCCTTTTGGTGGCCGGGCCTGCGGAGGGATGCAGCCCGCTACGCCCGGGCTTGTCCAATTTGTGCCACCAGCAAATCGGGAAACGCCCCTCCAGCAGGTCTGCTCCAGCCTCTGCCCGTCCCTGGCAGGCCATGGTCGCACATCGCACTGGATTTCGTCACCGGGCTCCCAGTTTCCAACTCATTCGACACCATCCTGACCGTCGTGGACCGTTTCTCCAAGGCGGCACACTTCGTCCCCCTGCGAGGTCTCCCTACCGCCCTGGAGACGGCGGGCTTCCTCGTCCAACACGTGGTCAGGCTGCATGGGATCCCGGTGGACGTGGTCTCGGACCGGGGCCCCCAATTTTCATCCGAGGTTTGGAAATCCTTTTGCAACGCCATCGGAGCCAAGGTGAGCCTCTCCTCCGGCCATCACCCCCAGTCTAACGGGCAGTGTGAGAGGACCAATCAGGAGCTGGAGGCTGCGCTCCGCTGTGTTGCAAGATCCAAGCCGACATCATGGAGCAACCATCTCGCCTGGGTGGAGTACGCCCACAACACCGCCCGCTCTTCTGCAACGGGGATGTCCCCCTTCAAGGCGTCCCTGGGTTACGACCCCCCGCTGCTTCCAGCGCAGGAGAGCGAGGTAACTGTTCCGTCAGTTAGGGCGCACGTGAGGCAGTTCCGCTCCACCTGGGCCGCCGCGCGTCATGCGCTTTTACGCACAGCGGAGCGCAACAAGACCGTGGCGGATCGGCGTAGAAGACCTGCCCCGGCGTACAGAGTTGGGCAACTTGTCTACGTTTCCACCCAGGACGTCACCCTAAAAGGCGAGAGGAGGAAGCTGGCACAGCGCTTCATGGGTCCCTTCCCCATCACCCGGATCATCAACCCGGTGGCTGTGCGCGTGGCTATTCCCCCCTCCCTCCGCATCCATCCCACCTTCCACGTATCAAAGGTGAAGCTGGCAGTCACCGACCCCCTTTGCCCTCCTCCTGCAGCGCAACCCGCGCCCCGGATGATTGGTGGCCACCCGGCCTGGTCCGTCTCCTCCATCCTGGACTCCCGGCGCCGGGGTCGTGGGTTGCAATACTTGGTGGACTGGGAGGGCTATGGGCCCGAGCATCGACAATGGGTGCCCCCGTCGTTTGTGTTGGACCCATCGCTCATCGCGGACTTCCACCGAGCGCACCCGGATAAGCCATCGCCAGGAGGTGCTGCTAGAGGGGAGAGTACTGTCACGCCGCGCCGTTCATCAGCGGCGCCACCTGCTCACACACCTGATCCTCATCAGCGGCGAGGGATAAAAGCCGCCTCGCCCGGAGGCTCGGCCTGTAGCCGTCAGACTTCGTTCCCTCACCGCCGTGAGCATTCCTTTCTTCAGCATCGCTATTCTGGGTAAGAACCCTTACCTCCTTTTCCAGTCTGCTCCCCTGTGCACAGGTGGATTCCCCGGCGGCGGACGTCTCCGTTCCATCGCCCATCCTTCGCTGCTGCACGGAGCTCTCCAGGTGGCTGTCTCCCGGGCTACGTTCCCCTTGCTGTGCCAGCTATCCTGACAACTCAAGTAAGATCTTCTCTTGCCATAATTCATCCTGTGTTGGTGTATGCCCGTCACCCTCTCCCTGTGTTCTCTCCATAGGGTTGCTCGGCCGAACGGTCATCTGCCTCTGTGCCTGAAGCAGATGCCACCACCAACACATCTGCATTCCGCAGACACACACTCATACACTCCTGCTGTAAATAAACTCTTTGAACTACTCTAAGCCTGTGTGTGCGTGTCTCCTGAGCCGTGCGTTATGTCAGTAACAAATAAAGATAGTTTACATGGAACAGGTAATTTTCTCCATAATCAAAAATCTTTAAGAGTGCATCAATTGTGTATGGGGTGTGTGGATGATTGAAGCTGTGTGTAGGTGTGTGGTACACACAAATGCAAAATAAATCAAAAATAAATGGCTCAAGACCACCATGTTCTGCATAAAGTGACCCAGACTCAGAGAGCTAGACTCTGTGAACCTGCTCAAACTGACAGACCAAGAACCCCATAAAAACTACAAGGCTCTTGGCTCTTAGCTACTGCTGCTACCTTCCTGATGACCCACGCCGATGTGGGTCATCACACTGCAAAAAGAATTAGTCATTAATGTTAACGACATTTCTTATCGCTGAGCGAAGAACGGAAAACTTTGCTCATTGTTACCTGCACTTAAAGCTTTGCTGCTGTTGTATGTAACTGTGTTAATATTTCTTTTGTAGAGGGGTTGTAAATAAATGGTGGCAGGGGGGTTATAGTTAAAACTAAAATAGCCTTAAGTTTGGAGGCAATGATTTTGTGTCACATGAAGTTTGCATACTTACTTTTTAGTGATACCAAACAGTACTAGTCTAGAGCCCAAAGAAGAACAAAGGATTGAAAATATTGCGGTAGTCCTGTAACCCTTCTGCTAACTGTGGACCCCTAACCCCAAATGGATGCGCACACACACACACACACACTTGAAACATTCGCACCACGCACTGGAAAGAAGGGCAGAGTCCCATGTAACCTCAATGACAAGACCAAACAACTAAGTATGTTGATGCAGGCCTACACTGCTCTCATTCTGTATCTAATCCAGTGACATTTGGCCCAATTTGAAAGCTCTGGTTTATATTTAGGCTACTGTTTGCTGACTCTCTGTGGCACTCACACTGCTCTTACACCCCTGACTCACTTTGAAAGCTCACTCTGTCATAGCTTAACCTTACCCAAGTTCTATAAAACTGGAACCATATGTATGTATAAGCTATAATATATACAGTAAAATCTACCCTGTGATGCTTCTGACCCACATTAGCATTGTTTAATTCTTTTTTCAGCATATGTACAGTGGTGTGAAAAAGTGTTTGCCCCTTTCCTGATTTCTCATTTTTTGTATGTTTGTCACACTTAAATGTTTCAGATCATCAAACAAATTTATATATTAGATTAAGATAACACAAGTAAACACAAAATGCAGTTTTTAATTGAAGGTGGGTTTACTCCGGGCACTCCGGTTTCCTCCCACATGCCAAAAACATGCAAGTTAGGTTAATTGGCATCAAAACTGGGGATTCTAAATTGTCCTTAGGTATGGATGTGAGAGTGAATGGTTGTCTGTCTCTCTGTGTTGGCCCTGTGATGGACTGGCGATCTGTCCAGGGTGTACCCTGCCTCTCGCCCAAAGATGCTGGGATAGGCTCCAGCCCCCCCGCGACCCGAAAGGATTAAGCGGTAGAAGATGGATGGATGGATGGATATTACTAAAGGTAAAAAAATCCAAACCTACATGGCCCTGTGTGAAAAAATGATTGCCCCCCCCATTAAAACATAAACTGTGGTTTATCACATCTTTGGAAAGCTGAGTTCAATTTTCTAGATATTTCTCAAGTTTTGGGACTCCAGCGAACCACAATGAGAGGCAATATCCACAAATGGCAAAAACATGGAGCAGTGGTGAACCTTCCCAGGAGTGGCTGGACAATCAAAATTACCCCAAGAGCGCAGCAACGACTCACCCAAGAGGTCACAAAAGACCCCACAATAACATCCAAAGAACTGCAGACCTCACTTGCCTCAGTTAAGGTCAGTGTTCATGACTCCACCATAAGAAAGAGACTGGGCAAAAATGGCCTGCGTGGCAGAGTTCCAAGACGAAAACCACTGCTGAGCAAAAAGAACACTGTCTCACTTTTGCCAGAAAACATCTTGATGATCCCCAAGAATTTTGGGAAAATACTCTGTGGACTGGCAAGACAAAAGTTGAACTTTTTGGAAGGTGTGTGTCCCATTACATCCGGCGGCGTAAAAGTAAAACAGCATTTCAGAAAAGGAACATCATAGCAACAGTAAAATATGGTGGTGGTAGTGTGATGGTGTGGCTGAATTACAACAATTCTGCAAAGATGAGTGGGCCAAAATCCCTCCGCAGTGCTGTAAAAGACTCTTTGCCAGCTATCGCAAACGCTTGATTGCAGTTGCTGCTACTAAGGGTGGCCCAACCAGTTATTAGGTTTAGGGGGCAATCACTTTTTCACACAGGGCCATGTAGGTTTGGATTTTTTTACACTTAATAATAAACACCTTCATTTAAAAACTGAATTTTGTGTTTACTTGTGTTATCTTTACCTAATATTAAAATGTATTTGATGATCCGAAACATTTAAGTGTGACATACAAAAGGAATGACAAATCAGGAAGGGGGCAAACACTTTTTCACACCATTGTATATGCTATGCATGTATATAATGGGATTTGTTTATAACTCAGTTTACATCTGGTATTAGTGTCTTATTTCACTGAAAAACACTCAAGCTGAGAAATGTTAAATAAATTGATCAAAAATACATGCAAGACTGTAGTTTTGATAAACATTTTGCTTGTCCAGAAAAAAAAGGTGTAGCCAAATCCATTAAGCTTTTAATGGTAATAAAGTGCAATAAATAAATAAAAAAAACAAGAGCCATATTTTACTCAAAATACTACAAAAACAATAGCTATTTCAGTTAAATGCAAACCGCTGCTCCTCCACATTGAAAGGAGTCAGTTGAGGTGGTATGGGCATCTGATTAGGATGCCTCCTGGACGCCTCCCACTTGAGGTGTTTCAGGCACGTCCCACTGGGAGGAGACCCCGGGGCAGACCCAGGACTCGGTGGAGAGACTATGTCTCCCAGCTAGTCTGGGAACGCCTTGGTATCCCCTCTGAAGAGCTGGAGCAGGTGGCTGGGGAGAGGGAAGTCTGGGCTTCTCTGCTTGAACTGCTGCCTCCGCGACCCGGACCTCCGGAAAAGCGGTAGAAGATGGATGGATGGATGGATGGGTTAAATGCAAACACTTGGAATTGGGCTTTTTATATGTAATGCTGTGGAGTGTGTAAAATAAGAGACATATTCACGACAGATGGTTTATTACACATTTCACATCTTTCAAGCACAGAACAGAATGACACATTTCAACAGGCACTCTTCTTTTACCCAAATCACTCCTCACAAGTTTCATGGCATTTCTCCACACACAACATGACATTTGCATTACACTGCATTCAACCCCCTACGTCCTTGACTCCTTAATGCTATCTCGCCAGGAACCTCCTGAGCATTGTTCCCCCATGCTTATCCACTGTCTCTTTTTAAAAAAAATATTTTTATATTTATAAATTTATATATACAGTATATATATATATATATACACATATACATATATTATTATTATTATTATTATTATTTTATATTTTATCCATCCATCCATCCATCCATCCATCTTCTACCGCTTTTCCGGAGGTCCGGGTCGCGGAGGCAGCAGTTCAAGCAGAGAAGCCCAGACTTCCCTCTCCCCAGCCACCTGCTCCAGCTCTTCAGAGGGGATACCAAGGCGTTCCCAGACTAGCTGGGAGACATAGTCTCTCCACCGAGTCCTGGGTCTGCCCCGGGGTCTCCTCCCAGTGGGACGTGCCTGAAACACCTCAAGTGGGAGGCGTCCAGGAGGCATCCTAATCAGATGCCCATACCACCTCAACTGACTCCTTTCAATGTGGAGGAGCAGCGGTTCTACTCTGAGCCTCTCCCGGATGACTGAGCTCCTCACCCTATCTCTGAGGGTGAGTCCAGCAATCCTACGGAGAAAGCTCATTTCAGCCGCTTGTATCCGCGATCTCGTTCTTTCGGTCATTACCCAAAGCTCGTGACCATAGGTGAGAGTAGGAACGTAGATTGACTGGTAAATCGACAGCTTTGCCTTAGAACTAAGCTCCCTCTTCACCACAACAGACCGGTACAACGTCCGCATCACTGCAGATGCTGCTCCAATCCGTCTGTCGATCTCTCGCTCCATTTTCCCCTCACTCGTGAACAAGACCCCAAGATACTTAAACTCCTCCACTTGGGGCAGGAGCCTGTCCCCAACCCGGAGAGGACAATCCACCTTTTTCCGGCTGAGGACCATGGACTCGGACTTGGAGGTGCTGATTCTCATCCCAGCCGCTTCACACTCAGCGGCAAACCGTCCCAGCAAGAGCTGTAGGTCATTGCTGGATGAAGCCAACAGGACAACATCATCTGCAAACAACAGAGATGAGATCCTGTGGTCACCAAGCATGACACCCTCCATTCCCTGGCTGCGCCTAGAAATCCTGTCCATAAAAATTATGAACAGGACCGGTGACAAAGGGCAGCCCTGGCGGAGTCCAACTCTCACTGGGAATGACTCCGACCGAGTGTTGGCAATGCGAACTAAACTCTCACAACGGTCGTACAGAGACCGAATAGCTCGTAACAACAAGCCCGATACCCCATACTCCCGAAGCACCCCCCACAAAAATCCACGAGGGACGCGGTCAAATGCCTTCTCCAAGTCCACAAAACACATGTAAACTGGTTGGGCAAACTCCCACGAACCCTCAAGAATTCTCGAGAGGGTAAAGAGCTGGTCCGATGTGCCACGGCCAGGACGAAAACCACATTGCTCCTCCTGAATCCGAGGTTCGACCAACGGCCGGACTCTCCTCTCCAATACCTTGGCATAGACCTTCCCAGGGAGGCTGAGGAGTGTGATCCCTCTAAAGTTGGAGCACACCCTCCGGTCCCCTTTTTTGAAGAGAGGAACCACCACCCCGGTTTGCCATGCCAAAGGCACTGCCCCCGACCTCCACGCAATGTTGCAGAGGCGTGTCAACCATGACAACCCAACAACATCCAGGGCCTTGAGGTACTCGGGGCGAATCTCGTCCACCCCCGGGGCCCGGCCACCAAGGAGATTTTTAACCACCTTGGCGACCTCAGCCCCTGTGATAGGCGAGTCATCCCCCTCGTCCCCAAACCCTGCTTCCTCTGTGGAAGGCGTATCAGTGGGATTGAGGAGATCCTCGAAGTATTCCTTCCACCGCCCGACGATATCCCCAGTTGAAGTCAACAGTGTCCCATCCGCACCATACACAGTGTGGACGGGGAGCTGCTTTCCCCTCCTGAGCCGCCGAACAGTTTGCCAGAATCTCTTTGAAGCCGACCGAAAGTCTTGTTCCATGGCCTCACCGAACTCCTCCCATACCCGGGTTTTTGCTTCAGCAACCACCCGAGCTGCACTCCGCTTGGCCTGCCGGTACACCTCAGCTGCTTCGGGAGTCCCACAAGCCAACCAAGCTTGATAGGACTCCTTCTTCAGCTTAATGGCCCCCCTCACCACTGGTGTCCACCACTTGGTTCGGGGGTTGCCACCACGAGATGCACCGGCCACCTTGCGGCCGCAGCTCTGGGCTGCCGCTTCAACAACAGAGGTGGAGAACATGGCCCATTCAGACTCCATGTCTCCAGACTCCCTCGGAATGTGGTTGAAGTTCTTCCGGAGGTGGGAGTTGAAGACCTCCCGGACAGGGGCCTCAGCCAGACGCTCCCAGCACACCCTCACTATACGTTTGGGTCTACCAGGTCTGAATGGCTTCCTCCCCTGCCATCGGATCCAACTCACCACCAGGTGGTGATCAGTTGACAGCTCTGCACCTCTCTTTACTCGGGTGTCCAAGACATACGGTCGCAGGTCTGATGATACGATAACAAAATCGATCATCGACCTGCGGCCTAGGGTGTCCTGGTGCCAGGTGCACATATGGACACCCTTATGCTTGAACATGGTGTTCGTTATAGACAGACTGTGGTTAGCACAGAAGTCCAATAACTGAACACCACTCGGGTTCAGATCGGGCAGGCCGTTCCTCCCAATCACCCCCCTCCAGGTTTCACTGTCGTTGCCCACGTGCGTGTCTGGTGGCCGGGTTTCCACCCATGGGACCCGGCCGGGCTCAGCCCGAAGGAGTTACATGGGTCCGCCCTCCAGTAGGTTCACCACCTGCAGGAGGGATCATGGAAGTCCGGTGCTATGTGGATTAGGTGGCAGTCAAAGGCGGAGACCTTGGCGGACTGATCCCAAGCTTTCTTTATATTTTATATATTTTTATATTTATTTATATTTTTTATATTATATATATAGTATAATATATTATATATTATATATTATACTGTAACAAGAGCGAAACCTGACCATTGCTTACAAAGAAGTACATCAGTCTTTCTATTAAACAAAATAACCAACATCTACAACAGTAAAAACTGATCATTTCTTTGCAGTTTAGAATCACATTTTAATTATCCGCTGCATATAACGCCTGTAAGTCATTTATAACTTCTATCTCATAAAAGTAAACATCTATGTATAGGCAATTGTTGGCTAACAACTTGTAATTTTACCGTAACGTAACAACCTTCCAGCCCTTTGGCTTAACATGAAACACAAGTCCAAACTGACCCGGCCGTTATTTTTATGGCTCTACTGTATATGACACCATCAATGGTAGTTTTCCAGCGTTCACTCCCTCCGTAAGTGGATTAGTTGCTGAATGGAAGAGAACAAGCCGAACTATAACGCCAGCAAACAAATACAGTATGTAAAATAGCTGAAAGTTACCGGGCTGTGATTGGTCGGCGGAAGCAGCTTCGCGGCATCTGATTGGTTCCTGCGGACAGACCCCTGTAACCCACAGGCATGCAGCACGGGGGAGAGATGATGAGAACCTCCGCGCACGAGACTTGCCCCATACCTACGTACGCCGTGACGTAACGGGCCGTACGCTGCTATAAATAGGAGTACTCCACGCGCCTTGGCAGAACGAGATAAATTTGACAAAAGAAAAGAAGGTTTTGGAGAGTTAAATTGGTTGATTTTTTTTTGTGTGTGTTTGGATTTACAAACGCTTTTGTGTCGCGACTGTTTCTTCGGCTGTGTTTGAGTGGGACACAGAAGAAAGCATGAAATACATCATAGGAATTGGCGGGTACGTTTGACTTCCTCCTTTTTAAACCAGTCACATTTATTTACTTATTTATTTACTAATGCTTTGCAGAGATGTTTTTGTTTGGCTGTCTTGTGTTTTTCCCCCAGTATCGGTTAGACCAAAGTGTATGGGGAAAGCTCGGTCCTACGCACTGTGACCGTATCCCCACAGTCATAATTGTAGTGTGTGTAGGTGTGTGGATGTTTTTTTTTTTTAAAACCAAACATGTTTATTTTTATAAACGTTGTCCTATAAATGTCGTGATCGTTATTGTGCCTCTGGCTGCAGGTTTAATCAAATGACCGCCAGAACACGTCATCAACGTGGCATCCGGTTTGTTTGTTGTCATAAATCGAGCGGGACTTTTGAAAATCACCGCCAGCCTTTGCTCAAAAGTGGAGGGAGATTTAAATTGGTCTCCGTCTCCAAGAAAAACACTTTCATTTTGTCGTCATTGGTTTTAAGTAGCTTGTAAATTAAGGACATATCCATTCTACTGCATTTAATTTTAAATGATATAATGTAAACACACCAGTCTGCTTTAATACGGCTTAACATGTGAATAAACTGCACCTGTGTAACTTTTTTATTTTCACTCTAGATTATGTAGTTCAACCACAATAGAATGGACAATTTAATAAAGAGCATTTTATCACTTTCTGGTTACAGAGTCACCAATGGTGGCAAAACCACTCTGACAAATAAACTGATCAAGACTCTCCCCAATTGCTGTGTCGTGCACCAAGATGAGTTTTTCAAGGTGAGTGTTTGTAAAAAGGTAGAAGTTTGGTGTGTTCTTATTTGGCCTCTCTCCCCTTTCATGAAAACTGCATGAGATTTGCAAAGTGGGGGTGCTGGCTTGAATTATATCCCATCCCCCATGTTTTGTCCCAAGCTAGATGTGGAAAATTCCTTTTCTTTTCTCTTGCCGTTTCTTCTTCGTGCTTCCATCATGATTTTACTAACCTTCATCTTTGAGTTTCTTAATCATAGTCTTTAATCATTCAATAGCTATCTACCATTAGACTAACATTTTTTTTCTTCTTTATTCCTTGTATGTATTTTGTCTCCAGAAACACCCCCACATTATGCGGACATTTCACCACTTTATTTCAGTGCGGCATACACTTCTAAAATAGCTTGCTTTATTATTTCATCCCTTGCTGTTATTTTTTTCCCTCCTGTCACCTTGCTATCTCGTTTGGCCTTAATATCTGTGGCATGCGTGAGTGGGATCTGCAAGTGTTCCGAGCTGTGCGGATGCAGCAATGTTTTATTGGTGACTGTTATTTCAGAAACCCGATCAGATAGAAGTCGGGGAGGACGGCTTTAAACAGTGGGATGGTAAGAGTTCACTGAAGACTGACTGTGATTCACTGTGAATCCTGTATTCACACACCTGTCCCTTTTAAAGTAATTTATTACATATTCCATTATTGCAGACATTTAACCATTAACATGCACATCACCATTATTTCTTATTTAGTATCCCCCTATAACAAGCACTCAACAACCACGTTCAGAGTACATTACGATGTTGCTTGTGCTAACCATTATGTTCTATCATTTTCTTTTTATCAACCTTTCCTCACAGTGATCACAGCATTGGACATGGAGGCCATGACCAACACTGTAAAGGGGTGGATTGAGAATCCGGTGAAATTTGCCCGATCCCACGGTGTGTCACTGTCCGCTCCCTCTGAGGACAAACCAGATGAGCAGATCCACATCCTGATCGTGGAAGGCTTCCTGCTCTACAACTACCCGTAAGCACATTTTTTTTTTTTTTCCAATTCTCACTTAATGATTTGGACTTTATTCTGTTTTAATTGAGGGAAGAGAGTGTCCAATTTAAATCTATAAAAGTGCTGTAATCTAATTGTAAAATGAAAGCTATGTGTTGGAGATGGCGTAACAGGGCCTCTTACATTCAAGGAAAATCAGTGACAACTGCATAAGATGGGCTGCGCTGATTATCTCGAGTCATGTGACAGTTTCGCATGCGTTCCATGTACTGACGCCTGCACGGAGGCTTGGGCAGGTCCTGGTGTCACAGATAAGGCTTTCAGCAGAAGAAGCCCCTCTCAGTCGCCTATTGAGGAGGCTGCTAGGTGGTTGATAGTCAGCGTGCATGTGTCATAGACGTTAAGTGTTAGCGTGAACAGTTGCATAAGTGCTCCTTTCGGGTAAAGACGGTATCATTGTAGATTATTTTTACCCTCTGCTTTTCCCTTTTAGGCCCCTGTTGGATATTTTTGACAAGTCCTATTACATCACAGTTCCCTACATAGAGTGTAAGAGACGGAGAAGGTGAGTAAACTCACCATATTTACTTAGTTTTACCTGCTTTTGATATGTGTTTTAATTTTTATGGGCTAGTGTAGGTTCTCAAACTGTATATATCATTTTTAGTACAAGACAGTACACTGTTCCCGACCCCCCCGGTCTGTTTGACGGACACGTGTGGCCCATGTACCTGAAACACAGGAAACAGATGGAGGACATGGACTTGAATATTGGTATGTTGCATTGCTGTAAATTATTTCCCCACACCTTCATAGATACGGTATTGGGGTGAAAATATATATTTTTTTTTTTTTACACATCTTGCTTATTTCGAATATTTTGTCTGTTGCAGTGTATTTGGACGGGTTAAAAACCAAGGAGGAGATCTACAACCAGGTGTATGAGGACATTCAGAACAACCTGCTCAATCGTTTATAGGTAAGGCGTTAAAGTGCCCCTGGTTTCATTAATGATGGAATTTAAGTTGGAATTCAAATTAACTGATTAGCCTTATAGTTTCAAAAACAATGTCTTATGGAGCAGAAATTATTTCTGAATAAACTTCTTATTTTATAAAAAGTACACAATAGTTAAGTTTAAAATAATGTATACTACCATTAATGAAAGCAAATAAGCTTGTCTCTCTTTTTCTGTTTCTTCTTGCAGCATGAAGACTCGCCCCAACACCTGTACAGAATCTGTAAATTGGACCATTGACTTTTTTATGCTTTTTTTAAAAAAGTTTTTTTTTTTTTTTGTATATAGTGATCAGTGTTAACTTATGTTTATTTTTGGTTTCAGATATTCAACATTGTTTTGCTTTTTTTTCCCTTAGAAATGACTATTAAAATCATCATTACAGTTATGTTAAAGCACTGACTTTTATTGGACCATCTGTGTGCTGTTCACAAACTCCTGCCAATAAATGCATTGGTTACTGTGAAGACACAAATATTTTGTTTTCTCATTCTACAAAATGGAAAATTACCAAAATCTTGCTCTTTTTCAGTAATTGCACTGAATTACATGGTACTTACTGGTATCCAAATGCACAACTATTCAATTACCTGATGTCATTATTCAAAACATGAGCACATGAAAGACCAGAACATCTGAAATCATGTGAGAAGGATGAATATGGGAACACCCTGCCTTAAGTGTACAGTACATAACAGCCATTATGGATCCATGGTTCACTGTCCATGCAAGAGGCACATGTGCAACTGGTCTTTCTTTCATTTCTCAGTTTGTTGTGCAGTTTTTATTGGACATTTTTGCTAAATTTGTAAGTTAAAGATGAAGGAAACAAGGCTTCATGGTTGAAAGAAACAGTACAACATTACAAATCCTCAGCAGAAGCTGCTCAGTTCCTTGTGGGCTTTTAACATGGTCACTACCTGACCTGAGGAGATAAGAATTGTGATTAAAATAAAATAAGGGATCAGTAATAAAGAGAATTAAAACTCTAGGCCAGAGTCTACTGTACATTAAAAAGTGGGTCATTGTGAACTTGTTGCGCAATCGGGCAGGGAAGTATAACCTGAGTAAAACATTAATGATATGAAGTCATTTTCTGGTCATGCTTAATTATAGTAAGCAATCTATATTCGGTTTGAAAGCATATTTTTGTTAAAGTATTTGCCCAGGGTATTTTCATCAGTGTTGCCCTGAAATAACTCGGGCAGATGCCTGAGAGGGTAAAAGACTAACTGCCAGATTCAGGTTATTAGCACAAGATTTACAGAGTGAGGCTCCAGGCACGTGCGGCTTCCTCACGTAAATGGGCCACAATAATTTCCCCCAAGAGTATACCTCATCCTTACAAGATCACAGCTAAATATAGAGCTGCTCATGAAAGGTGTCAGTATTTAAAGTGTCCTTGGAAGCATACAGAGGTGTCATAGTGCATTGTTGATTAAATTAATGCTAATACAAACTAGCACTCATTAAAAATCCTGCAACATAAACAAAACTTGCAACCATTTGCTGACATGAATGACTGTTCCCTATGACATGTCAATGTACGTGCAAGGTGTGAATGGAATGCAAAGTAATTGTGACTAACAGGTGGTTGTGGTCTGAAGCGATATGTCCTTGACTTTCGGTGCTAAAAATGACAGCAGCATAAGTGTGGTGGCAATGAACGCAGGTCAAGGAGAAATCAGGCAAAAAAAAACCCCAACAACCTCGAGTTCACAGTGGTATGGGATCAAAATATGTCTGTGGTTTGGACAGTATTCTCCAATCTGATAATGAGACAAATACAAGCATGTAAGAACATTGTGCATGTGTGAGCCAACACGTACTACACGTGGCAGACTGGCATTACAGCACCGTGGTTACTTTGTAGAGCAAAAAAAAAAAAAGGCAGTCTAGACACTTCATAAACCTGCAATCAAAACAGGCTTAGTTTGGTCATGTGACTTTAACACACCTATCAGCTGCAGTGAGTCTTCAGTCATTTGAAACAAAAAACAAATTTATTTATTTATTTTTTATTTATTTATAAATACATTCATTCATAAATAAATAAATTCATTCATTCATTCATTTGCACGCGCAGCTTATTAAGGAAGTGTTATTTCCTGTTTTTTGTTTTTTTTTTTGTTCTGCCTCTAGAGTTGTACTGAACAAAGTGTTTAGTGTCACAACAGTCACGTATTTATATCCAACAGTGTCACGATGGCCAGAAAGGGCCATGTCACATGTTTACAGTGAGAACCCATGTAAAAGGTGAGCTATATTTATACTGTATGAAAACACATCAGGCCAGCCCTGCTGGAACAATCAAACAGATTTTTCTTTTTCAGCTTGTGTCAGTATAAACTGGGATTTAAAGAGAGTATATTTGATTTATGTTTATGACCTCAATAAGAAAAAAAAAAAAATTCTGTTGTGGATTCAAGTTCATTCATTCATTCCTTCATCTTCTTCTGCTTAATCCTTTTCGGGTCACGGGGGGCTGGAGCCTATCCAAGTTTTCATCACATATTTATTATATTCACATGTAAGAAAATATGATATAATTTGACACTAAATATCAACGAGTAAAATACAGTTAATTTTAGAACCGTACAATCACTCATATGTTAGATTATTTTATGTATTTCAAATGTGACTGAAGTCACATTTCTTGTCCTTGTCATAACTGCACTAATATTATCGCCAGAGGCCCCTCAATAGAATAGGATAGAATAGGCTTTATTGTCATTGTACAGCTGCACAGTACAACAAAATTGTGGGTGTTCCACCAGGCTACTGCACAATTAAGTGTGAGAGAAGGAATAGATAAAACACAGTTACTAAACACACAACTGAAATAAAAATAGCCAGGATTATGGAAATATACGCAGGCATGGTAGTGGCTTCACAGATTAAACAATGTACATAAAAGTGCAGCGTGCAGAACACACAACAGAACACACGCTTGAATAAAATGGAATGTATATTATGGAAAAATATACACGGGTATGGTAGTGGTTTCACAGATGGGTCAATATACATGAAAGTGCGGAGTGCAAAGACAGGTGTGTTGCTGTGATAATTAAAAAAGGTCCTCAGTCCTGTGCATGTGAGCGTTCGGAAGGAGGGGTGGGGTGGGGCCTCTGACTGTTTGCAGTCCGGATGACCCAGGGGAAGAAACTGTTAACAATACTATCACAACATTTTGGACCGCGATGTGTTTATTATCACACTCTTGTAATATGACGAGTGTTGTGATTTCCAATTCTGATCTTTGTTTTGCTCATCTCCCAGCTAGATCTCAGGAGTCCCTCTTTTGCTGTGCTGACCTAACCAGACAGTGGACACTTCCTTTGCCTCTGTAGTGCAAAGCTGATGTTAAATTCTCACACATCATATGGTAGGATTTTAATAAATTAATGTGTAAACAGGATTACTGCAGCATCTGCAGTATTTCCAATTATATACTTTTTTTTTTTACAGTCTGTGGTTTTGCTGTCAGTGTCAAGAATAATCTTAAACAAAATCACAAATTGTGCAACTATATCAAAATATAAATTAATTTACAAGATTATAGCCGCAAGTCTTGATCATCATGTTACAAGCAGATGTAGACTTCAAGGTCTTCTATCGTTTAGCATCAGCATTTAAAACTTAAGGTTTTTAAGTTTAAGCTTAAGTTTAAGCTTAAGGTTTTACATTAGTTTTTAAAGCAGCACTATGAAGTGTTCTTGTTCCTGGTAGGGACACTGAAAAGAATATAACTATGGTGACTATGACCTCAGTCCCAGTAGCCAGTCACAGGGTGCTTAGTTACTGGCGGCTAAAGTTGTGCCATGTGATTCACTGTTGGGACTCAGGTCAGTCATAGTTGTAGACTTTCAGTAATCTTACCAAAAAAAGCCGTTGTAGGCAATGTGGGCCCACTCAGGCTATGGGGGAAGTGACATTCACTCGCTCAAACATTAGTGTACCATCAAAATCATTTTGTAAACATTCTTTTATGATTAAAATCTTACATAGTGTCACTTTAAAATGCAGAGAACAGGCATGCTGTACTTCAGAAGAATAAAAGTGCGCTCAGACGGAATGTGCAGATTTTTCGTGTGGCAAGATTACATGTTAACTCAATGCAAACACGCAAACAGACGTGAATTCGCTGTCTGAGCGAGTTGCAAACAGGTGGAGTTGTCTGATGGGGCTCTCACCTGGAAAAATTGTCCCTGCTGTGGCGGTTTGGTGTAAACCCCCACAAACAGACTGGTCAAACACAGCGCTCGGCTAGAGCAAATAACAGAACAGTGAAATGTGTATTAATGTCTACAGGCAGCCCCGCTTCGTCTGGCTCACTTCTGTGATGTTAATGTTGCCTTTCATGCATTGTGTTCATGCATCCTGTCCTTACTGTGACCTAGGGACTGAGATCAATATGTCTCTCAAATGCAAATGTCTCATGCCTGTTCTGTTATCTCTTTGATCATACCAACTGCTGTGAATGCTTTGATGTATTGTTGTAGCTGAGTATATAAGCTGTCTGAATTTCATGTTCATCCTCTCAATTCTCACTTCTACAACGGCTGCTGCTGGACACAGACTTTGTGTCCCCTCTTCACTGAGAGCCTGAGGAATTCGGCTTCAGCCTGCTCACGCTATGGGCTGGAGCCGAGTTCCTGTGACGGCGGTATGATTAATAAAACCTGCTTAAAACCTCAGCATCGCTGCCTTATTTTATCATCCGCCGCACCTGCCACCAAAACTTCACCTGGATGACAGTTGTTTACACTGCTAGCCTGCTAGCCCTGGTTAATGCGTCCGTGGCAAAAGTCCGTGGGTGGATAACTCAGACACTCTGATTCAGCTGCAGAGCTCCCGCTCCACCTGTCTGCAGGTGAGTGGCAGTCTTACTACCTCCACCAAGAAGGTAATGTTTTCATCCGTATTGGCTTGTTTGTCTGTCAGCAGGATTACGCAAAAACTACTGGATGGATTTGGATGAAATTGTCACCAAAGGTGGCCATTGGCCTAAGGATGAACCAATTAGAGTTTGGTGATGATCTGAGTGCATACCTCCACCAAGGGCCTTGTTTGTATTTGTGCAGTAGAATTACACAAAAAGTACTGGATGGATTTGGATGAAATTTTCACCAGAGGTGGTCTTTGGGCAACAGACAAACCTATTACATTTTGGTGATAATTCATACCTTCGCCAAGGCCCTTTTCTTCTTACAGTGTGTTAGCAACAATACTCCAAAATTACTGGACAGACTGATGCAGTTTTCACCAGAAGTGGCTCTTGGCCTACACACAAACCCATTACATTTTGGAGGTGATCTATAAGGGATACAAGGAGCCTTGGTGGAGGTATGCACTCTCTGAGTGCTTTTCTAGTTTTCAAACTAGTTTACTCTCTAGTTTTGATACTTTAACTCTAGTGATGGCAGAATCTCAAGGCTGATTACTAGCTAGCGCTACCAAATCCCTCAGATGCGCGATTGCCTGAATTTGCTTGTTTTCCGCATGTTTACATTAACTTTACATGTATTTGTGTTGCACGATCGCATTTGGTCTGAACGCACCTTAAGACTTCCCCGGCAAGATTCAAACCTGTGATCTCCAGCATATCAAGCCATCACCTTTAACCACAACACCACACAACTGGTTCAACTCACACTCAGTGTCTGACCGAAAGGGTTTCCAGGCAACTGAAGTACAGCATTTAAAAGCTCGGGTATATTCCACATTCTTTTCACATGCATACAAGAGGAATGCTGTACTTCAGAAGAATTTTTTTACTTTGCTGGTAGGATTTGACCCCAGGTCCTGCGTGATCATCTTAACCCCTACAACCACACTACTGCTTTGGAGCAAACACTGGCTTTCTCATACGAAGAAAATGTTCTATTGACAAGACAAAGGCTGATAGAACTGCATGAAATTTGTTGTTTTGCTGAAGAATACTGTTGTGATTGTGTAGTTTCATCAAGTTTAGATCACTACATCAGAAGATAAATAAGCAAATACATGCGAAAGAGAAACTCCAAATGTTTGGCCTATAAAATCAAAGCGGACTGACATTTTTGGATAATTTCAACTTTTAATTATGAATATCTGTAGATGGTCGCTGTTTAATTTCAAGCAATTTGGTTGAATAGCCTGAGTTCATTTGGACTTCCACACAGTTTTGAAAATATGGTGCAGAAAACTAAATTTTTAGCGCACAAGATTAATGAAGGAACCTTGCAGGAGATTTTAGATTTCAGAGATTAGAATGATGAAAGAATTCTGAGTCTAGGCAAAAATGTAAAACTGTTTATTATAATGGAACCTAGTATGTATGCAGTGCCTTGATTTTGGGTCACTGAGTAGTGGGAAGAATTTCTCAGACTAAAATTTCATGTTTCTGCATTTTACCATTTTTGCTCTCCATGGTACTTTTAACGGAGGACAGGTTTCCCACAGCACAGCTGCTTGGAACCCTAAAAAAAAGTTTTTAAAAAATTGTTAGAATGAGTCTCATGCTGGTGGTTCTGAGCACAAACATCTTCCTCATTTATTTATTAATGGAAGATGGTTTTTAAAATACTTTCCCAACAAATTGATTGGCATGTTTATTAGATTATAGACAGTTATACACGAAGCCTGTCTCTTTAATGTCAAACATTTAAAAATGTCAGGTCTAATAGAATTCAGTAAATACTGGAGTTTCACCATGTCTGGTTAAGTGTTAGTGCTGCATGAGGAGAGAACAGATGATCCCAGTCAGGAATGGCAGCCATCTGGTCAGAACCTGAGCAGACTCCACCTGCACCCTGTGATTACAGCGTGTCTCATGACTCACCAACACATCCTCACGTCCTCCTGGTCTGAGGCCCCCAGGCCACCGCACTGTCAGCACGTCTGAGCAGCCAGAATAGCTGAAGATGAATGTTGCAAAACAAAGACAAAGGTGAGAGTTTCCCCTATAACTTATTAATAGAAGTAGATAAATGTGCTCCGAAACCTGAATGTGCTCAGGTCAGTTTCTGTTCCATATGGTACTTTGGTAGGCTATGCTGTTTTTTTCCAAATAAAACCAGAAAATATTTGATTTGATTTGAGAAGGATAAAGACTGATCATTGATGCGTTACAAAAATAACATAAACGCATATTTAAAAAAAAAACACACACTTGAAATCCATTGTGAACACTTTGCTTATTAACATTTTCATTAATAATTAGGCTACATTTCTCAACATCTAAACAGTAGAACTTGAAAAACTTTATTCTGATAGACCAACAATAATCATCCATTGTCAAATTATGAAGAATGCCAGAGTATTTTATATTGGCATATTATACTGTCAACCTGCTCTTGTTCTAAACACTACTCATCAAAACATAATATTCCACTGGGGGTGACATTTACATTTAAGAAAAGGCACAATAAATGACTGGTTGCATTCAGAAGGTAAACCTGATCTTCAGTAAGATCAGGATTTCGAAGAGAACTTTCCATTATCTTCAGTAACCTTGAGGTAAAATGGAGCACATGGTCTCCATACACATGTTAAGCTCTCCAGACTTGTGGATGAAAATACAGGGGCATCTCAATAAATTAGATTGTCATTGAAAAGTTGATTTATTTCAGTAATTCAATTCAAAAATGAAGCACATACAGTGGGGCAAAAAAGTATTTAGTCAGCCACCAATTGTGCAAGTTCTCCCACTCAAAAGATGAGAGAGGTCTCCAATTTTCATCATAGGTATACCTCAACTATGAGAGACAAAATGAGAAAAAAAAAATCCAGAAAATCACATTGAATGATTTTTAATGAATTAATTGGTAAATTCCTCGGTAAAATAAGTATTTGGTCAATAATAAAAGTTCATCTCAATACTCTGTTATATACCCTTCGCTGGCAATGACAGAGGTCAAACGTTTTCTGTAAGTCTTCACAAGGTTTTCACACACTGTTGCTGGTATTTTGGCCCATTCCTCCATGCAGATCTCCTCTAGAGCAGTGATGTTTTGGGGCTGTCGCTGGGCAGCACGGACTTTCAACTCCCTCCAAAGATTTTCTATGGGGTTGAGATCTGGAGACTGGCTAGGCCACTCCAGGACCTTGAAATGCTTCTTACGAAGCCACTCCTTCATTGCCCAGGTGGTGTGTTTGGGATCATTGTCATGCTGAAAGACCCAGCCACGTTTCATCTTCAATGCCCTTGCTGATGGAAGGAGGTTTTCACTCAAAATCTCACGATACATGGCCCCATTCATTCTTTCCTTTACACGGATCAGTCGTCCTGGTCCCTTTGCAGAAAAACAGCCCCAAAGCATGATGTTTCCACCCCCCTGCTTCACAGTAGGTATGGTGTTCTTTCTCCTCCAAACACGGTAAGTTGAGTTTTTACCAAAAAGTTCTATTTTGGTTTCATCTGACCATATGACATTCTCCCAATCCTCTTCTGGATCATCCAAATGCTCTCTAGCAACCTTCAGACGAGCCTGGACATATACTGGCTTAAGCAGGGGGACACATCTGGCACTGCAGGATTTGAGTCCCTGGCGGCGTAGTGTGTTACTGATGTAGCCTTTGTTACTTTGGTCCCAGCTCTCTGCAGGTCATTCACTAGGTCCCCCCGTGTGGTTCTGGGATTTTTGCTCACCGTTCTCGTGATCATTTTGACCCCACGGGGTGAGGTCTTGCGTGGAGCCCCAGACCGAGGGAGATTATCAGTGGTCTTGTATGTCTTCCATTTTCTAATAATTGCTCCCACAGTTGATTTCTTCACACCAAACTGCTTACCTATTGCAGATTCAGTCTTCCCAGCCTGGTGCAGGTCTACAATTTTGTTTCTGGTGTCCTTTGATAGCTCTTTGGTCTTGGCCATAGTGGAGTTTGGAGTCTGACTGTTTGAGGTTGTGGACAGGTGTCTTTTATACTGATAACGAGTTCAAACAGGTGCCATTAATACAAGTAACGAGTGGAGGACAGAGGAGCCTCTTGAAGAAGAAGTTACAGGTCTGTGAGAGCCAGAAATCTTGCTTGTTTGTAGGTGACCAAATACTTATTTTCTACCATAATTTGCAAATAAATTCTTTAAAAATCCTTCAATGTGATTTTCTGGATTTTTTTTTTTCTCATTTTGTCTCTCATAGTTGAGGTATACCTATGATGAAAATTGGAGACCTCTCTCATCTTTTAAGTGGGAGAACTTGCACAATTGGTGGCTGACTAAATACTTTTTTGCCCCACTGTATATAGATTCATTATACACAAAGTGATATAGTTCAAGTGTTTATTTCTTTTAATTTTGATGGTTATGGCTTATAGCTCATGAAGACCCCAAATTCAGTTTCTCAAAAAATTAGAATATTACATAAAATTAATCTATAAAATTGCTTTTTTTTCCCACAATATCTTTATTGAACCTTTTTTTTTTTAAACAAACATGATACAAACAATCAAACACTAACACTAAAGTACTACAAAAAAAAAAAAAATGCACTAAAAACACCAACAACCACCAACAAAATCAAGTCTTCAACAATGCTCCTCTGTTTAGTCTAGACAATCCAATACATAAGTATACATATTATGTTCACCAGTTTGGAATTTACAAGGTCCACACACATCATTCACCTTCTTCTTCAAGAGTTATGTTTAAATTTTTTACATAATCAATAAAAGGTCTCCATATATTCTCAAACACAATTTCCTTTGATTTCAGTATATATGTTATTCTTTCTAATGGAAGGTTTGTTAACATCTGTCTTAACCACTGAGTCACATCTGGTCTATGAGTCTTTTTCCATAATAGTGCAATACATTTTTTGGCATTAAGCAAACTGAGGTCTATGAATGTTCTTTCACTTTTATTAAAATTATGCTTTTCTGGGTACAGACCCAACAAAAACAGTTTAGGATTCAATATGATTTGTTTTGAGATTATTTTTTCAATTGTTACCCTCACCTCTTCCCAAAACATTCTTATTAATCTACATTCCCATAAACAATGAAATAGGGTTCCTTTACTTTCCATGCATTTTGTGCATGTATCTGGTATATTTTTGTTATATCTATTTAACTCCTCCGGTGTAACATACATCTGCATTAACCATTTGAAATGTATCAATTTAAGGCGTGCATTTATTGATTTGGTTTGAGCTTCTGTACAAGCCAATTCCCATTGTTCCTCTGAAATTTCAATTTGCAGATCTTCTTTCCAGTAGTTTAATCTTTTCAGTGAATTTTCACTTGAAGATAGTGTCAATGAGTTATAAAACTCTGAAATAATACCCTTTCTTTTACTATCTTTCATCATCATTTTTTCCAAGGATGAATAAATAGGTCGAGTGAGAGCATTATTTTGATTTGATCGAATAAAGTTTCTAAGTTGAAGATATTTAAAAAAATGTGTTCTATTGAGATTAAATTTGATCCTCAGCTCTTCAAAAGACATTATGTTGTCTGCACATGGCAAATATAAATCCTGAATCTTTTGTATCCCTTTTAAATTCCATACTTTAAATACAGCGTCCGCTCTCCCTGGTTTAAAATATTGATTACCCCATATTGGACTAAATTGTGACAATAACTGTGGTTCTTTTAAATAGTTTTTAGCTTCACACCATATTTTGATCATATGCTTTACAAATGGATTTTTAACTTGTTTTTGTAATTTTTTTGCCGAATCTGAGTATATGAATATGGGAAGAGGTAAAGGTAAATTGTATGATTCCATTTCAGTCCAGTGAGGGAGATCATTTGATGAAAAATAATATGTCATAGACCTCAGTTGTGCCGACCAATACTACAACATAAAATTTGGACATTTCAGACCTCCACGATCAAATGGTAAATATAATAAAGACAAACGTAATCTAGCCCTCCTGTTGTTCCATATAAATTCCACAAACTTTTTTTTTATTCTTGAGAATAGATCTAAAGGTGGTGATAAGGGAATGTATTGAAATAAATAAAATATTTTAGGTAAAATATTACTTTTAAGTATATTGATTCTCCCGATCATCGACATTGGTAGTGACATCCATCTCTGAGTTAACTCATTGATATCTGACATTAAGGCTTCATAGTTGACACTGGCGACTGATTCTAGCTTAGGCACAATTTGGATTCCTAAATATTTAAACTGATTTACAACATTGAATTGATTTACCTCAGGGGCTGGGTAATTTCTCTGGGTCTCATTTAGCATTAATATTGAAGATTTAGTTTTATTTATTTTATATCCTGATATTTCCCCAAAATTCATTATTAAATTCAACAAGGTTGGAATTGATTTTTTTAGATTCGACATAAACAAAATTATATCATCGGCGTACAGGGAGATTTTATGTTCTGTTGGTCCAACTTTAATTCCATATATTTGTGAATGTAAACGTATCGCTATCGCTAAAGGTTCAATTGCCATAGTAAACAGTAAAGGTGAAAGTGGACAGCCTTGTGGACATCCTCTATTGATTTTTATTGGTTTTGAAATATTGTTATTTGTTAGGATTTCTGCTGTAGCATTATTGTATATTATTTGAACCCATTTTATGAAATTATTTCCAAGTCCAAACCTTTGTATGACTTCAAAAAGAAAGGGCCATTCAACTCTATCAAAGGCCTTTTCGGCGTCCAATGATAGGAGAGCTGTATCCGGTGCTTCTTTATTAAAATAAATAATATTAAATAGTCTTCTTACATTATGGAAGCCTTGTCTACCCTTTATAAAGCCATTCTGATCTCGATTAATAATATTTGGTAAAATTTCTTGTATTCGTCTTGCTAAAATTTTACAGATTATCTTAAGGTCGGCGTTTAATAGGCTTATTGGTCTCATATTTTCACATTTATTAGAGGGCTTACCTGGTTTTGGCAGCAGTATAATTAAGGCATTATTTATGTATGATGGTAAATTATTATTTTGAAATGCTTCTAAAACCATTTCCAAAAAAGGTTTTATTAATTTATTCTTAAATTTTTTATAAAGGTCAACTGGAAGACCATCTGGTCCTGCACTTTTTCCTGATTTCATATTATCAATGGCTAGCCCAACTTCTTCTTGACTAATTTTAGACTCCAATATCTCCCTGTTTTCATTTGGAATACACGGTATAGATAGTTCGTTCAAAAACCCATTTAGTTTTGTTAAATCAGGTTCATTTTTGGTATCATATAATTTTTCATAGTAATCTCTAAAGGCTCTATTAATTTCTAAAGGATCTATAACTACCTGTCCATTACTTATAATACTGGTAATTGGTGTTTTAATTTCCAATTGTTTAATCTGCTATGCTAATAATTTTCCTGATTTTTCACCTTGTTCATAAAAAGATTGTTTCAATCTTAGAAGACTCGAGGCAGCTCTATTCGCTGATTTTTTGTCGTATTCAGCTCTCAAAATCAGTAATTCATTCTCCAACCTTGGGTCACTTCCTGCATACACTTTTTCCTGAAGACTTTTTATTTTATGTTCCAATTTAGCTCTCTCCTCTCGAGTCTTCTTAGATTTTGATCCTGTATAACTAATAATATGTCCCCTAATAAAAGCTTTGAAAGCCTCCCACTTTACACATGCTGATGTTTGTGTAGTATTGATGTCAAAGAACTCGTCTATCTGTTTTTCTATATACTTGACAAATTCCTCATCCTGAAGCCATTTATGCTGAAATTGCCATCTACCTGATTCCTTTGTCAATTTTTTATCTACATATATTAGACAACAGGGTGCATGATCAGAGATCACAATGTTATCATAAAAGCAGTTTTGAATCTTGGACCTTAATTCTGTGGAAATCAAAAAATAATCAATACGTGAGAATGTCTTGTAGGTACTGGAATAACAAGAATAGGCTTTAACTTGTGGTTTCATTTCTCTCCATATATCTAACAATCTCAATTCTTTCATAAAATGATTAATAGTCATCCTACATCCAATGTGCGTACAATCCAGTCCTGTTGATCTATTCACACCTGGATTCAATGTACAATTAAAATCCCCTGCTATTATATGTTGCCCTGTAAGTGATGATAAGATGAGAAATAAATTAGCAAAGAACTTCTGATCATCTATATTGGGACCATATAAGTTTACAAGATTTATATTTTCTAATAGCAAAGAACCTTGAATGATTACATATCTTCCAAATTTGTCTCCAATTACATTTTTCACTTGAAAAGGAACTGATTTATGTATGAGAGTCATAACTCCCCTGGCTCGGGATGAAAATGAAGAGGTGAATACACTTCCCTGCCATCTACTCCTAATTCTTTTAACATCCTCCTCTATCAGATGAGTTTCTTGTAAAAACACAATTCTTGAACCCATGTCCTTTATTTTATTCATAACTTGTTTAAGTTTTTTTTAAATTTTGTAGACCTCTGCAATTCCATGAAGTTAAATTAAGATTAACACTTTGGTCCATGATCAATAGAGAGTTTGGGATTACCTTGCAGTGTAAACATGCTCATACAGAGAAGCAAAAACATGAGTGGTTGAACATTCATCCTACAAACTACACACAAACAAATTTCCCCTTCCCACACTTGTGGCAAACCCCCCAAAATCAAAAGAAAAATTCTGTCTCCCGATATAGCCATCGACCGTTCCACACCCACGGGGAACAGCCTAAGCCACTCCTTCTTCATCCTCCCAATCACCCTAACTCTACTGCTTTTAATGACGTAACATTAACTCTCCTCTGTAGTTTTCCAACTTAACTCCAAAATTTTTAACAACTTTGTACATCATAGTTTTTTTTTTTGTTTTGTTTTTGTTTTGTTTTTTTAATATATAATACAATCTATATTTTGTAAACTTACTATTTACTTCAAGTCAGTCAGATGCCTGTGCAAATGCTTAATTATTCTACCTTATATTTTGTTCATGCTTAGCTCCCACCAGTCTCTTCTTCTTCTTTGATCTTCTTGATGAACTCCTGCGCCTCCTCTGGGGTCTTGAAGATGTGGGTTCTGCCCTCATACGTGGTCAGCAGTCTCGCAGGATAGATTACACCATGACGAATCCCAAGGTTGCGCAGCTCCTTACGTACGGGATCAAACTGCTTCCTCAATTGCTGGATTCCTGTGGCCAAATCTGGGTAGAACCGCACCTGCTGGTCCTGGTGTTTAATCTCTCCTTTAGCACGTGCAGCGTTGAAGATCTTCATCCTGTCTCTGTTCTAAGAAACTTCATAATTAAGGTCCTCAGCGGTCCCTTATCTCTCCGTGGGCCAATACGATGTGCTTTTTCCAGAACCACTGCTGATTGCAACTCCTCGCTGCTCAGCACCTCCGGAATCCACTTTTCCAGAAAGGAACATACGTCCCGACCTTCTGATTCCTCTGGAAGACCCACCAGCCTCAAATTATTCTGTCTCGACCGAGATTCCAAATCCAAAATATTATCTTCCAGAGATTTATTTTTTTTTTCCAAAGTGCGCACCTTTAATTGAAGACGGGTGACGTCATCTTCAGCACTAGCGAGACGGAGCTCCATCTGCGCCGTTCGTTCTACACAGTCACCCAATTCCTTTCTTATTCCTTCCAACGCTGTCATAATCCCATCAAATCTAGAGGAAAAGTCCGCTCTCATTGAACTCATGGCAGCCATCAGCGCATCTGCGCCATTCCCCGCAGACATCGCACCGCCGCCAGCCTCCTCCGCCATATATGGAGTTTTGTTTGCTGCGTCACAGACCTGAAAGTCCGTTAATTTGGACTGTTTCGGCGGCTCGCTTTTTCCTTTTCCTGGTTTTCCAGCCTTAGGCTTCGCCGACATATCCTCGCCCAAATGCTGGGATACGTTCTGTCCCAAATGAGAGAGTTATTTGCCGATTTTTTTTCTCCAGGAGCAGAGCAGAGCGAGACACGTCCGTCCTACGTGGCAGCCATAACCGGAAGTCATAAAATTGCTTTTTAATAAAAATGTTGGCCGACTGAAAAGTATGCCCAAGTACACACTCAATACTTGGTTAGGGCTTTTTTTTTTACATGAATTACTGCACCAATGCAGCGTGGCATGGAGGCAATCAGCCTGTCGTACTGCTGAGGTGTTTTGAAGGCAGCTTGCTTTGATAGTGGCCTTCAGCTCATCAACATTGTTGGGTCTGCTGTCTCTCATCTTTGTCTTGACAATACCCCGTTGATTCTTTATGGGGTTTAGGTCAGGGCAGTTTGCTAACCAGTCAAGCACAGTGATACCATGGTTATTAAACCTAGTATTGGTACAGTGGATATGAAAAGTCTACACACCCCTGTTCAAATGCCAGGTTTTTGTGATGTAAAAAAATGAGACTAAGATAAATCATTTCACACTGCCAAAGGTACCAAAACCTGGTTTAATGGCCATGGCATCACTGGTCTTGATTGGCCAGCAAACTCTCCTGACCTAAACCCCATAGAGAATCTATGGAGTATTGTCAAGAGGAAGATGAGAGACACCAGATCCAACACTGCAGGCCAACTGAAGGCCCCTATCAAAGGAATGTGGACCTTTATAACACCTCAACCATACCACATGCTGATCACCTCCATGATGGCTGCACTGATGCAGTAATTCATACAAAACGAGCCCCGACCAAGTACTGGGTGTGTACATGAACATACTTTTCAGTCGGCCAACATTTCTATTAAAAATCAATTTTTTAAATTCATTTTATGTAATATTCTAATTTTCTGAAAAACTGAATTGGGGTTTTTCATGAGCATTAAGCCATAATAATCAAAATTAAAAGAAAAAAACACTTGAAATATATCACTCGTGTAATGAATCTACATAATATATGTTTCATTTTTTTGAACTGAATTAATGAAATATAACAACTTTTCGATTTCTAATTGTAATTTATTGAGATGCACGTGCAGGTGAGCTGATGGACAGAGCCATCTGACTGTGACAAACTACTGCCATCTTGTGGGAGGAAAGAATGAAGGGAACAAAGGGTGGCTCAGGACATGCAGCTGTTTGTAATGAAAAGTAGCCTGTATCTTATGATTACTTGCTGTTGTGTGAGCATGGGAATAATAATAATAATAATTTAAAATATGTCGGAACCCATGCCCCTGTGGACAAATCGTTAAAATCGTAACAGAAAAAACACTTGGATTAACATAACACCACTGAAATGAAACTATAACACTATCCAGAAAATCCAGAAAGACACTTTAATGCTGGATTCATGCTGCATTTCCCAGTCCCTCCAGGATTTCGCAGGATTTTTTTTTTTCTATTGTTGCGACCCAAAAAGGATTAAGCGGAAGAAGATGGATGGATGGATATTGCGGTAAATTGTGGGGCTCTCCTTGGGGATTGCCTGAATCAAAAGTACGATTTCTAAGCTTTCCAATGATACCAGGCTGTCATGGGGGTTTTCCTGGGACTTTGCCGCTACCAAACAAAGAAAGAGTCATGATTTATGACTTCGCGTTGCCTCTACTCATAATGACGTGGTGTGCATTCTGACCAGCACATCTCCACTGCAATAAAGTTGGCTGCATTTTGTTAAAATATGTTGGACATAATCAAATTTACCTTAGAGCAAACGTCCGCCACAACACCGTGGTTGGATGTCGTCTGTCACCGTGTGGTGAGAAGCCTTCATTTATCCAAGCTGGCACAACCATGAACACCAGCAACAAGTACCAGAATTACGCCAAAGCATTCATAAAATACAAGAACCAGAAGAGCTGAAATTAGCTGCCACTTGAGTACAAAACACGTATGTGAACTATACATTAAAATGAATTTGAAAAACTTTTAAAAATGCTATTTTAAATGCCCCTCCTACTCCACTCTTACTGACTGATTTCACACTACATCAGCCGAAACCGGAAGCTCCGCCCATAATCGTTCCTACAGTGGCACTCCCAGGAATAAGGTGGATAGCCCTGGTGAAGACGGAACTGGAAAGGCGGGGCTGTCACCCCCATTACACCCAGGGTATACAGGACTCCATATTGGTACACCACATTTCCCCCCCCTGTAGAAAAATAACACACACACCAATGAGGCCCTCCCAAATTTAAAACCGATTCACACGCTAGTAAAATGACATTTATGTACACAAAAAAAATGTATATGTAGCAATATTTTATTATATGTGTAATAAGGTACAGGAATTTTTTATTTTATTTAGAAGTGGTTGTGCATGGGGACTGAGGGTTAAACAGTCACCACCAGTGTTATGGACACTGGAGGCAGGGTGGGTAAAATGTCTTGCCCAGGGACACAACAGCAGGATATCTGGGGAAAGCGGGATTCAAACCGCCAACCATCCGGTTATTGGACGACCCGCTCTACCTCCTGAGCCACTGCCGTGCATATGGAACTTACAGTTTGAAGTATTGTACAACCAAGGCTTGAATGTTGGAATATTGGGCCATTTGGGGTCCCACCCAGACGTCCTGTATTTGAACTTTTTACTGGTGTCATCCTTCTCTTCTTCCTCTGGTCTCACCTCTCCTGGACCCTGGACCTGAAGCTAGTTGAGGGTACAAGAGCACCCACTTAAAACTTGAGTAATGACTTCAGTCTTGAAGGTTTGAGGTTTTTCTCCAAAATTTATAACAATTTTCTTATAGTTTTCTACTTTGTAAATTTAATTTGAAACCATTTTCCTCAAATTTGTAATTTCCTCTTGTAAAATTGACTTTTCTTGTACATTTGAAACTTTATTATAAATTTGTGGATTATTTTATGGCTTATTTTTGTCTGTTTTTTAAAATAAAATTACTGTTTTTTTAAATAAATTTGAAACAGACTGTTTTGTTTTTTTACTTTTTAAGATAAGATAAGATAAGCCTTTATTAGTCCCACAATGGGGAAATTCCAGGATTGCAACAGCATAGGGATAGCAACACTCAGAGCAACAATCAGAAGGCAAGAAAAAACAACATCTAGTAAACATATGTCCATATTACTATAAATGTATATATACTTACAACAATTTATATTTTTGACCATAACTTTGCAGTCAGAACAGAACAATAATTTAACTCTGATTACAAAGAAAAAAATTAATAAAATTTTATTTAATGATTTAAATTAACTTAAATGACCAAGGATGCCATTATTTCTGTTATAATATTTCTATATATTAATAGTTTTTTTTTTTTTTAGAAATCTCCTCATCACCAAGACGGCAAGACAAACCTCCCATATTTTGAAGTACAAACGTTGGCACGTTTAGTTTGTCTGAAGGCTGCTGACAGATGAAAGTCACTGACATCGTGAATTTCGGTCATCTTGACTTGTCAGGTACATAACTGGGAACATAACTTAATATTGTAGTGGCTGGTAAAATATATCCTCAGCAATTCATCAGTCTCCCTTGCCTTTCCCTTCATATGAAGTCGGCTGCATATGAATTCTAACCACATCTCTTAGCTAAGCGACTCTTCCATTTCCCTGTTACCAGCGGGTTAAAACCATGATAAATGCCTCCAAATCAAGTCATTTTTAAAGCATGAAAATTATTTCAATCAACATTAAGACTCTTAATAAATTTTTGGCAGGTGAAGCATATATTTTATGGATTCTACTTACAATATATAATTATAGGCGGCAAATAATGCAAAAACACTATTCACGGGAAAGAAAAGCTTTACTGACTTTTACATCGTAATACACGGATTTTGTTAATTTCAGCACACTTTTCTTAACATACAGTATAAGGCAAAACACTAAAAGCTGCTACAGGATAAAATGCCATATATTATTCTAACACAGAACTCATGGTCCGCTTTGCTCTAAAGCAGCCGTCAGCCTGTCAGAATCCGAAAAGAAACGGCTTTAGCCGAGCGAGGCAGGCGCGCTCCCGCAGCGAGCCGATCAGTTTTTGCCGGCCCATCACTTTATGGTACAACACCCATGGGGCTGTGCGCAACTGCGTGACGGAGTGAAATGTATTCAAAACACCACCTCAGCTCCCATGACAACCTTAAAAGACAGTTTTGGAGCACTTCAGCTAGAGACACCTAAACACTGAGCCATGGAGAAGTTCGCGTTTTTCTCCATTTGTCTTTTGGATTTTCTGATATGTTTGGGAACTTGTCAGCACAATTTACGCGCACGTGCTGAACCCTGGCGACAGAGAATTCAGTGGCAGAACAACGGTCATGTATACCGTCTTCTGAGCACGGGGACGCAATATCGTCTTCCAGCGCAGACAAGGAGACGCACGCAGCTCTTGTTAACAAAAAACGCATTCAACGAAATAAACCACCCGGCTGCGCTCAGCAGGGCGTCTCGGAGCAGCTTTGCAGCACCCGTGGACGCAGCCAGGGCTCATTCTCTGCAGAATGACCACAGTCAAATGGATGCTTCAGCGCTTGGTGCTGACGCGGATCAGTATTTAGCAGCCTCGGGGAGACCTGCTTCGTCTAGGCAGAGAGCACAGCGCCGCGAAACCCCTGGAGAGGCTGCGGGACACCGCTCACGCCAACAACGTTCTAACGGGACCTTTGCCGCTGCAAACTCCTTTCAAGAGTTTTCCGGCAGCGGGGTCCCTACGGGAGGACGCAGCACACCTGGAGAAGGTGCACAACGGGCTGGCGCGGCACCGGCTGACTCACCGTATTTTACGCACAGCCTCACCAGCAGGGCACGAGCGCAGAGTTCGGTTTCATCTATTCGGTCTCCCACCACAGCTGTCTGGGTCACCATGACCGGCGAAATGCGGGATGCGGGCATTTTACCTCACCAGGCAAGTTTGGGAGAGTCTCGGGACGCGCACAGTGCGCAGAGAGCGCCGCCACTAACCAGAGTTACACCAGAAGCGCGCGTCTTTCCCACAGCAGTGGCCAGCAACTCGGTAGAGATACACTTTCCTCGGAGAAGTGTCGATACATCACGAGCTATGGACGACAGTGATCCACGAGATCCTCACAGCATCCATCACAGGAACTCGGTTTTTTATAACCTGTATCCACAGGACCGCAGAAACAGGGTCACTTCGCGCCCTGCAGGAGGCGGCTACGGCACTAGGTTCTTCCACAATGGTGAGGCGGCAAAAAGAAAAGCTCTTGCTTATCGTGATAGTGATGGGAATTCCATCTCTTTTAAGAGAGCCTGGTTTTGTTACGGCTCGGCCCGGCTCCCAAGTGTCAGGTTTTTTGTTATTTATTACCAATAATTATACAAAATTATGTGTAAAATAAATTACTAATGTGCAAAACATACATTATACCAAATATTTATTATTGATATGTAATTATACTACTTAACGTGGAACAGAGTGCTAAAAACACATTTTAAAGTGGAAAACAAATACCCATCTCAATGTGCAGGTTGTTTGTAGAGCCTGGTATGAGATTTAAACCGTCCACACTGCGCTGCCTTTGCATTATCGATGTAAATGAAATGCATCCGAATTTTACTGCAGTTTCCTGCAGTCACTCATTTTTCTCGCCTTTCCAGCATGGTTATCTCTGTTCTCTGTCATCTCCCTCCTGTTTCTGTGTGCGCATGTGTGCGGACACACCCTCCTGCTCAGTGCAGGCACACAGGTGCCGCCACACATCATGTAGTTGACCGGTCCTGCAGCTTGAGCAGGAAAAAAACGAAGCACCTCCAGCTCCAAGGCAGGAACAGGCTCCGATCATTCACTGAAAAGAGCCGCCTCTTTCTTTCATGACCGGCACATCACTATATTGTGAGCCACATATAGGCAAAGATTCACTAAGATATAAAGAATATGTTTTAGTAAGACAACCTGAAATAATCAACAGTATGACATAAGCAATGACTATCATGAGAAAATGACAATAATTATTTGATAGATTTTAATAAATTGCACCTACATATATGCAGTGATTGGACAAGATTGAGTCCTGCATTCATTACTCTGCTCCAGCACCATGGAGTTGTGCACCTATATTTTAGATTAAGTGGATATTATTAAAACTCCTCTTAGAATATTTACTGTAGGCTTACTGTTAACAGTCCAGTCACTGGCATTGCTGCTGCTGTTATTAATAATGATGTAATGCATGTTCAACTCTCCAGTGGCATTACCATTGATTTAAAGCAACATGTTATTTTTGTCCTTCAGGTTTCCCAGACTTGGTTCCTGACCCTTACTACATCCAAGCAGCCTCTTACATACAGAGAGTTCAGATGTATGCACTACACTGTGCTGCTGAGGAAAACTGTCTTTCCAGGTACTGTATTTGTTCTGCTCAGCACAGGCATCCCTATCAAGAATAATGAATCATTCACTTAGTTTATGTGTATGGTACCTGACAAAAGTGAGTACGCCCCTCACATTTTTGTAAATATTTTATTATATCTTTTCATGGGCAACACTGAAGATATGACACTGATACAATGTAAAGTAGTCAGTGTACAGGTTGTATAACAGTGAAATTTGCTGTCCCCTCAAAATAACTCAACAAACAGCCATTAATGTCTAAACTGCTGACAATAAAAGTGAGTACACTCCTCATTGAAAATGTCCAAATTGTGCCCATTTAGCCATTTTCCCTCCCTGGTGTCATGTGAGTCATTAGTGTTACAAGGTCTCAGGTGTGAATGGGGAGCAGGTATGTTAAATTTGGTGTTATCACTCTCACACTCTCTCATACTGGTCACTGGAAATTCAACATGGCACCTCATGGCAAAGAACTCTCTGAGGATCTGAAAAAAAAACAATTGTTGACCTACATAAAAATGGCCTAGGCGAAAATAAAATTGCCAACACCCTGAAACTGAGCTGCAGCATGGTGGCCAAGACTATACAGCGGTTTAACAGGACAGATTCCACTCAGAACAGGCCTCACCATGGTCAAACAAAGAAGCTGAGTGCACATGCCCAGCGTCATATCCAGAGGTTGTCTTTTGAAAACAGACATATGAGTGCTGTCAGCATTGCTGCAGAGGGTTGACGGGGTGGGCGGTCAGCCTGTCAGTGCTCAGACCATATGCTGCACACTACATCAAATTGGTCTGCATGGCTGTCGTCCCAGAAGGAAGCCCCTTTTAAAGATGATGCACAAGAAAGCCCGCAAACAGTTTGCTGATGACAAGCAGACTAAGGACATGGATTACTGGAACCATGTCCTGTAGTCTGATGAGACCAAGATAAACTTATTTGGTTCAGATTGTGTCAAGCGTGTGTGGCTGCAACCAGGTGAGGAGTACAAAGACAAGTGTGTCTTGCCTACAGTCAAGCACAGTGGTGGGAGTGTCATGGTTTGGGGCTGCATGAGTGCTGCCAGCACTGGGGAGCTACAGTTCATTGAGGGAACCATGAATGCCAACAGGTACTGTGGCATACTGAAGCAGAGCATGATCCCCTCCCTTCGGAAACTGGGTTGCAGGGCAATATTCCAACATGATTACGACCCCAAACACACTTCCTAGATGACCACTGCCTTGCTAAAAAAAACTGAGGGTAAAGGTGATAGACTGGCCAAGCATTTCTCCAGACCTAAACCCTATGGAGCATCTGTGGGACATCCTCAAACGGAAGGTGGAGAAGCGCAAGGTCTCTAACATCCACCGGCTCCATGATGTTGTCATGGAGGAGTGGAAGAGGATTCCAGTGGCAACCTGTGAAGCTCTAGTGAACTCCATGCCCAAGAGAGTTAAGGCAGTGCTGGAAAATAATGGTGGCCACAGAAAATATTGGCACTTTGGGCACAATTTGGACATTTTCACTTAGGGGTGTACTTACTTTTGTTGTCAGCAGTTTAGACATTAATGGCTGTGTGTTGAGTTATTTTGAGGGGACAGCAAATCTACACTGTTATACAAGCTGTACACTGACGACTTTACATTGTATCAAATTGTCATATCTTCAGTGTTGTCCCATGAAAGGTTTTAACAAAATATTAACAAAAATGTGAGGGGCGTACTCACTTTTGTGAGCTACTGTAGATAGTCTCAACTTTTTGTCACTCAGTTGTAAAAACATGCATAATCTCAAATTAAAGAGGCAGATGACAACCAGATTCCTCTGCGGCGGCTGCCTCGTTAGGATGTACTGTTGGCCTTTGTCCTATTTGGATACTACAGCAGAGTGACAGGGCAGCTGAACACAAATCTGGCAACAGGCCCAGAGTCTGTCTTCTGATTTGAGCAGCCACTTTGCCAAGTAAAATAAAGCTTGAAATGAGAGTCAGAGGATTTTGGCGGTGTATGCAAAAACTATCAAGGCAAGACCAGAAGCCACCTATGCTGTAAATCCTAAATATGTCAACTGGATGGATACTGAACAGAAGTTCAAAGGGCAGCCAAGTGTGTCTGGAAGACCAAATTACATAAGGGCTAGAAACGTGAAGCAAGTCCATCCCATTGTGCACACAGAGGCTTACACTGCATGTACAGTATGTCCTCCTCAACTCATAAAAAAAGATAGTTGGAGTAATTATATAGCTCCTTTTCTTTTTCCATCTTCTTCAGGTCTGCATATCAGCCCAGTGTGCGTGACCTTGACTACAGAGTTCTGCTTCGATTTCCACAGCGAGTGAAGAACCAGGGAACAGCAGACTTCCTCCCTGTGAAACCCAGAGATGAGTGGGAATGGCATAGCTGTCACCAGTGAGTTAAAGCAACCCTACATGTACACATACGGATATTGTGCTCTGTGATATGCAGGTTTTATACCCTTGGGTAAAAGAGTAGAACACGTCATGAGCATAGGATAATTTTAGGAAGCAATGGTTTAGAATATTTCACTGTCTTTTTTTGTGTCTTATACAGCATGTCAGACATGTAGCTTGTTGACCATTATTGGATCCAACCCAACCTAATGTATTGCATTGCAAAGGGAAAAGTAGCTTTTCATGGACAGATATTGTTGGTTTGTTAAATGTTGGTGTTTCATTTGAGATGAAACTATAGGCAGTTGATGAGCTAAACTAACTGTGACATCCTTGTTGGATGGAACACATGTTGACCTTTTGGTACACATTTCTTACCAACTCATTTCATTAAAAAATATTAAAGCCCAGGCATCTCTGCTTGGGATTAACAGTTTGGCTTACTGGAACTAGAAAGTGTAGCATGAAGGTACAAGATGTGAGCTCTTACTAAATGAAAAGCTTTCAACTTTTCTTTCTCTGCTAGTGTTGTAGTCAAGAACACATCGAGACCAGACTAAGATCAGAGTGTAAAGAGACCAAGACTCTAAAGGGTTGAGACCAAGTCAAGACCAAGACCACTGTATGTGAAGGACTTGGTCTCAACTTCTTTTTTTCTCTTGGTCTTGGGAGGTTCTGGTCTTGACGAGGTCTTGACAACTACAATAATAATAAAACGGTCTTCATGTATCTTTTGTCGTTTAGGCATTATCACAGTATGGAGGCATTTAGTAACTATGACTTGCTGGACGTCTCTACCGAAGAAAAGGTTGCTGAGGGACACAAAGCCAGTTTCTGTCTGGAGGACACATCATGTGACCCTGGAACACGGAGACGCTTTGCCTGCACTGCTCACACACAAGTCAGTCTGCAGTATTTATTTAATTTGATGAAATCATTCTTTAAGCCTTCACAATAATGGGCCTAATGTAAGTTGACATTTTTTAGGGTCTTGGTCCTGGTTGCTATGACACATATCACGCCAACATTGACTGTCAGTGGATCGACATCACCGATGTCCCACCTGGAAATTACATCCTCAAGGTAGGATTGCATAAATGATTAAAAGATGGGGCGGCATGATTAAAAGTCAGATTTTAGCAATTACACCCCCCCCCCCCCCCAAACACATTTTCAATAGTGTAAAATCAAATGAAAAAGTCAGCTGAATAAATTTGTCTTTCAGGTGACAGTGAACCCCTCTCAGCTGGTCCAGGAGTCTGATTTCTCCAACAACGTGGTGAGGTGTGACATCAGGTACACAGGAAGCTACGTGCAGGCAAGAAACTGCAAGATTGTTGGGTAAGCCAAGGCAAGTCATGGTCTGCACGTTAAATGACCCAAGCAGTAAAAATAAAATTTTTCTCTGGTGTTTGTTCTTCATTTCACAGGAGCTGACCAAAGTGAAGCTGGGAGCTGCCACAGACTGAAGTGTACTCACTACCCTATTGCTCTAAAAGTTCAGCTGCTAATCTGATGTGCAGCTATTTGCTCTTAATTTAACTTTCATATTTATGTCTTATTATATTGTTTCCAAAACCAGCCTAGCAGGATTGTTTTTATTTGTATAAATATTCTGCCTGTTATTATTTTTTGTAAAGGAAACTTTGCTGGTATTATTCATAAATTGTAATGAAACTGTTTCAGCTCCTTCAGTCAGTGTGTATGACTGAACTGGTGCTCTGGAAAAAAAAGTGGTGACATACAGCATCTGGTGCTTGAATATACAGTTAGGCCCAGAAATATTTGGACAGTGACACAATCGTCATGATTTGGGCTCTGCATGCCACCACATTGGATTTGAAATGAAACAACTACAACGGAATTGAAGTGCAGACTTCAAGGTTTAATTCAAGGGGTTGAACAAAAATATATGATTAAACATGTAGGAATTGTAGCTATTTTTAAACAAACGCTCCTCATTTCAGGGGCTCAAAAGTCGTCGGCCTCCGTCGGTCTATGATGACCATGGAAGAGAATCCTAAACATCTACTCTGCTGGAACAGCACCGCCTGTGGCTGAACAGGCCGATGCGCGAATGACAGTCCCTGTCACACAGGTCACACTTGTGGGTGTTCTCCGTGCTGCTGGAGCTGTGGCGGTTCTTCCTGCGGGTCCTTTTTTCATCTGCTGCAGCAGTCAGTCTCTCTTCACCCGCCTTGAGCTGTCTGGTCAGGGTGCCTCTCCATTTGGAGCGGTCCGTTGCAAGGTCCTCCCAGCGCTCTGTGTTGATATCCAGGGCCTTCATGTCTCTCTTGCAGACATCTCTAAAGCGCAGCTGTGGGCGGCCAACGTCTCTCCTGCCAGTTGCCAGTTCTCCATAGAGGGCGTCTTTGGGGATTCTGCCATCCTCCATACAGTGAACGTGGCCTAGCCAGCGGAGCCTGCGCTGCCTGAGTAGAGTGAACATGGAGGGAAGGCCGGCGCGGGACAGAACTTCTGTGTTGGGCACTTTGTCCTGCCAGGATATGTCCAGGATGTGGCGAATGCAGCGCAAGTGGAAGGAGTTCAGTCTCTTTTCCTGCCGGGCGTATGTTGTCCACGTCTCACTCCCATAGAGCAGTGTGCTGATGACGCAGGCGTTGTACACTGCCATCTTCATCTTGACAGAGAGTTTGGGATTCTCCCACACTCGTGTGGTGAGGCGAGCGAGTGTGAAGGCTGATTTTCCAATCCTCTTGTTGATCTCTGTATCAAGGGAGAGGTTGTTGCTGATCGTGGACCCCAGGTACGTGAACTGATTCACGACCTCCAGCTTGTAGTCATCAATGGTGATGGTTGGTGGTGCTTCCGTGCCTTGCGCCAAGACGTTAGTCTTCTTCAGGCTGATGGTAAGCCCGAAGTCCTTGCATGCCTGGGAGAAGCGGTCCATCAGGGTCTGAAGCTCCTGCTGTGTGTGGGTTGCGACTGCAGCGTCGTCTGCGAACAGCATGTCTCTGATTAGAGCCTCGCGTACTTTGGTTCTGGCTTTCAGGCGGGTGAGGTTGAAAAGCCTGCCGTCAGATCTTGTGTGCAGGTAGATTCCCTCTGTTGTTGTGCTGAAGGCATGCCTCAGGAGCATAGCAAAGAAAATCCCAAAGAGGGTTGGCGCAAGTACACAGCCCTGTTTCACTCCGCTGCGTATGTTGAATGGCTCTGAGACGTTGCCATCGTGCTGCACTATCCCCTGCATGTTGGTGTGAAACGATTCGATGAGGCTTTGCAACTTTGGTGGGCATCCTATCTTTGGCGGGCATCCTATCTTTGGCAGGATCTTGAAAAGGCCCTCTCTGCTGACCAGATCAAACGCTTTGGTGAGGTCGATGAAGGCGACGTACAGAGGCATGTTCTGTTCTCTGCATTTCTCCTGGAGTTGGCGGATGGAGAATATCATGTCTACCGTCGATCGCTCAGCGCGGAAGCCACACTGAGACTCGGGGTAGACACGTTCGGCAAGCTTCTGTAGACGAACGAGAACAACTCGTGCGTAGACTTTGCCAACAACGCTGAGGAGGGAAATGCCCCTGTAGTTGTTGCAGTCGCTTCTCTCCCCTTTGTTTTTGTAGAGGGTGATGATCTTGGCGTCCCTCATGTCCTGTGGTACGGCACCTTCCTTCCAGCACTGACAGAGGACGTCATGCAATGGCAGCAGTAGGGCGGTCTTGCAGTGCTTGATCAGGTCAGGGGGTATGCCGTCGTTGCCGGGTGTCTTGCCAGCGGCCAAGCTATCAATGGCCTTACTGAGTTCGTCGATGGTTGGCTCGGCATCAAGTTCGTCCATGGATGGCAGGCAGTCGATGGCATCAAGGGCTGACGGTGTCACGGTGTTCTGTCTAGAGTAGAGGTCGGAGTAGTGTTCCACCCATCTCTCCATCTGCTTGTTCTTCTCTGTGATCATCTCCCCAGTGGAGGATTTGAGGGGGGCCGTCTTGCTCTGAGCCGGACCAAGTGCTTTCTTGATGCCATCGTACATACCACGGATGTTCCCTGTTATGGCAGCGGTTTGAATGTCTTGGCTGAGCTGAGTCCAGTACTCGTTGGCACAGCGCCGAGCAGTCTGCTGAACTTTGCTTCTCGCAGCCCTGAGAATCTGGAGATTCTTCTCGTTTGGGTACTTCTTGTACTCAGCAAGTGCTGAGCGCTTGGCTTCAATGACGGGGGTCATCTCGGTCAACTTGGCATCAAACCAGTCCTGTGACTTCGAGGTCTTCCTCCCAAAGGTAGCCAAGGCTGTGCGGTAGATGGTGTTTCGCAGCTCTTCCCACTTCTGCTTTGCAGATTCTCCTCCTTGTGGTACACCAAGTTCCTTCTCAAAGGTGGAGGCAAACTGCTCAACAAGTTCTGGTTGGGCCATCTTGCTGGTGTCAATCCGTGCCTTTCCAGGTTGTCTAGCACGATGGAATTTCTTCAGCTGCAGCTTGACCTTGCAACACACCAATGAATGGTCTGTGTCACAATCTGCACTCTGGAACGAACGGGTGATTAGCACGTTCTTCAGTGAGGTGCGCCTGGTCAGGATCAAGTCTAGCTGGTGCCAGTGCTTTGAGCGCGGATGTTGCCAGGAAACCTTGTGTTGGGGCTTGGTCTTGAAGAACGAGTTTGTGATGCACAGATCGTGATATGTGCAGAACTCGAGCAGCCGCTGTCCATTGTCGTTCATTCTGCCCACGCCAAAAGGTCCAAGACAGGAGGGCCAGGAGTCGTGGTCAGCACCCACTCTGGCATTGAAGTCTCCAAGGAGAATGAGTTGTTCAGAGTTGAACAGTTGCTGACAGTTGTTGCGAGATTCTCGTAGAACTCGTCTTTTGCCTCTGGTGTGGCTGTCTGTGTTGGGGCATACACACTGACGAGGGTGACTGGGCCTTCAGTGGTGTTCAGGCGGAGGGTGAGGAGTCGTGCAGAGCCAGTGCTGCCCGGTTCCACCATCTTCAGCAAAGTGTTCTTCACTGCGAAGCCCACTCCGTGTTCCCTGTGTTTGTCACTGCCCTTTCCCTGCCAGTAGAACGTGTAGTCCTTCTCTCTCAGTGTGCCTACATCAGCTAACCGTGTTTCCTGGAGAGTGGCGATATCCACTCCCAGTCTCTTCAGCTCATTATTGATGATGGCAGTCTTCCTGGTGTCGTTGATGTCCTTTAGGTTAGCAACGAGTCCTGTCATCATAGTGCGGACGTTCCAAGTTCCCAGTTTTAGAGTTGGTCTCTTTTGTTTTATTGTCTTGCCTGGTGCGAAGGTTCTCAGCCTGCTGTTTGGATTTCTCCTTATCCCCATGCACCCAATGAGGAAAGCAAGCTGTGGCGGGACAACACCTTATTGGCTGGGGGCTGCCCAGCTTGAGGCGGGCGGTAGCTGTCCAGTGAGATCTGATGATCCCTCCCACCGTCGGGAACAACCCCTGGCGCCACGCTCTACGCCAATTGAGCAGTGGCTTATAACCGGTAACTGTCATTCCCCGTGTTTTGTCTACGCCAAAGGCGAAGCTGGAGTGTCCTCTCCAGTGATCCGGTGTTCTACCTTCCAGCGTTGGGCGTTGGTAGGATTCAAGCCTGGGCAGGAAGATATGGAGGACAAGATGTTGCCCATGCAGCATGTCCCCCCTCTCCACGTCACTGATGAATCCAAAGGAACAGCAGGGCTGCTACAGTTTGGCACCAGCGCCGTTGCAGGAGCTGCCAGAACGATGTTGAGCACAACATAGAACTGCCTTAGGGGCTCCGACTCCGGATTTTTCCTCAGGGTTGACTCCCGAAGCCTTTCCCGTGACCGGGTATGCCGCAAGGCAGCAGAGGTTTGAAATCAGGGTTTACCTTCCCCTAGATGGGCTACCTTCCCAGTTTGACGAGCCACCATCTACCCGAAGCATCTGGTTTTAAGGCGCCAGAGATCCGCCCTCGCCCCTTCTCCTATTAGTAAAAGCAGTTCCGCCGGGCTTAGAGACTAAACCACATGGGCAGGCTAGGAGTTGGACTTAGTTGTCAGAGGCTTTTCGAGACGCACGCCATAAGGAGCATTTTATGAGCACTGGGAGCTTAACCCCAGTGCCGCTCCTGGCTATGACAACCTTGGAACCAGGGGCTCAAAAGTAATTGGACAAATAAACATAATCCTAAGTAAAATGTTACTTTTCAATATTTTGTTGAGAATCCTTTGCAGGCAATGACTGCCTGAAGTCTGGAACCCATGGACATCACCAAACGCTGGATTTCCTCCTTTGTGATGCTTTGCCAGGCCTTTACTGCAGCTGTCTTCAGTTGTTGCTTGTTTGTGGGTCTTTCTGCCTTAAGTTTTGTCTTGAGCAAGTGAAATGCATGCTCAATTTGGTTGAGATCTGGTGATTGACTCGGCCGCTGCAGAATATTCCACTTCGTTGCTTTAAAAAACTCCTGGGTTGCTTCTGCAGTATGTTTTGGATCATTGGTGAAGCGCCGTCCAATCAACTTTGCTGCATTTGGCTGAATCTGAGCAGAAAGTATATCACTATACACTTCAGAATTCATCCGGCTGCTTCTGTCTTTTGTCACATCATCAATAAACACAAGTGACCCAGTGCCATTGGAAGCCATGCATGCCCATGCCATCACATTGCCTCCACCATGTTTTACAGAAGATGTAGTGCTTTGGATCATGAGCTGTTCCAGTTCTTCTCCAAACTTTTTTCTTCCCATCATTCTGGTACAGGTTGATCTTAGTCTTATCTGTCCAACGAATGCTGTTCCAGAACTAGGCTGGCTTCTTTAGGTGTTTTTTGGCAAAGTCAATTCTGGCCTTTCTATTTTTGAGGCTGATTCATGGTTTGCACCTTGTGGTGAATCCTTTGTATTTACTCTCATGAAGTCTTCTCTTTATGGTAGACTTAGATACTGATACACCTACTTCCTGGAGAGTGTTCTTCACTTGAGTGGATGTTGTGAAGGGGTTGTTCTTCACCATGGAAAGGATTCTGTGATTATCCCCCACTGTTGTCTTCCGTGGACGTCCAGGCCTTTTTGAGTTCCCAAGCTCACCAGTGCACTCTTTTTTTCTCAGAATGTACCAAACTGTTGATTTGGCCACTCCTAACATTTCTGCTATCTCTCTGATGGATTTCATCTTTTTTTTTCAGCCTCAGGATGGTCTGTTTCACCTCCATTGAGAGCTCCTTTGACCGCATGTTGTGTGTTCACAGCAACAGCTTCCAAATGCAAACGCCACACCTGGAATCAACTCCAGACCTTTTAACTGCTTAATTGATGACAGGTTAACGAGGGAAGAGTCCATGCAGCCTTGTTATTTTTTTTTTTTGCAGCCTTCTGAGTCAATTGTCCAATTACTTTTGGTCCCTTGAAAAAGAGGCGGCTACGTATTAAAGAGCTGTAATTCCTAAACCCTTGCTCCAATTTGGATGTGAATACTCTCAAATTACAGCTGAGAGTCTGCACTTTAAGCCCACAGTGATTATATAATTGTATCCTAAATATGTTTTCGTAAACAGCTAAAATAACAAAATTTGTGTCACTGTCCAAATATTTTTGGGCCTAACTGTATTTGCATTTGGTCATGAAATTAGAAGACATGCTTCAACACTTTCATGCGTGCATTTGCTGTGTGACATGACTCGCAATCAAATATATCCTACTATAAAGGGTTTAAAAGTGAAGTATGCTTGAACATTTTAACTGTTTTATTTCATAATAAAAGTTGTATTTTGGGAAACCATAGCATTACACTGATGCCTTCCTTTAATAATATGATCCAATTAATCACTGCTGATGGGGTAATGTGAAAAATTAAAACGAGAGCATCCTGCTGTCAGTTAACAACACACTGGGGATCTTCTCTGTGTGGAGTGGCTCATTTCCTAAATGCCTCTGGAGTAACACCGCTCAGAGAAATACCTGAAAGTATTTCACCCTGCGTAATTATGTCTTAGTGATGGCAGCAAATAAACAGAGCATCACGCCATTGGTCCGTTTTTGCATGTTTGTTGTGTTATGAGTGAGTGATTGTAAAAACATTTATTCATTGGGCATTAACTCTATTTAAGGATTCAGGGAATGTCTCACTCCATTTGCAATTTGTCACTGAATTTATTGCGACACTGTCTGTGGGGACATTTAAAAATCCTTCTCACAATTATTCATCAGAGCAAATCTGTTTTTCTCACTTTCAGCGCTTTGCATCAGATCTTTTATTTCAAACGTTTCGGTAAAGCAAGAGGGTTTGAGCTACTTTGCAGTTGCTCTAGTGCCACATTTCATTTCAAATCGTTCATCAGGAGGAACTGAAGAGCTCTCATTTATCCCAGCACGGGTTTCATGAGAGAGTTGGCAAGATTAAACAAATTCACACAGGTGATTTTTATCTCAACAGAAGCACTTCTTAAGATGCCATGGAACTTGGCAGCTTTCAAGTCATGATGGAAAAAGAAGTTTAAGGGTGTTTGTGAGATGAATATTCAGGCAGATGAGAGTGAGGTCGTGGAGTGTATTTCCTCCACACCATCTTTGCTTTATGGCAGCATTAGGTCACAGCCAGTCACCACCTTTTCCACCCCCTCACAGGGTAATGGTGACTGGGAGCCAAGAGTTAATTGTTATTGTTAGCAATGGTGAAGTCTTTGCTATTTTTACGCCCAGATAATCAGATGACTGTTGGAAAATTCTGAAGCATCCGCTTGTAAAATTGTATGGGCACAAACGATGTAAAAAGTGTAAAAAATCAGAGATTACATAAACCACTTCATGCATGCATCACCTCCTGCTTAAACCCATTTCACTCAAGTTTTTATCTAAACATGCCCCCTCTGTTGAGGGCATACTATCTTTGGATGGAAAGCCCTCTAGATGAGTCACTCATGTGAGTCTGAGTGTGATGGAAGGTCGGAGTACCGACTTCACCATCTCCTGTTTGCTCAGGGCAGGCCGCAGTAAGTCTGCAGGGTGTGCGTGGAGATGGCAAGGAGGAGAGAAATTCCACAGATCCAGTGACAGCCAGGAAAACCCAACTGCAAACTGCTGACCTCAGCACCTCCACCACTAAACCATTCTTATGGTGGGCTGAGTGTCTGTGGCCAAAGGACGGACTGTCTGAGACTCCCAGCCAACAAGGGTCACAGCCAGAGGAACTAGACTTCCATGAGACTGGATGGGCCCCAGTTTGTGTATAATCTCTATATAATCTGCAAAGCTCTCAGTATATTTCTGATGGTCCAGAGTCACTCTGGACAAGCTGTTCTTGGGGTGTGCAGCAATGAGCGATCCCTGTCTATTATGAACACCAGGGCAGGTTCCAAGTTTAAAAGCAGAGGCTTGACCACTTGTTTCTCAGTCATTCATGGCAGAGTCTCATTAAATTTTTCATTAAATCAACTACAACAACATTATTCAAATAAATTCAAATGCTTAACGTCCCACAAGGGGAAGTTTGGCTTTAAGCATAACAAAAAAAGCAAATTAGAATAAAATGAAGTTTACAATATATGGAGGATTTCGTGCTGTATTCCCCACAGAGAGGATGGACTGAATAAGTTTTAATTATTTGCCTGCAACTTTGTGAGATAGCGTTTTGTAATGATTTTCCAAATTCTTCTGACAATGTTGTTCAGTCTGTTCTTATTCTGAACATACACATTTTCAACCCAACAAATCAGTGTAAATGTTAGGACTGACTTCATTCAGAGAGACAGAGAAAAAGCTTGCATGTTCTCCCCATGTCTGCTTCGGTTCCCTCCAAGTACTGTATTTATGCTTCCTTCCACAGTCCAAAGACATGCATGTTAGGTTAATTGGCATTAACTGGGGATTCTAAAATGTCCATAGGTATGAATGTGAGAGTGACTACTTGTCTGTCTCTCTGTGTTGGCCCTGTGATGGACTGGTGAACTGTGCAGGGTGTACTCCACCTCTTGCCTGAAGAAGCTGGAACAGGCTCCAACTCTCTGAAAGGATGAATGTAGTGTGGCACTACAGGGGTTAACGAGCGCCGACATGGTGACGCAGCCATCAGGGTGACTTCATCTCACCGGATAGTTAAATGGAGATGGTTGACCATCTTAGGCCTCTTTCGGCTCTTGGCGATATAGCGCTCAGCCATAGTAAACCTGCACTGTATTATTAACAGTTTGTTATAATAAAGTTCTTGCTCTAACACAGCTCAACTCTCAGTTGGTCAATCCCAGTTTCCGGACATAACATTTGGCGGTGACAGTGAAACCATGGAGGCCTGCCTGAGGCCACTAAAACCGTTTCTGGAGTACCCCAGTGAGCCACCCGTTCCTTGGCCATGCTGGCTCGATGCCTTCGAGATGTATGTGTTGGCGTTGGACCTGGGCAAACATGACAAGGTACGGAAGCAAGCTCTGTTTATTTATAACCTGGGCATAGAAGGACAACACATTTTCCACACGCTAGAACCAACAGACTCGTTCATTGATGCTGTAGAGCTGCTAGCTAGCTACTTCACCACACCAGACAACATGCTGGCACGGTGTATTAGGTTCCGCCAACAGCGACAGAAAATTGGAGAGACAACACAACAATTCATCACGGACTTTCGCCACCTAGCTAGCATGTGCAGGTTTGGTTTGTTGGAAGATGAAATGGTGCAAGACCAATTGGCCGAGCACACTAGCAACCCACGGCTACAGACAAAGATGCTAACAGTGCCAAACGACATGACGCTAGCCAGTACCATCGAGCTAGCGTTCCATTTAGAGTCCGCCAACAGGAAAGCATTGGAGTTAGGTGTGCAGCAACAGTAGCGGCAGCCAAGCCACACACCGCTGACATACACAGTGAGCACGGAGGAACCCGGTGACACAGCAGAAGAGATTGAAGCAAACACTGTGGACCGCAGGACCGCTATGAAATGCTCCACATGCGGCAGCTGTGGTTCCCCGATGCACCGAGAGACAGCGCGCTTTTGCCCGGCAAGGGGGCAACGATGCAAGAAATGCGGAAAGTTTAACCACTTCGCCAAAATTTGCCAGTCAGCGACACTGCTGATGTCACAAACCCCTGTGTGCCATTACACAGCGCACGAGGGAGAGAATGAAAAACCCAATCGCAGGAGTAGAGAGTGCCGTGTTTATTAAAGTTCACCAAAATAACAAGTTCAACAATCACCGAATGCAGTTCAGTTCACCACACAATACATGGAAAGGTGTAATGACAGAATTGGCCACCAAACATACAGGGCGCCTGCTGAATGCTCAACAGCCTGGTGCTGCAGGGCTGTGTTATGCATAAAACAGGAAAGGCGAGCAGCCAAATGCTGTAGGTCTGCTAGCACAGGAGAAAAGGCTAAGACACACTTACAGGTCTGGAGCTAATCCGGGGTGAGCCGTGCAGTCTGGAGGCAGAGGCAGAGATGCGGACCAGCCGAAACACCAAGGTATGGATCGTCTTAAAATGTCAGGCTGAGTAGAATGCAGGGAGTGCATAACCATACACAGAGGAACACGCTGCTATGTATGAAGGGGAATGTCCCGACAATCTCCTTCCTCAGCAGTGGCAAACAAATACTCCAAAAGCTAACGAGGAAAGAGATTGCCGGTGTGTGAACACATGGGCAGAACTGATTGGGAACAGGTGCGTGAGAGTGCATGTGAATGAGAGTGAATGGAGTGTGTGTGTGTGTGTGTGTGTGTGTGTGTGTGTGTGTGAGCACTGGTGACAGTGCAGCTGACGGAGCTTGACAGGAGGAGAGGGCGTGCCAGAGCTGTCAGAGGGAAAATTAGGACAAATCATAACAACGAGTCAGATTCACAACAGCTGAGCCCACTGGCCAAACAGAGTCACCCATCCATGATGACCATCCACATGGTAGGATCCGGAAGCATGGCGTATGCATTCTGCGTGATGGAGATGGACAACGTTAACGTGCTGCTCCTGCTCGACACCGCTGCAGTGAGGTCAATATTGAATTGGGCCACGGTGAAGAAGTTTTTCCCCAACCACATGATTGGCAAGAACCCAACAGCGCTGTATGGGTATGGTGGCTACAGAGTTAGCAACGTAGGGACCATCATGCTAACGGTTCACTACGTGTCAAGAGTCGTTACTGACTTCATGTTTCAAGCGACCACGAATGGAGACAACATACTTGGATATGACCTGTTCTACCAACTGGCCTTCTCCATACGCAACAGTAATGGACTCCGTTTGACTGACTACGATAGTTGGGATCATACCCCGATGATGATGGTGATGAGTGGAACGAGATACAACAGGATGACGGCGACAAGAGTACAACTATCCCGTGCACACAGGAAGAACACTGTCTGAAAGGGGAGCAGGGACCGAACTCGCCTCAGACCCTCGCCCAGCATGAGCCCACAGGAGCCACTGCAGAGTTGCAGGAGAGGGAGCCCACCCCTACCAAGTATCCCGGGACACAGCAACTTGGCGGATATCCTAACAACGATGATAGTGACGCACTACAACAACGATATTTCCCAGGTGAAGGAGAGAAGGGACTGGACTGCTTCCGAATCCTCACACAGCGCCAGTCTACAGGAGCCGCAACTGAGCCACTGGATGAAGGGTCCGCAATCATACAAAACACAGTAGCATCACCGGACGTCTTCTGAATCCACGACCAGCATCATCCTCCAGGAGCCGCTGCAGTAGCGCTGGATGAAGAGTCCGTGACCCACCAGGTAACAGCAGAACCAATACAACCTGATGGATGCCCCAAGACAGATGTGGCTACTACACCACCGCGACTGCAGCGACACGCGCAGCCAAACAGAATATCACTTGCGGTGATGGACTGGGTTCAGGTCCACAAAATGGAGTGACCAAACCCACAGTCAACTACAACATGGCCTCCAGTATCACAGACACCCATGAGGATCACCGTGCAGCTGGGACTAGCGACTTTCCAGCTGACAGATGGTTCGGTGTGGCACACCAACCGTCTCTGCTGAGTTCGAGTGACAGCCCCGGAGGACTTTGTGGGAGTCAGCTCACACGGTGTGGGACCCAGACTGGAGTTTTGTGGGAGATAGTCCCAGTCTGGGGGGCCCCGCACCGCCAGGGGCGCGTCCACCATGGGCTTGTTACAAGGCCCCTCCAGATGGACTGCCTTTCTCATGGAAGAGCAAAAGAAAGAAAGACTGTTTAACTAGAGGCGTGGCTGGCAACGAGTAGTGGCAGAATAACCCACTCAGCCGTGCTGGGTACGTGGTGGTCTACCTGCTAGCCCTAGCTAGTTTTGGTTTATGTAATGCTAAATTGGGGAGGGATGATTTGACTATGCATAATGTTCTGTGTTTTATCAAGGGAAGGGGGGTGGGGTGAATGTTGTGTGGCACTACAGGAGTTAACGAGCGCCGGCGTGGTGACACAGCCATCAGGGTGACATCATCACGACGGATGGTTAAATGGAGAGGGTCGGCCATCTTAGGCCTTTCTCAGCTCTTGGCGACATAGCGCTCAGCCATAGTAAACCTGTACTGTATTATTAACAGTTTGTTATAATAAAGCTCTTGTTCTAACACAGCTCAACTCTGTTGATACGTAATTCCTGGTTTCCGGACATAACAGTTAAGTGGTTAAGAAAATGAATGAAGAAAGTTACTGTATAATATTTAATACGTACACATTCAATTAAGAAAAAATGCACAGCCAACAGTGATCCAAACACTTAAATGAAACATTAATTTTAAGAATTCCCCACTGTGTGTAAAATCTGACTTCATTAGTGAAAAGATTTTAACTCAACTTAATGTTAAGATTCTGTTTCTCCATCTGTATTTACCTTTTGAACAAAACGTTAAAGCCGTTTGCGCCAACAGAGGGGAAATGACTCAATATTTTTCTTGCTCTCCTGCTTCCATTACAAAGTTTGACCTTCCAGGAGAAGAAACAATGTTTACCTGGGCAGGACAAGGACTCTCTAAATCTGACCATTTGCACACCATTACCCCTATTACAAACAAAAAAATACTGTGTGCTTTCCCTTCAGGAGCCACTGTTCAAATATGGAAAACACTTGACAGGCTGCATGAGTGAATACATGCTGTTATTAATCCTGTTATTGTATTATTTTTGGCCTGGGAAGTGGGCTTGGGCTGGGAGGTGATCCGGATGATGGTGATGATGATGATGATGAGCAGTGCGTGAATAAAGGAAGGGTGAGTTGAAATTTTCCAGTTATTTGTGTTCTAACAGCTCATGTTTTTTATTGGTTTTACAGAGGCGTGTCAGACAGTGTTAGCGTGTCTCCTGTCATGTCATGTCAAACACTTGTCCGTCCTCCACATGTTGTGAAAAGGATGGCTCCAGACACATGAAACCATATGCAGACCAGACAACTCTCAGTGGAGACAACTGGTGTCTCCACTGACACAACATGTTTCTCTGTGGAAAATACAGGAATGCACATGTATCTGCTGCTGAAATAATTTACACGGATCAGGCTGGAGCTTGTGATTCTGGAGCCAGAACAGGTGTATTGCAGGGTCCAAATATAAATCTGAATACTGTGATGCAAAGTTTGTCTAGAAATATGTGATTTATCAAAACCAATGTGAATTTAACATATCTTTTTAATTGGTTGACTCGGTATCTTACATGCTACACACACACACGGGGCAACTGTGGCGCAGGTGTAGTGTGGCCGACTACTGATCAGAGGGTCAGGGTTTGATTCCCACTCTGTCTGCAGTCTGCATGTCGAAGTGTCCTTGAGCAAGACACTGAACCCCTGTTGCTCCTGGTGGGTCAGGCCAGCGCTGGTGTATGGCAGCTCTGCCGCCATCAGTGTGTGAATGTGTGTGTGAATGAGTGGATAGCAGGATCTGTAAAGTGCTTTGGTCATCTAGAGATGAGAAAAAACATTATATAAGTGAATGCCATTTACACAAAGCTTTACACCTGATACTTTGTATTAAGCATAAGTAGCATTCTCAGTTCTTTCAGTTTGATTATATTGTGGCAAGAGGAAAAAACACACAGGAGCCGAAGGTGGGTTTTTATCTTTACTCCTCAACTGCCACCAAACACCTGACAATAACCACTCCTGGACTCCAACACCGGGAAACACAAACCATGCCCCCCAACCCCAAGTCCCATTGGATGAGAGGTACCTCTTCAGTTTGCCACACCTCCCCCACCCCAAACACCCAGAGGGGACTCCCGTAGTCAAAATCAGTCTCTCACTGGGGGCCAGATGAGCCTGCCATAACGGCTGCGCCGTCCTCCAACCGGGGCCACCAGAGAAACCTGTCGTACGGGGCATCCTCGTGGACGACGGGCAAGTGAAACACAGTCCATAGCAGGCTGAAAACCAGAAAACTCATCTAGTGCAGGCCTAGCCAGGGTCTTCGAAGGGAGGTGACCCTGACGGGGGAGCTGGGATGGAACCGTAAGCTCATCCGCCACAATGTGCGCCGGCTTAAGCCTATCTTACGTGACCCGCTCTTTATGCCCACCCATCTCTAGCACAAAACTCTTAGGGCCTGTCTCCAGAACCTGAAATGGACCGTCATAAGGGGGTTGGAGAGGTGAGTGGTGCGCATCATGTTGCACAAAAACAAAATGGGCCGCACTGAGCTCAGAGCCAGTGTACCGTCGAACGAAAAAGGGTAGACGGCAAGGCCCGCCTGCGGTGCGGAACTTTTGGGAAAAAACTCTCCCAAAACACGGAGCGGTTGACCAAAAACCAGGTCAGCAGGCGAAGCATCAAGCTCTTCCTTAGGAGCTGAACACAACCCAAGCATCACCCAAGGCAAACAATCCACCCAATTACCATTGGAGAGCACAACACACACCGCCGCTTTTTTTTTTTTTTACTCTTTATTTAATATGGACATAACAAATTACATTAGTACAATCACAAGGAGAGACCAGATGTTTTGCATAGGTGTATATAGCACAAGTGCTAATTCTCAACACCAGTCCATAGGTGGCTTATATAGGTCATAAGTTAGCCTATGCATAAAAATTTCTAAGCTAATTAAAATTACAAATACATTACAAATTATAAATAGAGCAAGGGATCCATGATCACAACAACATAATAATTCAGACTAGATATGTACACATTGCTGGTGGGATTTTAGCCCATCTTTAATGCCTCTGTTCAGAATCAGAATCAGAATCAGAATCAGAATCAGGTTTATTGCCATTGTTCATGTAGTACACAAACTAGGAATTTGTCTCGGTACAATGCTGCAACATTAAACATGATAAGATAAGAGAAATAAACTATACATGTAATAAAGTGTAACTGTTGAAGAGGTTGGCATTTGTCTCCAATTTTAAGTGAGTTGGCAGAGTTCCATAAGTTTGCCCCTTTTACGGAGAAAGCAGACTGACCAAATGAAGTTCTAGACATGGTGACAATGCAGTCACTGTTGATGGAAGCTCGAGTGCTTGCTCTGCTAGAGCTCAAGCGTCTAGCCACCAAACCAGAAAAAGGAAGTGCAACAAGATTGTACAGACATTTAAAAACCAATCTGATATTACAGATGATAATAAAATTTTCAAAAGTAAAAAGATTGTGCTTGACTAAAATACCACAGTGATGCCACCGCATTGGTTTGCGGTCCAAGATTTTTATAGCCTGTTTATATATTGCAGTTATGGGTTTTAGTGTAATTTGAGATGTTTGTGACCAAGATGTGATACAGTATGACAGATGTGAAAGAATCATCGCGTGCATATATGTATGAGCAGCTCTGAATGACAAATCCCTTCTAATGAGACGGAAGCAATTTAAATTGGGTTTGACCTTCTTACAAATATAATGCACCTGCTTGTCGAATCGCAGGTTCCTGTCTAGAGTGATCCCTAAATACTTGACCTCATTCACTTCGGTAAGCACCACATTTCCAATTTTAACATCAAAAACTTCATTCATGAGCCTGTTTCTAATAGAGATACACATAGCAACAATTTTTTTTAACATTCAAGGTTAAATGCGACAACACAAGCCATTTAGAGATATTCTGTAAAACCTGGGTCAGGTGCTCAGCTGCCACGCTAGCCATTTTGGCAGACAGATAGATTACGGTGTCATCAGCATACATCTGGCAGCTGGCACCTGGGCAACTATCGGGCAAGTCGTTGATGTATATTGTGAACAACAATGGCCCTAGTATAGATCCTTGTGGTACTCCCATGTTATTGGTGAGCAACCCAGATTTCTCCCCATTGACCTTGACACATTGTTCTCTCCCCTCCAGGTATGATCTAAACCACTGTATTGCCTCAGTTGAAATCTTGAGTTCTTTTAACTTCGATAGTAGGACAGTGTGGTTTACCGTGTCAAAGGCCTTTTTTAGATCCAGAAACACGGTCCCCACAACATGCCCCTTAACCAATAAAGCCTTGACCTTCTCGATAAAATAACAGTTAGCTATTTCCGTGGAATACTTAGGTCTAAACCCAAATTGCTGTGGATAAAGTAATTGGTTGGACTCTAAATGTTCTATCAATTGAGCAGCAACAATCTTCTCCAGAATTTTTGAAACTACAGGCAATATGGCAATCGGCCTGTAGTTGCTTGCTAGGTCCTTGTCTCCCGACTTATAGACCGGGGTGATTACTGCTGTCTTCCAATTCTCTGGAAAGGTATTTGTTCTTATTGACAAGTTAACTAAGTGAGTAATAGGCTCCAACAGACTATTCTGGTGTTTCTTAATTAAGGCAGCATTTAAGTTATCAACATCTTTTGCCATAGAGTTATTCATTTTCCCAATAATCTCTTTAACTGCATCACTGGATACCTCTTTAATGTGAAAACTGTTGTGAACATTAACATGTTCCTTAGAGGATAACTCAGGTGGTCTAAAATAACTTTCCAGTTTATGAACGGATTCAGTGAAAAAACAGTTAAAGACATTGGCCATGGACTCATTACTTTCGATGAGGTTATCATCTACCTTGAGACTACTTATTTTTGGATGCTTTTGTTTACTTGAATTTGTTAATCTATTAATGTATTGCCAGAGTTTAGAACTGCTCCCATTGGCCTCCTCAATTAGTTTAAGGAAGTAATTAGTCTTAGCCTTCCGAAGCTCAGACACCACTTTGTTCCTTAGACTAGTAAAAGTGAAATGGTCAGTGTTGGTTTTAGTGACCAGAGTCCTTTTGAGAGCAAGATCTCTCTTTTTCATAAGCTGAAGAATGTCCTTATTAAACAGCGACTGGTGAAAACATTCACACAAGCCATTAGTCTGAGGGTTTTACACTGTAGTACAGTGTACCTGCACTCCTAAGGACCTTGCAAGTGTCGAGCAGAGCTCCGACATGAACTGGGGGCCCCTATCGGAGGTGATATCTGATGGGGTGCCGAAACGCACAACCCAGGAAGAAAGAAACGCGCGTGCCACGTCCGCGGCTGAAGTGGAGGACAGAGGGACCGCCTCTGGCCACCTAATGGTCCACTCCACTATGGTGAGCAGGTGTGTAAAACGCTGCGAAGGGGGTAGAGGACCCACCAGATCCACATGCATGTGGTCAAAACGTTTATCCGAAATCTGAAACGGATCTAGGGGTGCCTTGGTGTGCTGATGGACTTTAGTGCACTGACACATTAAGCATGCGGCCACCCACCCCTTGACATCCTTGCAGAGGCAGGGCCAGACAAACTTGGCACCAACCAGTTTTTCTGATGCCCGAACTCCAGGGTGAGAGAGGGAGTGAATTGAATCAAAAACTCTAGGGTGCCAGGTCCCAGGGACTAACAGGGCAGGAGCGGCCAGTGGAGACATTGCAGAGGAGAGTAGGACCGCCCTCCTGCATCACTGCCTCCTCGAGTTTGTGGGCTGTACCTGTAGACCGAAAGGCCAGGATTTCTAGGTAGTTGGGCTGCTCAGTGGCCATGGCAGAAAAATCCATCCTGAGGTGCACTGGACACACCAGCACACGTGACAGGCAACCAGCAACGGGGTTGGACTTGCCAGCCTCATGCTGAACATCTGTTGTGAACTCGGAGATGGCCGCCAGATGGCATTGTTGATGAGTAGACCACAGCTTGGTCACCTTGGACATAGTGAATGTCAGTGGTTTATGATCTACATAAGCCGTGAAAGAATGACCCTCCAATAAGAAACGGAAATGATGGGCTGCCAGGTACAGCGCCAGCAACTCCCGATCAAGATCACTATACTTATGCTCGCCATCCCACAGCTTGTGACTAAAAAATGCAAGGGGCCACCATGCCCCTGCCACTCGCTGTTTGACCACTGTCCTTATGGCTACGTCAGAGGCGTCTGTTGTCAAAGCTATGGGCGCAGTGGGCACAGGGTGAGCGAGTAGCGCTGCGTTCGCAAGGGTGGACTTGGGTCCGTCAAAAGCTTGGACCCATTTGGGAGTCCAGGTGACAGGGTTGTTGGCTTTTTTTTTAGCCTCAAAATCTCATAAAGTGGCCGCAGGAGGTGGGCAGTGCGAGGGAGGAAGCGATTGTAAAAATTTACCATGCCCATAAATTCCTGCAGTGCCTTAACGGAGTCCGGATGGGGAAATTCCACCACTGCTTGAACCTTAGAAGGCAACAGAATTGCGCCTTGCGATGAAATGCGGTGGCCTAAGAAGTCTATCACCGGCAGCCCAAACTGACACTTAGCCAGGTTGACGATCAAGTCGTGTTCTTCAAGGCGCCCAAAAACTTGTTTGAGGTGGGACAGATGCTCTTCGGCTGACGGACTGGCCACTAATATGTCGTCAAGGTAGACAAACACAAATGGGAGGTTGCATAACACCGAGTCCATCAACCTCTGAAATGTTTGGGCCGCACCTTTAAGGCCAAATGGCATGCGCAGGAACTCAAAAAGCCCGAACAGTGTAATTACCATGGTCTTGGGGACATCCTCCGCATGCATGGGAACCTGGTAACTGCGCACCAGATCCACCTTTGAAAAAATGGCAGGGCCCACCAAACACACGGAAAAATCTTGGATGTGCGGAATAGGATAACGGTCATTTGTGGTGATGTTGTTAAGGTGACGAAAATCACCACATGTTTGCCATGACCCATCCGCCTTAGGTACTGTGTGAAGCAGTGAGGCCCATGGGCTGTTAGAAAGCCTCACTATACCCAAACGTTCCATAGTGGCGAACTCCTCTTTTGCTATGGCCAACTTAACCGCGTTGAGGCCTCGCACACGCACAAAAACCGGCGGTCCTGTGGTGGGGATGAAATGTTCCACCCCGTGCTTAGTGGCTGCAGTGGAAAAAGCAGGCGTTGTAAGTGACGGAAAATTTGTCAGCAAACACAGAAAAACATTACCCGACACTAAAAAGTTAGCGTGTGACAACAGCCCAGCTCCCCCATCTTCACACGGAAAAGTGGCAAAAGACACAGCATCAAACGGTGGTTAGCAACATCAACAAGCAAACCATTTGCACACAGAAAATCTGCGCCAATAATAGGTACTGTAATGGAAGCGATTACAAAGTCCCACTCAAAACTGTGTCCCTGGAAACAAACAGTCACAGACCTTGTGCCAAATGTCTCAATGGAAGAAACATTAGCTGCACTCAAACGCAGGCCGTTTCCCGCCAGTCTGTCCGTGCTAGTTGGTGGGAGTAGGCTCTTCTGTGAGCCAGAGTCCAATAGGAAACGTCTCCCTGATAGCGAGTCTTTAATGAAAAGCAGCTCACCTCGTCCACCAGCACCCATGTACAGCTGCGACTGAGCACTGGCTCTGGAGTTTCCCGTCATCTCAAGCATGCATGGAGGAACGCAGCGCTGAGCCTTGCTGCCAAACCGCAGGTGGAAGAAACACAGACCTTTCCCATGTCGTCTCCGGGTCACCATTCCAGTTACTGCCGCAGGGTCCGCGTCCTTCGTCGTGGGTTGCAGGATATCCAATGCCACGCTTTGCACAGCAAACTGCCCGATAGTCAGCAGGACCCGATCAGCTTCCTCGACTAAAGCTCAGTAGTCACCGGTAGCCAAATGCAGGGAGTTAGCCAAAACCATGTGCACAGGCAGCGGGAGCTGGCGCAGGAATATGTGTCGAAACAGGAATCCACCTTTGTCTGCTCCAAACAGCGATAGCATTCTGTCCATAAGATCCACAGTTGTGCCACCACCCAAGCCTGACAGGGAAAGGATTTTATCCGCTCTTTCCATGGCTGATAGACTATACCTCCGGAGCAGGAACAGTTTGATGGTGGTGTATTTACTGTGCTGTGGGGGCATGCAAAGTAACTGCATGACATACCATGTAGACTTCTGATCCAGAGCAGCGATGACCAAGTAATACCTGGGTTCATCTGCCGTTATTCCTTGCAGGTGGAACAGCGCTTCGATATGCTGGAACCACGAAGCTGGGTCGCTCTGCCAAAACTCCAGAAGCTTCACAGCCGCAGTGTAAGCAGCCGTTTGTGAGGGTCGGGACGACATGGCTGACGAAGAAACACAGTTTTCTTCTGTGCTGGACATGCTCGAATCGGGGTCACCAATGTGGCAAGAGGAAGAAACACACAGGAGTCGAAGGTGGGTTTTTATCTTTACTCCTCAACTGCCACCAAACAGCTGACAATAACCACTCCCAGACTTCAACACCAGGAAACACAAACCACGCCCCCCCAACCCTAAGTCCCACTGGATGAGAGGTACCTCTTCAGTTTGCCACAATATACATAAACAGCCATCTCACCTAAAAAACATACAATTGCCCAATTTTTTACTCTGAGAAACCATGCATCGGGGCACCACCACTTGGGCCCCCCTAGTGGCCACCCCTGGTCCCTGCTACTGGACATCTAACATAATTTTATAACTGTTTTTGTATGTCATATTTTACATGTAGTAGATGTTTAATAAGACCAGAGTGGTGGTCTAGAGGTAGAGCATCCACCCCACGAAGGGGAGGTCGTGGGTTCAAGTCCTGACCGGGTCATACCAAAGACCATATAAAAAGGGTACTTCCTGCCTTCTAGCTTGGTGCTCAGCAAAAATAGAATGGAGGAAGGAAAGTTGGTTACCTATCCCCCCATCCCCCCCACAGGGGGTGCACAAGCCAGTGTACTCCCTGTGCCGGTCCCAAGCCTAGATAAATGGACAGGGTTGCATTAGGAAGGGCATTTGGCGTAAAAAAAAAAAAAAATCCTTGCCAAATCTACATGCAGATCATCGCGATATCAGGTGATGACATGCTGTGGCAACCCTGAAAGGGAACAGCCGAAAGACAAAAAAGTAGATCTTTATTAATAATTGATATGTGCTGTATATTATTAACAAAACAAAATTATTATTAACAAAAATACAGCAAACTAGGACAGATCACAGTCCCACTCTGAACCCGTCTCCTCTCACCACTTTCTGGTAGAACACTAGGTGGCATGGGCAGCGCAGTGGTGGAGTGGTTAGCACTGCGGCAGCACAGCAACTCACCCTTGGTCAAGGGATCCTGGGTTCGATCCCAGCCCCTGACCAACAGTGATCTGTGTGGAGTTTGCATGTTCTCCCCCGTGTCTGCATGGGTTTACACCGGGATTTCTCCGGTTTCCTCCCACATGCCAAAAACATGCAAGTTAGGTTAATTGGAGACTCTAAAGCGGTCCCAGGTGTGAAAGGGTTGGGTGTAGGGTGACCAGGTGTCCCGCTTTGTGCAGGACTGCACAGCATTTTGACCTGTTTTCAGTTGTCTCACAAATTGAGACGTTGTCCCGCAGCCTCGAATTTTCAAAGGCTGTGCGGACACTTTACAGACAAGATGCAAATACAGTAGTTGTGAGGAAAGTAGGGCAGGCTGTCATTCCAGGGCCTGTGACTGATGTCAGTCAAACTATGCAGCACCTCGCACCGTATCAATCCACCCCCCATGGAGAAAGTTTGGAGGGAGTGCGATAACTGGAGCTATGCTAATGTTGCTCTAATATGGAAACAACATCAAAAAAGACAAAGTGCAGCTTCAACCAAGAATGGGAAGCCATCTACAGCTGGGTGAAGCCAGTGGAGGGCAATTCAGAGAGAGCGCGTTGCCTTTTATGCCAGTGTGGAAAAAGGAAACAGGTGAGGCAACAAGCTGGATGACACAAAAACTTTATTCCATCTCCAAAAAACAGAACAGTAAAAGAGCTCCCGGGTCTCTGTGCATTCCTCTTTTATATCTTTAATACCAGCTCTGGTGTGCTTGTGCACTTTGGACCACTGGCACGAGACGCAAGCTGCTGCCCACTCTTTCACGTCCTTGCACAAGTGCGACCAGATGAATTTCGCCCCCACTAGCTTCACTGAAGCGCCCAATCCCGGATGCAAAAGGTAGTGGCCCGACTCAAAAACCTGATGGCGCCAAGAGCTCGGAAGCACCGGGCCCGTGTGGCCGGTGGAGACGTTGCAGAGCAAGGGAGGGCACCCTTCTTGCACCACCCTGCTCTCTAGCCTTAACCCAGTAGGCGCAGACTGCAGCGTGCAAATGTCCGCATCCCTGGCTTGCTCCGCGGCCATCGCAGGCAATTCTATTCCCATGTAGACCAGGGAGACTAACGAGCACGACAGACAATTGGCCACGACATTGAGCTTACCGGCGATGTGTTGAATGTCGGTTGTAAACTCTGAAATCGCGGCCAAATGCTGTTGCTGCTGGGCTGACCACAGTTCCGAGACCTTGGACATCGTGTACGTCAGTGGCTTATAGTTCACGAATGCAGTGAACTTGTGCCCCTCTAGCCAAAACTGGAAATGGCACGTCGCCAGGTGGAGAGCCAGCAATTCTCTATCGAACGTACTGTATTTGCATTTGTTGTGGCACAACGTTTGGCTGAAAAATGTGACCGGCTGCCACGAACTTGAGACATACTGCTCCACCACTGCCCCTATGGTAACATCAGATACGTCCGTAGTGAGCGCAATCCGTGCAGATGGATCCAGGTGGGCTAGCAACGTGGCTTCCACAAGCGCTGTTTTGGCATTTGTAAAAGCCTGGACTCGCTCGGGAGTCCAGTCGATGGTTTCCGCGGGCTTCTTTTTTTTTAAGTGCGGTATGCAACAGCTGCATCAACTGGGCTGCCCGGGGAAGGAAACAGTTATAAAAATTAACCATTCCCAAAAACTCCTGTAGTGCTCTCACGGTCTGCGGACGCGGAAAGTCCGACACAGCGCGCACCTTATCGAGTAACGGAATCGCGCCCTCCAGCAAAATGCGGTGGCCCAAAAAAATCAATCACTTGTACACTGAACTGGCACTTCGCTGGGTTAACTATCAGTCCGTGCGCGTCCAACTTCTGGAAAACTGTCTTGAGATGGGCGATGTGCTCCTCCTCAGACACGCTAGCTACCAGAATGTTGTCTAAGTAGACAAAAACGAAGGACAAGTCGCGAAGCACTGCATCCATCATCCTCTGGAAAGTCTGTGCCGCGCCTTTTAATCCGAGCGGCATACGTAAAAACTTGAAAAGGCCGAAAGGAGTTATTACCACTGTTTTTGGAACGTCTTCTGCGCGCACCGAGACCTGATGGTATCCGCGGACCAGATCCACTTTTGAAAAAACACGCGCCCCGGCCAGGTGCACAGAAAAATCCTGGATGTGTGGAATGGGAAAACGATTGTGTTCCATGGCGTTATTCAAGCGCTGGAAATCACTGCACAGTCACCATGACCCGTTGGCTTTAGGCACCATGTGTAGCGGGGATGCCCATGAGCTGTTGGAGCGCCTGACGATGCCCAACTGCTCTAAGTTGGCAAACTCCTCTTGCGTGCTGGCCAGTTTAGCTGTATCCAAGTGCCGAGGTCGCACGAACACCAGTAGGTCTTTTGCCATTATAAAGTGTTCAACCCCGTGTTTCATTACCGTAGCCGAAAAAGTCGGGACTGTGAGTGCTGGGAACTGTGTGAGCAAATTTAGGTACTTTCCCCCTGGAGCTATAACGTTAGCCAGTGTTGTTGACCCAGCTCCCCAAGCTGTGCAGGGCAGTGAGGTAAAAGAGACAGCATCCACTAATCTCCTATTAGCAACATCGACTAACAACCCATAAGCACATAAAAAATCTGCGCCTAAAATGGGGCCGGAACATGCAGCTACCACAAAGTCCCACTGAAAGTTGCGTCCATGTAAGCATATCGTCAGTGTCTGCTTGCCAAATGTCCTGATGGTGGATCCGTTGGCGGCCATGAGCTTGGGACCGCTGCCTCCTGCCACCCTGTCTGCGTTGACCGGCAGGATGAGGCTCTTCTGGGAGCCGGAGTCCACCAAAAACTATCTCCCCGAACGTGTGTCCGTGACATAAAGCAGTCTGTTCCCATCACCATTGGTTGCAGCTGACACTGAGTTCTGAACGTGCCATCTTCTCGGCTTCTTGAATTGGCATGGCACCAGGCAGCGTTGAACATTCGAGCCGAAACGGTGATGATAAAAACAGATCACCCCATTCCTTCATCTCCTGGTGTCCGTCCCGGCTATCACCAATGGCTCTTCGACCTCGCTGGAGTCCCTCATGGATGCCAGTGCCGCTGTCTGCACGCTGAGAGTTCTGGTCACCAAAATGATGTGGTCTGCTTCCTGTGCCAGGGCACAGTAATCCTTAGCAACCAGCCGTGGCTGGTTGGCCAGGATCACCCTCACTGTAGCCGGTAGGTTCCTGAGGAACAAGTGGGTGAACAGGACAGATTCATTGTCCTTTCCCCTCAGCACCAACATGCTCTCCATGAGCTCCACTGCTGATCTGTCCCCTAACTCCGAACGCGTTAGGAGTCTCTCTGCCCTCTCACTGTCAGAAAGAGTACAGCGCTGGAGAAGCATCCTCTTGAGCGCTTCATATTTTTCTTGGGCCGGCGACTCCTGGAGCAAGCTTGTCACCTGTTGCGTGATGCGCGCATCCAGCGCAGCGACCACGTAGTAATACTTGGTATCGTCGGTTGTTATCCCGCGGAGTGCAAACTGGGCTTCTATGTGCAAGAACCACGCGGTTGGGTTGTGAAGCCAGAGGTCTGGGAGCTTGACTGAGACAGCACACGCGGCGCTGGTGCTCTCCCTCCAGGTAGTCTCCGGGGTGGTGCTCGGCTTGCTTTCCATGGCACGTCTTGGGGTCACCAATGTGGAGAAAGGAAACAGGTGAGGCAGCGAGCTGGACGACACAGAAACTTTATTCCATCTCTAACATACAGTACAGTAAAAGAGCTCCCGGGTCTCTGTGCATTCCTCTTTTATATCTTTAATACCATGCATTGAGACCCGGAACTTCTGACCATAATACGTTGTTGTTTAGAACAAAGCCTGTGTGGCTCATTAACATGACATAACACCGGTGCCGCTTTCACACCCTTCTTCTTCCAGCAGCTCCGGCAGTTACTCCTCTCCCCGGGGGGCACATAGTCCTTACTGTCCCGTCTGATAACCCCCCGGTGACACCTCCTCTTTCAGTCCATTGTTCCCCCCTTCCCCAGCTGCCTTCTCTGGGTGGAGAAGTCCCACACCATGCCCCCACACCAGACTAATTTTTCAATCACTCATGGGGGCGAGTATGATGTGAAGCGACACAGCACTTGTGATGCTCACAAAAAAAGAGCTGCACAGATGGAGGCATGCCAGTCTCTGGATACGTCCCTGCTGAAACCTAAAGATGATTCCCGGGCAGGTAAGGTAACAGCTGCTGAGCTAACCTGCATTTACCACACTGTACAGCATTGTCACTCACACCGGTCAGCAGACTGTGGCACTAAGCTCGCGCTGGTCATTTTTCCAGATTCTGAGATAGCAAAAAAAAACCTGTCATGTGGCCGTACAAAAGCAGCAGCTGTGGTTACAGATGTGCTGGCACCTGCCTCTGTGGAGACGTGTCTTAGAGAATTAAAACTCCTGTGGTGCAGCTTCAAGGTGCCAAAAAAGCACACACACTTTTTTTTTTTAGTGGCCACAGATGCTTCTCATCATGGATCTACAAAACTGTTCCCATTGTCTGTGAGCTACTGGACACCAGAGCTGAGTTTGAGAAGCAAGACAGTCGACTTTTATGAAGCTAGTGATGAGTCAGCTGCAACCATACATCAGCAGATTACAAACAAGTTGGAAGAAAATGACCTGCATTTTGACATGATTTCAGCATTCACTGCTGATAATGCAAGTGTAAATTATGGCAAAAGAAATTCTGTTTTCCAGAAGCTAAAAGCAGAAAATAGTAGCATTGTAAAGGCAAACTGTATGGCTCACATTGTGCGCAACTGTGGAAAACATGTTGGAGACAGGCTGGACATTGATATTGAGTCCATAGTGAACAAAGTATACAACCACTTTTCTGCATCTTCAAAACGTGTGGAAGAACTGAAAGCTGTCTTTGCATTTGTGGAAGAACAATATCAGGTTGTCTTGAGACACGCACCAACAAAATGGTTAAGTTTATGGTCTGCTGTCAAGAGGCTACATGACAACTGGATGACTATCAAAAGTTATTTCTTATCACTAGGAGAGGATCAGTGTCCAAAGTCACTTTGGAGGCTATTTAAGAAGGATCAAGACAGTGAAGGACATCCCCTGGAGCCCCAGGCCTATCTGTCCGTTCACAGCAATGTACTAAAAATCTTCCATGATATTGTGCTGCTGTTGGAGAGAGATGACACGACTGTGTGTGAGCTATATGAAATAATGTTCACTCTGAAGACAAAGCTCCAACACTGACAGATGGATTGCTTTTTTGGAATGGAGACCAGTACTCTTCTCCAACAGTTTCCAGACCTAAAGGCATCGGCAATCAAACAGGAGCTTTCTGATTTTTACAAGGCAGCACTCAATTACCTGGAAAAGTGGTATGATTTTTCAGACTAAAACTACCGCAAGAATGTTGCAAACTTGGCTCTGAAGAACAAGTTCACATTTTCCCATCTCTGTGATGTGGTGGAGGTCCTCCAGATAAGGGGAAAACTGAACAGGGATGAGCTCTATGAAGAGTACTGTGTGACCTTGCCACGCCAGCCGGACATTGTGGAAAGAGGTGTCTCTGTGGTGGAGAAGTGGTCGACCTCGCTTCAAGGCACAAAGACACTAAATCTGACAGCTGTTGCATCCTTTCTCTCCAGCATCCCTGTTACAAATGCCTCTGTAGAAAGAGCGTTTTCCCTCATGAATGCAGCATGGAATGATCAGCGAAATCGGTGCTCTGTGGAACTTATCAAATGTGAAATTCAGTTAAGAGAAAACTTTGGATACAGTTGTAAGGAATTCTATACCTATGCTCTCAAGGAGAAGGCCTTGCTGGAAGCTGCACGCTGAAACAAGAAGCATAAAGTCAAGAAGAACATTGAAGGTAAGGAGAATTTTGTATTTAATATTGAACTGAATAGTCAACCCACAGTATATATTATGCTACATTCTAATACCAGGTAGATGCTGATCTTGTTTCAGCCGCCTGCTTTCCATGGTGCTGAAGTGCACATCCTGTGTGGGCCTGGCTGCAGGTAACTTTGATGAACTATAGACTGTGAGCAGAACAAAGCTGAAGAGACTTATTTTATTCCTTTAAAACCAGACTAATTTTGAGCTGTTAGCCTGTTTTACTAATGTTCTTTGTTTGTGCAAAAACACTAATTAGTTCAGACTGCATAATCCTGTCTTATTTTGAATGAAACTTTATGCAGAGTTGTAGTAGAAACGGAATCTTGTTCACAGTTTAGTCGTTCACTGTTAAATAGAAGAGGTACTGTACTTCGAAAATCATTGAGTGAAAAAATAATCCGGGAGTGCAATTACTCTGTTGATGGGAGTTAATAAAGATGGAGATAACATTTGCATAGCCTATGCATTTTTTTAAATCCAGGTGAATCAAAATTTGATACCACCTTGAGAGCTGATAATGTGTCCCACATTGTCCTACTCAAACATGATCTTTGTCCCACATTTGATTGATTGGGACCTGGTCACTGCTGTGTCCATAATTAGTGGAATAATGAATAGGGCAGAAGGCAGTTTATATTATTTATTGTTGAACTCACGAATACACAGCACTGGACTACAGTGCTCCTGGTCCAGGTGTCAAGGGCGAAAGAGGGCGTGCCCCTTCCAGCCATGACCTTTATACCCTGGCTGGCGTCACCACTGGAAAGGTGGGCCGCCATCCACCTCTATTCCCCGGTTATTCCCAGGCCACCATCTTACTGCTGTTTTTCATACTGTATGTAACAGTCACCCTAGTTAGGTGCCGCACCAGTGGCTGCCTCATCCACTCATGTGGATGCCCAGTAATTTTCCCATTGTGGGACTAATAAAGGATTCAAAATTTAAAAAAAATAAATAAAATTACATAATGTTGAGAACTGCGCCATCAGGTTGAAGGCCTAATTGCCTTAGTTGTACTGTCAGTGCAATGGACTATACAGTTGCTGGTTTGGTGCCTTATTTGGATGCCGAGAGATGCCATTGCTAATGGGAATGCAACGTAAGTCATTTAATACCTACTGAAAAATGTGTTTGTAGTGACGGACATATGAAGCTTTCTGAAGCACTGAAGCTTGTATCTGAAAACGGTTCATTACTTGAATTGATTTCAGGACAATCAGACAAAAACTGTGAGAACAGAGGGAGAATATGCAACCACAACCTGAAACTGAATGTCCATAAAACCAAAACTCATTATGGACTTCAGGAAGCTCAGAAAGGACCACACCCCCTTCTCATAAATGGAGACTGCACATGGAAACTGTTACCACCTTTAGGTTCCTGGGCCCCCACATCACCTCTGACCTCTCCTGGACTGACAACACCATGGCCCTGGTGAAGAAAGCCCACAGCAGCAGCTGCACTTCCTCCGTGTCCTGAGAAAGAACAACCTGGGCCAGAAGCTGCTGCTGGCCTTCTACTGCTGCCCAGTGGAGAGCGTGCTCACCTACTGTCTGGGTGTGTGGTATGCTGGCTCCACGGCCGAGAACAGGAAGGCTGTGTAGAGGGTTATCAACACCACCCAAAAAATCATCAGAGGCCCTCTGCCCTCCCTGGAGGACATCTCCAGATCCTCCTGTCTCAGGAAGACCAAGGCCATCACAAGAGACCTCTCACATCCCGCCCACCACCTGTTTGACCTGCTCCTCTCTGGACGACGGTTCAGATCAATCATGTCCCACACCTCCAGACTGAGAAAGAGTTTCTTCCTCTGGGCTGTCTGGAATACAAACAGCCAGAGGTCCATCCCCCTCCCCCCACAACTCTCACATGCACAGAACTTAGGACCTTTTAATTATCATTAAAAAAACAAATAAAAACAAACTCTCACCTCTTTTTGCACTCTGCACTTTTCAGTACATTGATCCATCTATGAAGCCACTACAAATGTGTATATTTTTTATACTTATCATTCTGCTTAATGTATGCTATTTTATTCAAATGTGTGTTTTATGTCTCTGTTTTTTCATACTTGCCCACAATTTTGTTGTACTTTACAACTGTACAATGACAATAAAGCCTATTCTATTCTATTCTATTCTATTCTAAACTCTACACAGAAATGACCCACAGTGGGTGGGTACCCACCACCCCTTGAGGCAACAGTGCTAACCATTGATCCACAACATGTTGCTATATACTTCACAAATTATTAGTTGAATATCTTGTGGCGTAAGAATGCAATTCAAGTAAAGTATGTTCTCCGATACCATGTTCGGGGTTTCACGCCATTTTTAACCATACAGTTTTTAACCGACTCTTACATTACTGAAAAATCAAATATTATCTTAATATTTAATATTCCATCATGCTCAACTAATTTTTTGATACTTTGTTTACAATTAAGAGGACAAGTACAAGAAACGTTAACATTAAACGCCACTAAAAATAAGGATGTGTAGCTTGAACAAGGGCGACATCGTGTGTCCACAACCGGAAATGCCGTGATGACTCGCGATGCCTGATAAATTCATGCATCAATATCAATCTTTAATAAAACAATTTTACAGGTTCAGTGAAAATAGTGGCACTTTCTCAAAACGGGGACTAACTTCCCCTAGAATGTTAAAATTATACATATATTTTGGGGTGTATACTTTGTATGTAACGCCGAGTTTGACGACATTAACAGTCGACAGGCCACCCGATTGCCGAAGACCGATACAGCACCTTCACACACTGAAGCCATGGCCCGGCAAAGCAACTTTTATGTTGCTAATTTGACGTTTCTGATAGTTTTCGTGCTTGTTTTCTCGTTTGTCTCGGTGGAAGCTTCTTCTGAACAGACTAAGACTGTGGAATTCAACGTTAAACCAGGAGGAGTGGTGCACACATTCTCTGAGCGGATTGTAAGTCATTTTCCCTCGTTTATTTAACGAACGTTTTAAATACATTTATTTATTTATTTATTTTTTGCCACGGAGAGTCAAAAGTTTTGAGTCTCTAACGGTTATAGTCCTTTGATTTTAAAATGAAGGTACACCTGATCGCATTAGTGTTGTGTATTCGTCCACAGTTAAGTCAATAATAACAACAGCAACTATTATACAATTTCTGTTATTTGAATAATTGATGTCTGTTACTTTATTGCATGTCGGATTTAATATTTTTAACAACATAAGATTAAAAAACTACATTTTGCTAGTCAGTTGTGGTCGCTGCTTGATTACGTCACAGCCTGTGGGAGGCTGACACGTCGCTGCTTAGTGCCACAACGGTGTCATTGATTGGCTTGTTTCGCCGAGCTGCTTTGACTGTTCTAAAACCTGTTTGGAACGTTTGTGGTTTTCCACGCAATGAAGACGTAAATTGATTAAAACGCTTTATTTAACATTAACCAAATTCTTTAAATTATTACAGCAAACACTGCTGGGTATTTGACTTGGCACAGCAGGATGCAGATTTCCTTGACAATAAACAGATGGTGAGGGAGTTTGACTGAAATGGGGACTTGGGCCACATTTAATGATTTACATGCAGTTGTCTGGGATTATATGGGATCTAGGATGGTGTTTTTGTGTTTGATATTTTATTCCGTACAATGATAAACACAAGACATTTCAAAAAACAGAAAAAAAAGTTTGGTGTGACCAAGATGATGACTAAATAAATGTCTGACCTTGAAGGGTACAGCCTGCATTGAAACTGGAAATCAAAACACAAAATGGTAAATTTCTCCCAAATGGTCAAAGATCAAAACTTGTATCTCTCCACATAATACTTGATTGACGCTACAGACAGAGACCAACTTTCTATTATGTATAATTTGATCAGGAACCATATACAAATACAGCTGTCTCACAAGAGAAGAGGTGTCCGTTTAGACAAGATCTTTGTCAAGCTGCAATAAGATGACAAGAACACATTAAATTAAACCTTCAAACACCAACTCCATATCTTGGCATTTACCAAGCACTAGGCACTCACATCCACATAATCTCCCATTGACCATTAACAATCTCACCAACACACCAAATCATACAACACTGTGGACTTTATTAACATATGATTATCCTAAAGAAACAGTGGCACTCATTTTTAACTGTCCAGATCTTGCTTATAAAATTCACGTTATTGTGTGAAAGTGGCACACCTAAATGCTGTAAAACTGGTTCCATTGAATAGCTTTGTGCTTTTTGCACATTAATGGTTTAAAACTATTATAAGCAATCAAGATAATACCACCGATACTAAGGAGCTACTTATGTAGTTTCTAGACCTGAAAAATGACTCACAATTAACTCAGTATTTAACAATAGAATTGCCTTAATTCATCTTGATCTTGTACATTAAAATGTGTTAGAGGTTGTGATTTAAATTGTTCTTTTGCTACAGTCAACGGTTTCAGCGTGGCTTTTGTTGGGTCTTTTTTCTCCTTGTAATTGATTTTAAATTCTCTTAATTGCATCAACCTTATCTACTGTATATTTATACATAAAATTACCCTTCTATTTATAAAAATGATTAGTAACATGAAGGAAGATGGTTGTCTTGTTAAAAACACTTCCCTCTTTTATTGCAGAGGGAATATGAATGCTCTTTCACCTACGCGTCACAAGGGGGAACCAATGAGGTGAGTCTCTGTCCAGCATCCTCTTTCTCATTGCTGCAGTTTTATGCTTAAATCTGGTTTGTTTCTTTTTCACAAATAGCAATGGCTGATGAGTGTGGGCCTGAGTGATGACGACCGACTGTTTTCCTGCTCTGTGTGGAGGTAAGACACATGTAGCTCATGCACACACAATCCTCAGAGGACATTGCATTAACATTGGATTGTTTTCTGGAGACTTGCTCTAATCTTAAAACATGTCTATTCTGTATCAGTAATGGCACATTATTGTGAAGTGCGGTGTAGTGATGTGCACTTACCGTCACATCACTGCACTGCCCTATTTAAGGCAGAGGGCATCCATATTCCGTCTCTTTGGTGGATGCCTCCCGCTGGTGCATACCGTGTGACTGCTTATGTACATAGTTCAATAAAGCTGTGTCCGCCAACCATCATCCTGCCTCATCCTTGACCCAGGTATTTCCATACGTAACATTTGGCGATCGAAGATTAACTCATGGAGGTGTGCATCACCGCACTTCGTCCCTTTCTCGAGCTCCCAGGTGAACCACCGGTTTCATGGCCGCATTGGCTGGAGGCCTATCAAACGTATGTTATGACACTGGGCCTCAGGAAGCTAGATGGGGCAAGAGTACAGGCACTTCTTGTTCACAACCTGGGTATGGAGGGCCGGAGGGTCTTGCAGATGCTCGGCAAAGCAAACTTATACAAGGAAGTCATGGAGCTGCTAGCTAAATGTTTCTCCACCCCAGACAACGTGACTGTTCGGAGAATTTGTTTTCGCCGGAGACGCCAGCGGGTAGGTGAGTCTGTCCGCCAGTATGTCATGGACTTGAAGCAGCTAGCCAGCGAGTATTGTTTTGGACCACTTGAAGATGAAATGGTACACAACCAACTAGCAGAACACACGTGTAATGTTGAACTGCGTGCTAGGCTATTAATGGCGCCTAATGACTTGATGTTAGCTAAAGCAATGGCGCTAGCTCTCCAGTGGGAAGCCATTGATAAGCTAGCAGTGGAGCTAAATTGGCGCCAGCCACAGAAGATGCCGGAACCGCTTGCCTCAGCTAATATTGCGGACCCTGATAGTGAGGATAGCGAGGACGAAGATTCTTGGGAAACCAATGGTGCCAGCCAAAGGTCTGCCCTGGGAAACTCCTGTTGCAGGGGTTGTGGGTCCATGACGCACCGCCGTAAAGCTAAAAATTGCCCGGCTAGAGGAAGACGTTGTGGCAGATGTGAACACCTGAATCACTATGCCAGGGTGTGCCGTTTGTCTTACCCGGGGAACCCAAGGGAGAAGTCACTCCGCTCGCCCCCGACAGACACTGGGAGCGAACGGTACAAAGAGCTAACGTACGCCCTCGCTTTCAAGTCAACCAGTTCTCGCTCAGGGTCGGTATGCTGATGAGTGACACCATGCTAGCCCCAGATGCCTCCGGTTCTTGGCCACAGTTGGGTGGGAGGTGTGCGGCTACAACGGTGAACACTACAACGTTTATTGAAGAGGACAGGGCCAGACCGACGAGCATGGAGTTACCGCATGCTCAGCAGCAACACATCGGGCTGAGTAAAATTCCACTCCGAGTTATGGACTTGGTTCGGGTTTGGGGTGAAGGACGTCCACGGCGAAGATGAGCCGAACGACAGCCAGCAAAGCATCGAGGGTGTTTGCGCATTGTGGCTAAGCTGGGCGCAGCGTGCTTCAGGTTGTCCGTCGGCTTGTCGAGGCACGCCAATCAGCTTCGGCGTGTCCGGGAAGACGCTCCAGGTGGCGAGGCTGGGCGGGAGTCGGTGATGGCGGTGTGGGATCCAGGCTCCGCCATTCAGAAAATCGGCCATCGCTCCGGGGGTCTGCGGTCTCCAGGGGCGCGCCTGCAGAGGGGCTGCCCTGGACCCCCCATAGAAGTTCCAACTTTTTTCACCCAAATGACTGTGCGGTAGCACTTTATTTATAGTTCTTTGGCATTTTCTGCATGCGTGCTATAGTTTGGGGGTTATGTTATGTGTTTGTGTTTTAGTTTAGGAGCACAGCTAATATTTTTAGTTTGAAATAAAGACTCTTGTTTTTAGTTTATGGGTGGCAGAATAATCCACCCTGCCGTGCGGGCTGTACGATAGTCCACGTGTCGGCCCTATTTTAGTTGTTCTGTGTGAATGTGTTAGGCCATTTTAGTACATTAGTTCCCATTATTCTAGAGCGTAATTTGGGTTCCAGATCGGGGTGGGTTTCAATTGTGTGTGTGGTTTTGGACTTTTCTAAGGGGGGGGGGGGTATTGTGTATCAATAATGGCACATTATTGGGAAGTGCGGTGTAGTGACATGCACTTCCCATCGCGTCACTGCACCGCCCTATTTAAGGCAGAGGGCATCCATATTCCGTCTCTTTGGCGGCTGCCTCCCACTGGTGCATACCGTGTGACTGCTTATGTACATGGTTCAATAAAGCTGTGTCTGCCAACCATCATCCTGCCTCATTCTTCACCCAAGTATTACCATACAAAACAATGTCTTCACCTTAAAATATAATGATGTAAAAATGGAAACTTGTTTTGTCCTTTTGATGTGGCTCCAAATTAAATTAGTTTGCCCCCTCTGTATCAGTCATGCCTGGGCAACACACAGTTATCTGCAGCGGTGCTCTTCTTCAGTGCCGTGACCCCGATGTTAAGTGTGTCATGGTCGTCAGTGTGGCCCATCTGTGTTTCTCCTCTGAGTCACTTCATCGATTTTTAGTTCAGCTTGACAGCCACAGAAGAGAAACAACATTTAAGCCCCATAGTTTGAATGTATTGGTGTGTGACTTCACAACCCGGGAAATGTATGCAAATAACTAAATGCTGATAATGTTTTCTTTCTCATTTCTAACAGGCCTCAGGGAAAGTCCTACCTGTTTTTCACTCAGTTCAAAGCTGAATTGAAGGGAGCCAAAATTGAATATGCCAATGCATATGTAAGTATATAAAAACCCAAACACTTTTAGGTGTCTTATTTACATGAATTTGTCAAGTGTTTAATGATCCTGGTCTTCAGTAGTGATTGTGCTGCAGTGAGAATGCATTATTTTTTTCTGCTGCTCAATTTATTATAAAGTCAGAGTTGGAATCCACTTGCATCCATCCATCCATCGTTTATCCAAAGGTCCGCAGAAAAGACATTTTATGTCTAAAATTTCCTTGCTACATGAAAAACTAGTTGCGACCCTAAAAACTGTTACAAACTGTTGTGCAACCTTTTACAAACACTGACAAAACCCCCAAAATTGCAACGTTTGTGAACGTTCCTCAGCACTAGGCGTTCCGTGAGCTGCATGCATTACCATTCTCCCAGTGTCTGTCTGCCCAGTGAAGCCCAGAGCTTGTTATTCATTAGCCTCTGCACTCAAGATTCTGTGCTAATCTCCTCTGCTTTTGTGTCCACTAAACTCTGTTAACTCATCCATACTATTGGGGAGAGATTAGATATTTCTCCTAATGCTGGAGGGAGGATAACTGAAACAACTTTTACCTCCAGAGTAATGCATCTGTCAGTTTGTCCTCCAGTTAAATCAAAAGGTGACCCCAGTTAAACACTGGAAGCTGGGCTGTCTCTGGACCTGCACACACTAACAGCAACAGAAACTTCATAGTTTTGGTCTCCATAATGTTCTATTTTTTCCAGATTTGTACACTTCAGATCAGTGTTTTTCAACCAGGGTGCCCTGGTACCTTCAGGTTTTGTGGGAAATTATCTAATTTCACTTCTTAATTGGTAAAAAAAAAATGCAAATAATTTGCCATTGTTGTGCATGGGTGCCTACAAAACCCATGCACAACAATGGCAAATTATTTGCATTTTTTTTGGGGGGGTGGGGGAACCAATTACAGTAAGAAGTGAAATTACATAATTTCCCACAAAAAACTAAACATACCAGGGCATCATCATCATAGCAGTCTGTCAGGGGCGACAATGACTGTTTCATTGAGGTCTGATCAGATTTCTCCCTGCAGTTCTGTAATTCCCCTTCCGCTGCCAGGAACTTCTGACCTTGTTAACCCGGGCGACGTCTGAGCCAGTATGAGTTGCTCTCTGACTGACCATTTCATGAAACTGCTTGCAAAGTATTTGAGTACCGCTAGCTTTTGCTGGACTAGCTACACATTCTTGGCAGATAGAGGTATTATCAGTGGCAAGGACAGGCCAAGACAAACTGACTCCAGTATCTGTTGCAGTGACTGACCAGATGATTGGTTTGTTTACCTCTGCTCTTTGTGTAGTGCATGTCACGATGCACTGACTGGCAAAAGTCCACCACAGACCTTGCGACAGATGTGCTTATCTGCCAGGATGTCCAGTCTCACCCCATGTAACTTGTCCGAGTAAGGCTGTGTGTCTGCCAAACATGTTTTTTTCAGCTCTGGGCAGCTATTTTCCATTCATTCTCTGTGTAGTCCAGCGTTTACAGCGCTGAAACGCTCTCAGCGGTGGCTGTTTTCTGTCGCGGCACTCAGAGCGCTCAGAGTTGAAAATAGTTCAACTTTTCAGAGACTGCAGCTGAGCTCGTCAATGTCAGACCTTAAGACATGCAAGCTCAAGGAACATGAAAGGAAAAATAGAGTGAAACCTCAGCAGCTTCAGGAAGATGAAGATCCTCCAACTGCAGTAAACAAAGCAAAATCACACTGTGACAAGAGTAGAAAAAGAATACAGGGAAAACACCACACTAGGCATAAACAGTACTTTTGTGAAGAATGTGGGATAGGTTTCACACTGTTGGGTAGCTTAAAAACACATAAACTGATCCACACTGGAGTTAAGCAGTTTGTGTGTGGTCAGTGTGGAAAAGCCTTTATTGAAAGGGGTAGCTTAAGGAAACATGAACTCATCCACACTGGAGTTAAACATACCAGGGCACCCTGGTTGAAAAACACTGCTTTAGATAAGGTTAACATAAAAAACAACCTAATGTGAAGAACAAACTGGAGGTGGATAGCTGTAATAGCCGACACTCAGAGCAGATCGTCTGTGCTAAGGTTAAAGTTTCTGTTTGTAAAAATTAAAGAGTAAGTTCTGATGACTTGAAGGTTGGAATGACCTGCACAAGCGCAGTAATTATTACTTCTACTGAGTAAATTGCTACAATAGCCCTCATTACGCTGCTGTACAGGGAGCTGATACAGACGTCCCCCTCATGTTAATTAAAATGATGCATTTTGAAACAGAAAAACGAGCTGTTTTAGGAGCACAGCTGAAAATGACCTTTTCAAAAAAAAAAAAAATTGTTGACACTGAGAGATGGAATGTATTTTCCACTTTAAAAATAAAACAAATTTGCCAAATGGCAAAACTGAAACAGTTTACCTAAATTCAAATAAATACCCAAATAGTCCAATAAACAGTTATTGTTCAACACATTCCAGGTAGCCAATTTAGCATGCATGTAGCCATCATTTTTTCGTTTTTGGAAGTCGAGCTGCACCAAATCCTGCACAATGTAGTTATGAAACAATCCTCCTCACAACACCTCTCAGGTTTTGCCCCTCAGCCTTTTTCTCTTGGTTTGACAGGACTTTGGTGCCTGAAAAAGACAGTGTTGTGAAGAGGCGTTTTGTTATTTTCTCACTTTTTCAGGCTCCCTGTCAGTGTTGAGATTAAAGCTTCATACTCCTGAATTAATTTGAGGATCAGCATTACAGACTTTTGTTGAACATTTTTGCTTAGGCTGCAAAAACGAAGCCCTCCGCTTTTGCACCAGTAAAACATAACTACGTGTTTTATTAGAATCTGGAAAATTTGATGCATACTTATAGATAGATCACAAAGCTCTTATTATGCAATAAAAACCTGCAACCATCAGCTCCATATTGATTACTCAATTTGTTAATGACAGTATAAACCAGTTTTTGTGCTGCTGCCTCTGTTGACTAAAACTGTACTGCAACATTTGTTGTATGAATTGGCGATTTCTTTCCTTTTTTTTGGTACAGCAAAAGTGTTGATTTTTTTTTTTAATGGTCTGAGCTTTTTGATTATCCATGGGGATACAGTTACTCAAGTTGAACTGAATATTTTAAATCAGTTAAATATGACTACATCAAATATTTCAATGTGTATATACAGTGGTGTGAAAAAGTGTTTGCCCCCTTCCTGATTTCTCATTTTTTTTGTATGTTTTTCACACTTAAATGTTTCAGATCATCAAACAAATTTAAATATTAGACAAAGATAACACAAGTAAACACAAAATGCAGTTTTAAATGAAGGTGTTTATTATTAAGGGGGAAAAAAATCCAAACCTACATGGCCCTGTGTGAAAAAGTGATTGCCCCCTAAAGCTAATAACTGGTTGGGCCACCCTTAGCAGCAACAACTGCAATCAAGCATTTACAATAACCAGTCTTTTACAGTGCTGTGGAGGAATTTTGGTTCAGTATCTAAAGTTCATCTTACCGGAGTGGTGGCTCAGTTGGTAGAGCATCCGCCCCACACCCGGGAGGCAGGGGTTCAAATCCCGGCCGGGTCATGCCGAAGACCATATAAAAGTGGAACTTCCTGCCATCCAGCTTGGTGCTCAGCAATAATGGAATGGAGGAGGGAAATTTGTGGCGGCGCCTTGCATGGCAGCGGCCCTCTGATTCTGCACTTGGGGTGTGTGTCATTAACACAGTAGATAGGTAAAACACAATCTCGTTCTACTGTACATGATTGGTTGTACAGTTGAATGACAATAAGGGTGATTTAATTTAATTTAATTTAAAGACTTTTCAGTAAGCAACGGGGTGAAACAAGGGTGTGTGCTGGCACCTACACTCTTCTCGCTATATCTGGCAGCCATGCTTGAGGTGGCCTTCAAAGACACTTCAGAAGGAGTATACATTCAAACAAGGAAAAAAGCAGACTTGTTCAATGTGGCACAGTTTAAAGCCAAGAGTAAGACATCGATAAAGATAGTAAGAGAAATGCTCTTTGCTGATGACAGTGCTCTAGTTGCACACAGCGTGGAAGATATGCAATCTTTAGTGGAGAAATTTGCAAGAGCAGCTAGCCAATTCAGCCTCCAAATCAACATCAAGAAGACAGAGTGCCTTTATCAACCACCAAAGTTCCAATTATCAACATCACTACCAGAAGAGATCAGCATTGGTACAGAGCCACTAGTCAAGTGCAAGACTTTCAAGTGCCTAGGGAGTACTGTTTCAGAGAATGCTAGGCTGGAGGATGAACTATCTCTCAGAATGGGAAGAGCGAGCGCTGTGTTTGGAAACTTGAGGGAGAGACTGTGGAACAATCGACATGTGTCTATCTGTGTGAAATGCAAAGTGTACAGAGTAACAGTACTGGCTACGCTATTGTACGGTGCTGAAACTTGGACTGTCTACAGAGTGCAGGTAAAGAAACTCCACGCGTACATGATGAGACACCTTCGAGCCATAATGAACATCTCATGGAAAGACAAGATAACCAACACAGAAGTGTTGAAACGAGCTGGTCTACCATCAATGGAGGACATGCTAATACAGATGAACCTGAGATGGCTCGGACATGTTGAGAGGATGGACCACCAGCATCTCCCTCGGCAGTTACTCTACTCACAGTTATGCGAGGGCAAACGCAATCAGGGTAGACCAAGGCTCAGATTTAAAGACACTGTAAAAAGAAACTTGGAGAAGTTGGACATAGACAGGAGTTCCTGGCAGCAGAAGGCTAAGGACAGAGCTGTGTGGAGGAATCTGATCAGACCTAAATGAAACAGTCATTGTTGCCCACAACAGACTGCTATGATGATGATGATGATGATGATGACGTGATGATGGAGGAATTTTGGTTCACTCATCTTTGCAGAATTCTTGTAATTCATGTCACTCATGTCACAGCATCTCAATCGGATTCAGGTCAGGACTTTGACTAGGCCACTCCAAAGTCTTCATTTTGTTTTTCTTAAGCCATTCAGAGGTGGACTTGCTGGTGTGTTTTGGATCATTGTCGTGCTGCAGAACCCAAGTGCGCTTCAGCTTGAGGCCATGAACAGATGGCCGGATATTCTCCTTCAGGATTTTTTTGGTAGACAGCAAAATTCATGATTCCATTTACCACAGCAAGTCTTCCAGGTCCTGAAGCAGTTAAACAGCCCCAGACCATCACACTACCACCACCATATTTTACTGTTGGTATGATGTTCCTTTTCTGAAATGCTGTTACTTTTACGCCGGATGTAATGGGACATACACCTTCCAAAAAGTTCAACTTTTGTCTCATCATTCCACAGAGTATTTTCCCAAAAGTGTTGGGGATCATCAAGATGTTTTCTGGCAAAACTGAGACGAGCCTTTATGTTCTTTTTGCTCAGCAGTGGTTTTCGTCTTGGAACTCTGCCATGCAGGCCATTTTTTGCCCAGTCTCTTTCTTCTGGTGGAGTCATGAACAACCTTAAGTGAGGCAAGTGAGGCCTGCAGTTCTTTGGATGTTGTTGTGGGGTCTTTTGTGGCTCATTGGATGAGTCGTAGCTGTGCTGTTGGGGTAATTTTGATCGGCCGGCCTCTCCTGGGAAGGTTCACCACTGTTCCGTGTTTTTGCCATGTGTGGATAATGGCTCTCACTGTGGTTTGCTGGAGTCCCAAAGCTTTAGAAATGGCTTTATAACCTTTTCCAGACTGATAGATCTCAACTGCTTTGTTTCTAATTTGTTCCTGAATTTCTTTGGATTGCAGCGTGATGTCTAGCTTTTGAGGATTTTTTGGTCTACTTCACTTTATCAGGCAGGTCCTATTTAAGTGATTTCTTGATTGAGAACAGGTGTGGCAGTAATCAGGCCTGGGTGTGGCTAGAGAAATTGAACTCAACTTTCCAAAGATGTGATAAACCACCGTTAATTTATGTTTTAACGAGGGGGAGGTGCTAAGGGTGCTGCTAAGCATGGCCCAACCAGTTATTAGGTTTAGGGGCAGTCACTTTTTCACACAGGGCCATGTAAGTCTGGATTTTTTTAAAAAAAATTTTACCCTTAATAATAAACACCTAAAAACTGCATTTTGTGTTTACTTGTGTTATCTTTGTCTAATATTTAAATTTGTTTGATGATCTGAAACATTCAAGTGTGACAAACATACAAAAAAATGAGAAATCAGGAAGGGGGCAAACACTTTTTCACACCACTGTATGCACAGTATTTTCAGGGCAGTGCTACATACATATAGTAATTCATTATCAAGATCAAAACTTTTAAACTCTAGGGTTAAAATTTAAGATTATTTAATCATAAAATGTACTAAATTACTAAAAATAATATCCTATAATCTTCTTGATTTGACCGTAATTTATACATTTGAAAATTCTTTAATCTAAAAAGAAATCAATTAAAGAATTTTAAAAAAACCCTTCTTAAAGAGAGGACAGAAGGGTGTTTTCCATCTTTAGAGGTTCACACTACGCAGCCTCCCTGGAAAGGTCTATGCCAAGGTACTAAAGTGTGGTTGTCTGTCAAACCTCGGATTCAGCTGGGTCAGTGTGATTTTTGACCCGGTCATGGAACACTTGACTGACTCTTTAACCTCTCAAGGATCCTTGAGGGTTTGTGGGAGTTTGCCCAGTCAGTCTACATGTGTTTTGTGGACTTGGAGAAAGTATTAGAAGGTGCTGTTCATGGTTTCTTGTGGGGGTCTTCCGGGAGTATGGGCTAATGGGCTGTTTGGTCTTTATATGGCCGTTGCGAGAGTTTGGTATTTGCCAACAATCAGTCAAATTTGTTCCCAGTGAGAGTTGGACTTCCCCAGGGCTGTCCTATGTCAGTGATCATGTTTGTAATTTTTATGAACCCTTTTCCAGTAAAACGACTGAAGAATATGGGCGTTTCAGATTCTTGAACATGAAAATTTGCCACTTTACTTGTTTTTACATTACAAGTTGGTTTTGCTTTTTGTTTGACAAACCAAGATATCCGATTGTGCTCTGAGAAATTGTGATGGACTTTTTTAAAATTAAATATTTTATAGAACAAACGGTTAGCCAGCTAATGAAAAAAAGTATCTGCAGATTAAATACAAAAATAATCGTGAGTCACAGCCCTAGTATCAACTTTAAAAAAACACCACAAGTCAGAGCAGCATGAAAACTTTATTTCTTCTTGATGTCAAACTCCCAGCCGAGTCTCCACTCAGTGCTTCATGGGAGGTTAGTGTGTGGACTCTGTCCTGAGCTCAGTCACTTTGTGGAGGTCTGATGTGGTCGTCTGTGAAGTGAAGCGCTCCTTGACACGCCTCCGTCCCCCAGCAAGGACAGTCCCGACCCTCCGTCATTAGTGCGGGCACGCTTCCTCCTCCTGCTTTGGCTCCGTGCCCTGCAAGCGAGCGATGAGTAGACAGAGAGTAGCTTCACTAAATGACGAGGCAAAAACAGCATTGCGTACACAAACAAACACACCTGCCACCCACTCAAAATGTTCCCTTGACCTTGCAGCTACATCCTCCTACTGTCCCAGCCCATCTGTTGCAGAGAAATTGTCACCGCCTGTACTGCCTCTGATGCTGTTCTCGCGCTCTCTCCATCTCATTGTTTCTTTTTCTCTCTTCTAACTCCCTCTTTCTCCTCCTCCTCCTCTCGCATAGTCACAGGTAGCGGCAGGAGGACAAAGTGACGTGCCTTTGAAGCAAGAGGAGTTTACCGTAGGAGAATCAACAGGTGAGACATTTATTCTGTTTCCAAGTGCTCAATCAACTCCTTCTGCTTGCCACATCAATCTCTCGCACTCGCTCTCCTTCCTCCCTCTTCATCACACTGCAAGCTCCCCGGTGATTCCCCTCTAAAAGCATATGCTCCATCTGTGAGTGGGTAGTCATTTTTCCCTGTAGGATTATTTGTTATTCAGTTTCTGCACAAACTGTGGCTTCGGTTCCAGACTGTGATTAGCAGGATTTGACAAGTCACACCGATCAGTAATTTACCGTGACTGCTATTTTCAGCAGATTAGACAATACTGTACAGGGGCTTACTGGCACAGGAAAATGCAGTATTGATTTCTTGGGTTGGACTGCTTTAATTTTACACTGTAAGTTACTGCATTTCGGCATGAGGAATAAGAAGATGCTCCACAAATCAAAAAATACAGTTAAAGAGGTGAGATCTGAATACCTGATGCCCTGGAAGTGCACTTTTAAAAAACTTTTTACCCACTTCTTGTGCATCTCTAATTTTAACAGCACTGCCTCAGAAATCAGAAAGAATTGGTGCATTTTTCAGCCACTCTGTACTAAATTGAAAACTTAAAGTTTGGATAAAAACTGAATACTAGCCAGCTACAAGCTTTACTTTATAAGGCATGCCCCTGTACAATATTTTACAGGTTCTCTGGATATGATATTAAGAATTTGAACACAAATTGCTATGTTCCACAGCATCAGACTCTCTTTAAACCCAACAGTTTGGTATGTAAGGTTCAGTGCTATTATGACCAGCTGTCCATTTCAGAGTGATTAGCAACAAGTGAATCCATTTGTGCGTACAGAGCTTTTCTGTGTCCACTTGCAACTTGCCATAATTTGTTCTTGATTACTTGTCTGATTAAGTAAATTAAGTATTTTATAATTAAGTAATTAAGTAATTTATAATTAAGTAATTTATAATTATTATTATAAATTACATGTGGTGATTCTCCCTGTGTCTTAACCTTTGTACTCAGACATCGGAAAGAATGGGATGAGAGAGGTCCAGGCATTTTCTTTTTGACAACTGAAAATCTGTTGGAACCCACCATCATTTTGCCAGACACAATTTGATAACTGTTATAATAAATATTTTTTTAGTTTGGATGTATAGATTCAAATCAGAAATAGATGAAAGCTTTAACAAGATATCAAATGCTGCAGAAGTTCTCATTGCTTGGAGGTGGTCACAAGTGCCACAGTTGCAGCAGCTTTTACTCTGCTTGCCCATAGTTGCATTGCATGAAAACCTACAGGTCATCTGGTGCTACTTTCCTTTCCAGCAGACACTAGTACAGATTAAAGGTCCCATATTGTGTAATCTTATAAATGTGGCCATGGGTCACATGTATATTGTTAAATATAAAATACTGACGTCACAAAGTAATTCACACTGCCTTTATTTCGTTAAACTTTTAAAGAAACAAGTGGATGCACTTCTTGAGTTTAATGATGTCACAAACCAACATGCCCCGCCTTCAGTTCTGAGTTAGTAAAACAAATGCAGCCTGACTTCTTCCTTACTTCTGATTGGCTGACTTAAAAACCTAATTAACCTAATAATTAGATTGACGCTTAGAGCACCCACCCCTCAGCTGGGAGGTGGTGGGTTCAAGCCCCAGCTGGGTCATACCAAAGACCATATAAAAATAGTACTTCCCGCCCTCTAGCTTGGTGCTTAGCATAATAGAATGGGGGATGGAAAACTTGTAACCCACGGACAACAGATGGAAATTAGCCACTGGCTACAATCTGTCAAGTTTACACTGACTGATATCAATGTTCATCAACTTGCACTGTCCTTAAAAACAGCAATTTACAATTAATATCAATGCACAGATTCAAAACTGTTTCAGATACAATTCTAAAGGTAACTTTTTTGAGGACCTGTAAAAACAACACAAATATTTTTTTTATTTAATACTACATATGTGTAACACTGAAAATATCAAAGATTGAAATTAATCCCTGGAAAGTGCACAGTATGGAACCTTTAAGTTTGATGATGAGACCTGAAAACAGATGCATGACTGACTTGGTGTTCACCTTTTTTGATGATATTTATGTCCTCTCACTTCTGACCCTTAGTGACCCACAATGATGGAAAATTCAGCGCCCAACTTTCCAAACTGACCGCCATTGGACGGACACGACATGACGAACTGTAACTGATCAGAAGTCTGACTTGGCTCTGGTCGTCTTTTGACCAATCAGATCACCTCAGATAGGTCCAAGTCATCAGTGAAGGATGATGGATCGCTTCCTGAGTATCTACCAAAAAAACTGATGTAAGGAGAAATAGATATTTCCTGGAGAACACGTTTGTCTCAGTAAATTAATTATGTGGTATTTTGTTGCCATACTGGGTTGACGATACAGGGACCTGAGGCAACAAAAATGGTGTAGAATTTTCTCCTAGATAAAAAGTCAGCCCTGAGATGAAAGTGCTTCCATAGTTGTCTTTTTGTTTTCAGGCTACAAGATTTAGACAGTAATTCCATTCTGATCCACATGAGAACATAGGGGGGATTGTTGTCCAGAGGCTTATAGATAACATATTTCGACTTGGGAGGGATTTATGCATCCTGTTTAATCCTGACAGGAATGAGAATTCCCCAATGTCGTTGTACACACATTAACAATTTACTCGCTATATTCCGCAAAGCGCCTGACTCTCCCTCTCTCTGTTGACGCCTGTTCCAGTGCAACATTTGATCCCTGTTAATCACCCGTTAGTTCTTCATGTGATAAGTCTTTGTTTTGTGCTTTCTTTTTGGCCAGAAGTCTCACTTGTAATGGAACAGACAGCAGCTTCTAAACATGAAATTACAAGAATCATAGAATACATCAAAGATTTTTCTGATCCCCCCCACCACACACACACACACACATACACTGTCACTGTAAATGTCTTGACTCATTTTAATTAGGCACATGAAGCAGGTGATGCAACAGATGATACTTTTTAAAAATTCTCCCTGTTTTTTTTTTTTTTTTCAGTTACTTTAGCTTCAAACTCAAATATGGAAAAACTAGGGGCATGCAGGGACATTTGGACAATAGTATATGTGACAAAGAGATGCCAGAACAGATTTGCGAGTGCTTTTTGAGCCGTTTGCTTTCATCTTTCAGTGTCACATGTGTGGATCATTGAGGATAACGTGCCGGATTCAGAAGTGCTTCATTATCCCCCCCCCCCCCCCAAAAAAAAACTCCCTGTGCTCTCTTATGTTTCGTGCACGGTTGCCTTTATCTGCCTGTCATTGATCCAGCCCTCTTAGAGCCACACATGTCCAGAGGATGAGTTCTGGGAATTGATTTCAGATTTGTTGATTTATTTTTTTTTTCTTTTTGCTGACTGGATTATGTGGTTACAATACTTGTGGCATTTGTACCTTGTTTTAAGTCTGAAGGTGATCCTCAGGATTTTGGCCCTTTTGTGTCCATGGAGGCTTTCTCTTGGGTCACCACGGGGAATGATCACATCCAGATCCTGACCTAACGGAAGGAAAAAAAAAACCACACACAGGATGTTACTTATTTTGTACATGTTTCCTTTTTTTAATCAATTTTTCTGGTTCCTGATGAAATGTGATGGGCTTTTCAATAAAGACATGTGGAAATAACCAGGTACTTGTGTCTTGTTAATGTCAATCGAGATCTGATTGAAGCTCCCGCAGCTTTGTTGAGGGGGAAACGTAAAAAGGGAGAAGAAAACTGAGTGCCATCGTTAAGGCATTAAATATTCTGAGCACCGTCAGAGCACACTAAACAGAGTGGAAAGCATTTTTATGCCCCATTCATATCTACTCGTTACGAGTAATTTTGTACCTGCACTAATGTATTCCTGTCATTTACAGGCAACACAAAAACTAACCAGTTTTGCAGCATACAGCATAAATTTGACTTTTTAAACTGACCATGGGTTATGTAAGCATAGTCATTTAACATACAGTATATTGTCCTTGAATAAATGTTTCAGTGAGATAAAAAGCAGCCATTGTTTCTTAATTTCTGGGGGAAAGGGCTTTGCAGAGAGGATCTACTAAATCCAGAGGCACATATGGGAATATATACAGTACTGATCTTTGTGAGCTTTTAGCGATAGACTGTCTGCAGGGATGCATTCATTTGATGTTAAGCCGCGAGAAAATGAGTTATCTTGATTATCCGGGAAAAAAGGCAAAATTGCAACCAGCACTTTCTGCAACATTTTAGTCAAACAAAGCCATGAGTATGAAACATCAGAATTTTATGTTGAGGAAATCTCTTGTGAGGCAGTTATGTTTCAACAACATGATGACAAGCTGTGCAGAGAGACTCCCACAGCTTCTCCAGCCTGTAATTAAAGCAACTTATATTTCAGACTGTGATTTCTGGTCTTGGGTTTGTTGTTCCATTGAGTAATGAGTCACTCTTGCACCTTAACTGCTTGTTTGTTATCAGCTCACTCTCATCTATGGGACTGAGAGCCGCCTCAGCACCTTCATGCAAACCCTGAGCTAATATCAGTACCGTCTACCATCTGCTATTATAGAGATGTTGACTCTCAACTTTTCCCCTCATAGTTCAAACATCAGGAACATTTATGCTCCAGCCTTCCAGGAACTGCCCCAGATTGTGATGCAGTGCATTCAAGAGCTTTTATCATTTCACAGTACTGTGAAAAAAGTATTTGCCCCCTTTCTGATTTCTTTTATTCATCACACGCAAATGTTTCAGATCAAACAAATTTTAATATTAGATAAAGATAACCCAAGTAAATACAAAATTCAGTTTTTAAATGATTTCCTTTATTAAAGGAAAAAAGCTATTCAAACCTACCTGGTCATATGTGAAAAAGTAATTGACCCCTAAACCTAATAACTGCTTGCCCTTTGGCAGCAACAACTGCAATCAACCATTTGCAATAACTGGTAATACGTCTTTTACATTGCTATCGAGGAATTTTGGCCTACTCTTCTTTGCAGAATTGTATTAATTTAGCCACATTGGAGGGCATGAGCATGAGGTCACAAACTAATGGCTGGACATTCTCCTTCACGATTTTCTGGTAGAGAGCAGAATTCATGGTTCCATCAGTTATGGCAAGTCGTTCAGGTCCTGAAGCAGCCCCAGACCATCCACGCTACCACCACCATGTTTGACTGTTGGTATGATGTTCTTTTTATGAAATGCTGTGTTAGTTTCACGCCAGATGTAGTGGGACGCACACCTTCCAAAAAGTTAAACTTTTGTCTAGTTAGTCCATAGAATATTTTCCCCAAAGTCTTGGGGATCATCAGGATGTTTTTTTGCAAATTTGAGACAAACCTTTGTGTTCTTTTTGGTCAGCAGTGGTTTTTGCCTTGGAACTCTCCCATGGATGCCATTTTTACCCAGTCTTTTTCTTATTGTTGAACCATGGACCAGTGTCCAAAGTGAGGAAAGTGAGGCCAGCAGTTCTTTAGATGTTGTTCTGGGGTTTTGTTTCTCATCTGTTCTTGAATTTCTTTAGTCTGCAGCAGGATATGTTGCTTTTCAAGATCTTTTAGCCTACTTCACTTTGTTAGAAAGGTTCTATTTAAGTGATTCCTTAATTCAACAGGTGTGGCAGTAATCAGCCCTGAGTTTGGCTAGTGAAATTTAACTCATCTTTCCAAAAATTGCATTCATCACAGTTAATTCAGATGTAACGGGTGGGGGTGGGGGGATTACCTTTTCCACATAGGGCCAGGTAGGTTTGGATAGGTGTGTTTCCTTAATAAATGAAATCATTTAAACACTGCATTTTGTATTTCCTCAGGTTATCTTTGTCTAATATTAAAATTTGATGATCTGAAACATTTAAGTGTGACAAATATGCTAAAATATAAGAAATCGGCGGGGGGGGGGATGTTTTTTCATAGCACCGTATAGCTAGTTGATCCACCATTGTTCAGTTGACACAGCTCAAATGGTTCAGAACTACTGAAATGGTACAGTGATGTATTAATGATGTCTTGGTGGCAAAGGATTGGCTCATTAAAAAACAGTTCAGTTCTTTTGGGTGAATGAATCATGCATTGAAAAGAACTGTTCATTTCACAGTCCTGCTATGCTCCACTATGAGGGATACACTCACTGTAAGATTTCTAGTGTGTTTCTAGTGTGTTTAAGCAGAGCCCAGTGAGCCATGCTTCAGTTCAGTGAGTGGAAAGCAGTTTAAACGCCAATAAATGATTCACTAAACAAATATTTTGAACAAATCTTTCAATGAACTGGTTCTTCAGATTCAGTATGGTGAAATGAACTCTGATAATTGTGGATAAAATGAATCATCACAAACATTTTTCGTTAACTTGAAACAAATTAGTCTATATCCGAATTTTTTTTTTTTTTTTTACTAGAGGGAAATCAATGATAAGGTGTTTGAACACATTCAACTAATTTTTTCCCCTGCCACTGGATATTAGAATAAAAAAAGGAAAAATTAAATGTCAATGGTACAATTGTGAGGGAAAACACTGCTTTTCAGTCTTTTTAACAGCGAATCCTTGAGAATTTCACTTTGACCAGTGCCAATACATTCCCATCATCCTCAGCTGTACTACTAATGGTTGCCATGTTAACAAACTAAATAAAGAGAATAAAGACAACAATTCTTATGAACAGGCAACTGCCAAGGCTAGACACACGGGTAAATCAATTAGACATCTCAGTGGATCTGTGGCATTATTGTGCTTTGCTGGATTTTTAGTGACTCTTTGATACATTGTTGCTGTGAAGTATGTCTGCCAAAGGGCCTTGAGTTTCAATTTTAGTGAATGAAAATAATTAGCTGGCATTAAATAGCAGGTCTGTGCGACTGCTGCTTCTGCATCGCTACAATTGTGGATATAGTTTGCTAAACCAGCTTTGAAGCTTCAGTTAGTAACTAAAACTCTTGACATACTGGTGGCTATATTCATTATTTATGATAAATAGATAGAAATGAGTGCACCATATGAAAATGTTCAGTGTTGTGCCTTCTACCCAAAAAACACTCAAATTTCAAGCGTTTTCATGTGCTCACATATGGATACAGATGACCACATGGGGGAAAAAATTAACATATTTTAACAAAATAAAAATTTTCACCTCATGAAAATGTTTCACACTCCCCAACACACACACACAGACACACAGAGTATTTGATGTGAGTTTTTGCACATATGAAATACATGTAGTTTTCATTTTTACTTATTTTGATTAATGACTAAAACATGCAGGTTAGGTTAATTGGCATCAAAACTGGGGATTCTAAATTGTCTTTAGGTGTGACTGTGAGAGTGAATGGTTGTCTGTCTCTCTGTGTTGGCCCTGTGATGGACTGGCGATCTGTCCAGGGTGTACCCTGCCTCTCACCCTAAGATGCTGGGATAGGCTCCAGCCCCCCCCCCCCCCTCCGTGACCCAAAAAGGATTAAGCGGAAGAAGATGGATGGATGGATGGATGGACTAAGTTGTTACTATATTATTAAAATCTGGTATTTAAATAAAATTGAACACACATTTAAATAAGAAGGAATGAAGTGATTTTAATGTTTTCTTCATAAATAAAGTCTGACAGAAAATAATTGTTAGGTCTTAAATGTCATATTCACTGAAAACTTGTGTTTTTGTAGGTTTTAACCTTCTGAAATGCATCTACTGGTCATGTGATTATCAAAAGAACATCAAAACACACTTCTCTTAAAGTGATACTCTGCCAAAAATCAAGTTTTTTTTTTCTTGTTAACAGGTCTGTAACGTGTTTTGGTGGCCCTGGAAATACTTCGGTAGCTGAGTGACAGTGGCAAAAGGCGAGTCTCCAGTGCCTTTAAATAGCTGGAACCTGTGGCTAAGAGAAGGAAAACCCAGACAGAAAACCGCTGGTCCAGGGGGTTGTGCGAAGGGCCAGCAACCCTTCTATGTAAAACAATTAAGCTACAGAAACGACTACCCTGCCTCTCGCCCAAAGACGCTGGGATAGGCTCCAGCCCCCCCGTGACCCGAAAAAAGGATTAAGCGGAAGAAGATGAATGAATGAATGAAAAACGACAACCAATGAAATTACAGTCAGCCATTTGGAGAAGGATAAAAGAAATCATGAAGACCTCACTATGACGAGCATCACTCCGAAGAATTCATTAGTATCTCCAAAACAAACACTTAGATTTGGATGGTGGAATGTCCGAACAATATATGAAACAGGGAAATTAGCACAAATCGTAAATGAAATGAAAAGATACCAACTAGACATGCTTGGTGTTAGCGAGGCCAGATGGACAGGTGCAAGCAAGATCAAACATCTATCAGGGACAACAGTGTGTTATTCAGGAAGAGTGGATGGGAATCACAGAGAAGGTGTTGCAATATTAATGAGCCCAATGGCATCAAAATCGTTGATGGAATGGGAACCTGTAGACGAGCGACTCAGAGCCAGGTTTAACAGCAGGTACTGCAGCTTACAACAATAATAATAATATGCTCAATAATAATATGCTAACCTATTAACTATTAACAATAATAATAAATAACAATAATAATATGCTCCAACAAATGATGACAGCGAGGAGACCAAGGATATGTTCTATGCCAAACTATAAAGCCTATTGGATAAGATACCAAAACATGATATACCAATTGTGATGGGTGACATGAATGCCAAAGTTGGAGTTGATAACATCGGGTATGAGAGTTATGGGAAGAGAGGGACTCGGAACACGGAATGAAAATGGAGAAAGATTCCTAGAGTTATGTGAATTTAACAACTTGGTGATTGGAGGTACTAGATTCAAAAAGAAAGACATCTACAAGGCCACACGGATAGCACCAAACAGGAGAACAAGAAACCAAATTGACCACATTGCAATTGCCAACAAATGGAAGTCAACACTCCTGAATATCACTGTTTGTAGAGGTGCAGATGTAGGAAGCGATCATTATTTAGTGATGGGAAAGATCAGATTGAAATTAAGGAAAAATCAGACAAGGATTACACAAAATAGACAATTTGATGTTGACAGACTGAAAAATGTGAAAGTTGAGGAGCAATTTAAGTTGGAGCTGAACAAAAACTTTGCTATACTGGAAACTGTTACATCTCGAAATGAGTGAGCAGGAGGCGAGTCTTCATGCAGCCAACAAGTCAACTTTATTACAGAACTGGGGTTTATATACAGCGAGGGCCGTGCCCGCTTAACGTCACCCAGTGGGTGGGCACGGCTTCACATACACAAATTCTCATACATAACAGAAACTATATCAGAAAATATGGACATCGAAAATTTTTGGTATAGCTATAAAAAGGCATAAACTGATGTTGGTGAGAAAGTTTTAGGATTTAGGAAAAGGAAAAAGAGGAGTGAATTTCAGAAAAGACATGGAAATTGATTGATAAAAGGAGAGAGCTCAAAAACAGAATGATAGTTAGTAGTGCAGAATAGGACAGATTGGCAGAGAAAAAGAGTGGCAAATTAAGAGGTGAAGTGCCAGGAAAGACAAAACTAATTAAAGCTGCAAGCAGCTGTAAGCGGACCCTCGGCCCTCTGCATGCCCACGGACCCAGCTTGCTAGGAAAATTTCCCATCATCACACAAGCGCTCTGTGAATAATAAAGAAAACGTTTTGACACAGTACTTCCCGTGAGCGGTAGGTGTTGCTGTAAGTTTTGTCAATCATTTTTATGTAGGCGCGTGCAGGATGGGACTACTATAAATTAGAAATAAGAAAATTTGGTGAAAATCAGACAAAGTTTGTCCAAGTTAAAAGTGTCCATTGTTCTAACCACTAGGTGGCGTTATAACTTTTGTTCATTATTTTTGTGTAGGAGCGTGTAGGATGGGACTAGTATCCTTTGTAGAAAATTTGGTGAAAATCAGACAAAGTTTGTCTAAGTTACAACTTTCCGATGTTCCATGGCGAGGAGTCAACCTTTGCCATGTCACCATGGCAACACTTCCCTGTCAGTTATGTGTTGCCCACCCATATAGGACTACATATGACAGTCACCTCAACCTATGTTCCAGATTTCATGACTCAAGGTCGTTCCCAACCCTCCCAACAAGATCACGGATTGAATGGCGAGGAAGGCGTGCCCATGGTAACAGCAGTGACGCCATGCTAAAGTTGGTGTGCAGTTATGATCATCCAGGTGGTCTAATAACCCTCAGAAAATTGCAAGTCATTCCGGAAAGCGGCACGTGAGTAATAAATAAAAGGTTTCAGCAATTCATCCTTTAACCACTAGGTGGCACTATATCTTTTGTCAGGTATTTTTATATAAACGCATTCGGGGCAGAACTATTGTCCATGAAGGAAACTTTGGTGGACATTGGACAAGTTTTGCTCAAGTTACAGCTGTTTGATGTTGTAAGGAGTGGAGTCAAATTTCACCATGGCACCCTGGCCACACCTTTGAGCGATCTACTCTGACTTATGCAACTTTTAATGGCCCATTCCTATAGATGCTGCCATTCAAAAATGAGCTCAATCAGAGCAGGACCCTAGGAGGAGTTCATTCAAATGCAAGGGGTGGTTTTTGGCCAAATTGGAGGTGGGGTGGCTTTGAGGCAAGATGGCGGACTTCCTGTTGGCCGTGGGTAAGAGCCACAGTTATGTTTTTTGCATGTCTTGAGGTGATGCACACCTCACCTGAACTTTGTGTCTGTACAGCAAACTTTAGTGTCTCCAGTCTCCATAGACCTTGCACGTTTGGCACCGCCCACAAAAATTGGGGGTGGGAGGGGGCACATGATTTTTCCAGTTTATCGAATTTTTCACCGGGTCTGAGGTGTGTGCTAAAAAAAACCCCAAAAACGTGTTTTGGTTAATGTTCAGAAAGTGAAAAATGCGATTGTTTAGGCGGAATAATGATAATAAATAAACACAGCGGATACAATAGGGCTCTCGCCTACTGACGTTGTCAGTGGCTCGGGCCCTAATTGCATAGAGAGGAAAGTAGAGGCAGAAGATGCAACAAAAAAAGGGTGACATGAAGGCACTTTATAAAATAACAAAGGAATTAACGTCTAGTCACAAGGGGACAAACGGAACACTAAAGGGCAAGAATGGTGAGAATATGTATCAGTAATGAGAAAGATATACTGAACAGATGGAAAGAACATTTTTGTGAGGTTCTGAAAAGGGTTCTGTGATGGGGGTTTATTGTGAAGTGCGGTGTGATGACGCCGCCTTCCGGTTGCGTCATCACACCACCCTATAATAAGGGGCGTCCGCCATTCGGGCTTTCTCTTTGCCCAGGATGACTCCACCAATGGTGCTGAACAGAGACAATGCAGAGGATAATACAGGTGGACGATGCAATAATCTGGCAACACACATGTGCACAGACAGAGATTAAATAAGACCCGACATCAAGAGAAGAGTGATTGCAGGTGTGAGTGTGTGCATGTGTGTAAGAATGTATGAGTGTGTGTTGAGCTGACTAAGCACAGGTGTGAGTGAGTGTGTGCATGTGTGTAGGTATGTGTTGGTGTGTGTTGATCTAAAGTGAGCACAGGTGTGGGTGAGTGTGTGCATGTGTGAAGTATGTGTGTAAGTGTGTGCGTGAGTGTGGGTGTGTGAACCTGAGCAGACGATGGATTGGAATCACCTGTCAGAACCTGACAGGAGAGGAGGGGTCCACAGGAACCAAAAATACAACAGAACATGGTTAAACAATGAAACACAATATGGAACTCAAAAGGTAACAGAAAGCACAGATCATAAAGGAACAAAAAACTCCATGAAGCCGAGCTTGGGAGAATCCCAATCCCAGTTCATGACATTTTGTACCAGGTTTGTGGACATAACATTTGACGACTGAGGATTAAACCATGGAAGAGTACGGGCCACCTCTACGGCTGTTCCTGGAGTACCCAGGGAAACCTGCAGTACTATGGCCTCGCTGGTTGGAAGCTTTTGAAACCTACATCGCAGCGTTGGGCCTGGATAAACTCAATGAAGGAAACAAGCACTTCTTGTTCGTGAACTCGGCGTAGCAGGTCAGAGAATTTGACATGTTAGGGGAGATGGAGTCATATGCAGATGCTGTCGAGCTTCTTGCTAGCTACTTTGCCAGAGATACACATAGCACGAAACTGTGTGTTGAGATGCTAATGGTGCCAAAAGACATGAAGCTAGCTAGTACGGAGGAGCTAATGTCCTAGTTAGTAGCAAAGAAGAAATTAGCCACGGGGCTAAAATGGGCACCGAACACAGAAGCTACTCGGGCAGTCAACGCTAGTTGACACGGTGGAATTGGAGCCACAGGAGAGGGAGCCCATGCCCATCGAGAATGATAAGCCAGCCGTAGAGCAGAGCACAGAGAGTGACTGCAGCACTGTGGATGAGCATGGCGCGGAGAGCAAAGATGGCACAGAGAGAGTAACGACTAGACTCACCCCCATTATCCCCGCAGCTAGAGTCAGAGCCGTAGGAGGGGGTGCGCAAGCATGCTGAGAGCCCTGAAGCACAGCAGCAGCAGTAGGATGCAGAGACAACCCATGATGCGGCACAACACAACACTTCAGATGGCGGAGGGGAAGAGCCGGATTGCTCCCGTTCCTTCGCTCAACAGGCTACGGAGGTTGCGACCTAGCTGACGGGTGGAGAGTCCGCTTCAACGAGCAACACTGGAGAGGCTCTGGACACCTTCTGTGCCCACGATGGGCTGCAGCCAACGATGGAGATGAGGGGTGAAGGGTCCGCAGTGAACACAGTGACAACAGAACTGCCGCAGTGTTACGATGGCACCAGATGGAAGGAGAAAATGGAGCTACTGAAAGCACAGCGGCACATAAAACCAAGTAAGGCGTTGCTCCAAGTCATGGACTGGGTTTGAGTTCGTGCCAGCGGGAGACCGGGATGGTGATTGACTGGGCCACAGCCAGCGAAACAATGGGCACTGCTGAGGATCGTGGCGAAGCTGGGAACAGCGTGCTTTCGGCTGATGGACAATTCGGTTCTGCATGCGAACAGACTATGACGTGTCCGGGTGGCGTGGAGCTGAGGCTCCATGGGAGTTGGCTGCCGCAGTGTGGGACCCGGGCCCCGGCATCATGAATATTGACTCCGCCGGGGGGGGGGGGGGGGGGGGGGGCTGCCACGAGCTAGGGCTGGGAACAATCCATAATTTCCAGAATTGATTTGATTCCCATTCTTGACATTCTGAATTGATTCAATTCCGATTCGATCTGATCCGATCCAATCCAAATTCAATCTGGGAAATTACCATTTTAATAGCCATTTTACTTGCCGGGAAAAAAAATCTTCAAGACCTAATGCTGCAAATTGTACCAAGAATACTCTAACTTTGTCAATACATAAATTATCACATAAAGAACTAACCCAAAATCAGTTACAATAATGCACTTTTTATTATTTAACTTATGATTTCACAAAGTGCTCACAAGTGCTTTCTTTAGTGCAAAGGGTTGTGTAGTGTCAACAACCCAGAGTCAGTAAACAAATTCAATGTATGAAGCATGTATATGTAATCTCACTGTATTTCAGTCCCTCCAGAATTTTCTCGGCTGTTTTGGTGATTGTTGTGGCCCAAAAAGCCTGAATTTGAGGGAGCTTTTCCAAAAAGCTGTGCCATTTTTAGAGGTTTTTGCACTGAAAGTTGTGTGAGGAAGTACAGATTTTAAAGTAGCTGCTTTTTCCATAGTTCAGTGATGCTATTCTATTTACCACTGCAAGAAAAGCACAGGATTGCCAAAAATTTACTGTTAAACAGTGATTTATGTAGAATTAAATGCTCAGTAAAGTTGTCAAAAAATGACCTTGGAGTGGAAACCCAGTTTTCACACATCTGAAGGGGAGATGAAAAGGAGAACAGAATTCACAGTAAAATTAATAATCATATTTTTAAATCCCCACACCACAGTAGGGTTTAATAATTTAGTTTCTTTTGTGTTGTTTATATTCTAACTACAAATTAACTTTCGATTTTTGAAAAGGGTTTCAATTCATTTCCTGGGAAGATTTATTCATTTCTTCTTCGTCTTCTTTTAGATTTGATTGGCGGTTGGCAACCAGCTTACAGGTTCATTACTGCCACTGACTTGATTATCATCACTCTATATCTTTGTATAAGGAGTCCTGAACAACTCCTTATGTGCGAAAAAATTATCCGTCCTTGGACTGTGTCCTCGGCAGCGTCGACCAGCTGGCCAGTCACTACATTCAGTTTAGTTCTATTGAGTAAAAATGGCTTGTACTGCAGCCTTTATTAATTCTGTCATTTTCATTTTATTGTGATTTATCATTATCTTCAAATCTCTCACTTAAGTGCTAGAAGTCCATAATCTCATAAAATATACCTTTATTCTGCATTTATTCACAGCGCTTAACCAGCAGTTAACTACTATATCCATAGTTTGTAAAAGAGAACACCATCATGCTGGATAAATTATTAATTTACGACACAAATGTTAAAACAAGCAAATGATATTTTACTTACAGTCTCAGCCGCTCCAAGTCTTCCTCTGTTCACAAATTTCAGCCAGTGCGTTTTGAAGTGTTTATCAATCGTCGACTTTATGTTCCAACTCAGTGCTGCACATAGTACAAAACTGTTTATCCCCTCTTAATGAAAAATATTCAGAAGCTGTTGAGGACAGTCTTTACATTGACTTTTGTTGATAAATTAGGAGGCACGCACGTTAACAACTCCGCTCATGGGCAACACGGTGGTGCAGTGGTTAGCACTGTTGCCTTACAGCTAGAAGGTTCCTGGTTCATATCCCCAGGTTGGCAGGGGTTGGAACCTTTCTGTGTGGAGTTTGCATGTTCTCCCTGTGCTGCGTGGGTTTACTCCGTGGGCTCCGGTTTCCTCCCACAATCCAAAGACATGCATGTTAGGTTAATTGGCTGTTCTAAATTGTCCCTAGATATCTGTTTCCTATAGGCCCTTAGAATAGAGGGTTAGTATTAGTGAAAGCACTTTGAGTGGTCTTTGTGACTAGAAAAGCGCTATATAAGTGCAGGTTAGTTAGTTAGTTAGTAGTTAGTAAAGATGTGTGCATGCGCCGCAGGGAACTCTTGCCGGATGAGAACCGTTTTAACACCACAGAAGAACTAGCATATCCATTAGCTTGTTAGCTGTTAGCTCCGTTAGCGCTCTGGGTGTCTGGTTCTTTGCCGCTGTTCCTGGCTCACTGACCCGGTTTCGACCTGATCAGACTCGGCAGATGTTCACAGACATTAAAGCATTATATTAAAAGATCGATCCACGGATTTTGTGGCTCAATATCGGCTTAGTCAAACGTGGATCGATCCAGATCGTTGTATTGATCTTTTGAACCCACCCCTACCACGAGTCCGTTTCAAAGCCCCAGGAAGGAGGCCACCACAAGCCTGCTTCAAAGCTCCAGGGAGGAGGCCACCATGGGGCAGGCTCAAAAGCCCCTCAGGCTGAACTGTCTTCCCTGCCTGACTCACCATTACCATGGGGAAGTGTAAATAAAAGACTGAAAACTAGTTAGGAGCACGGCTGTTCCAAGATTAAGTGCCAGAATAATACACTTCGCTGTGCGGGTCGTGTGGCAGTCTACCCACTGGTCCTATTTTAGTTTGCCTTAGTGTTTTGAGTTTTATGATTTTATGTTTGCTTTTACTTTAATGTGTCTGTTTGGGGTTTTGTGTTTCCAAATTTTGGTGGGTTCTAATTAGATGTGTTTTTTTATTTTGTAAAGGGGAAGAATGTGATAGGGGTTTATTGTGAAGGGTGGTGTGATGACTCCGCCTTCCGGTTGTGTCATCACACCGCCCTATAATAAGGGGCGTCCACCATTCAGGCTTTCTCTTTGCCCAGGTCAAATTCGCCTGTGGTGTGTTGCCTGTAGTGCAAGGGTGCCCAACCTGGGGCTCCTGGAGCATTCAGGTTTCTGTGAGAAATTTTCTAATTTCACTTCTTAATTGGTCCAAAGTTTGCAAATAATTTGTCATTGTTGTGCATGTGTTCTGTAGGCACCCTTGCACCCATGCATAACAACAGCAAATTATTTGCAAATCTTTGGACCAATTAAGAAGTGAAATTAGAAAATTTCCCACAGAAACCTGAACTTTCCAGGAGCCCCGGGTTGGGCACCCCTGCTGTAGTGCAACCATATTATTATTAAAGCTGTGTTCCAGTGCAGCCTCCTCATCAGTCTCCTTTTGTACCAGGTTTGTGGACATAACAGGTTCCACCCGAAGAGAGAGCAACCTTTGATGTCAGGTCCTCCAAAACAAAGCAATTTCTACTACACCAATAGCATATGCAGAAATAGAAAACAGCATAAAGAAGTTAAAATCTGGAAAGTCTCCTTGGATAGATAACAGCAGAGATGATCCAAACAGATGCTGGAGGAAATAGCAGAGGACTATGTACTCTTATCAATAAAATATGGAAAGAAGAGAGATTACCAACAGAATGAAAGAAAGTTATTACAGTTAAGCTTCCAAAGAGAGGAAATCCAAATGATTGTAATAATTAGAGGGGCATCACTCTTTTATCAGTTCCAGGGAAGATCTTGTGCAGAGTGTTGCTAGACAGGATGGGCACAGCAGTGGATAAGATCTTGAGAGAAAAACAGGCAGGATTCTGAAGAAGTAAATCAACAGTGGATCAAATCTTTTGCTTTCACAACATCATCGAGCAGTGTGAGTGGAATATTAGCTTGTGCTTGTGTAACGGATGCCAACTAGCACTGTTCGGCGTAGAACGTTAGTAAAAAACCTCCCTCCCGAAAAGCCTCATACAGTATCGGTAGCGCTGAGCTATCGGTCGGACCTTTAGCTCAGCGCGATCGTGCTGTGTCTCCCATGCTCGAACTGTGTAGTTGACTGGTAGGTCGTGGGTTCGTGTCCCGAGTGGGGCGAACTGCGCAGGATGATCTCAGTCACAATGGTGCCGTGAACCCGGGATGGGAGTGAGGTTTAAGGGGGAGAGTGTAACGGATGCCAACTAGCACTGTTCGGCGTAGAACGTTAGTAAAAAACCTCCCTCCCGAAAAGCCTCATACAGTATCGGTAGCGCTGAGCTATCGGTCGGACCTTTAGCTCAGCGCGATCGTGCTGTGTCTCCCATGCTCGAACTGTGTAGTTGACTGGTAGGTCGCGGGTTCGTGTCCCGAGTGGGACGAACTGCGCAGGATGATCTCAGTCACACTTGAATTACATTGACTTTGAAAAGGCATTTGACAGTGTTGATCAAGAATCACGTTGGAAAATTATCCAAATATATGGGATTCCTGATAAAATCATTAACATTTTAAAGGACATGTATGATGGATATGAATGCACAGTTAGACATAATGGGAAGGAAACAGAATGGTTCAAAATAACTTCAGGAGTCAGACAAGGGTGTATCATCTCCCCACTCTTGTTCCTTATGGTGATAGACTGGGTGATGAAGGAAATAACCAAGCAAGGAAACTGTAGCTGTCACAGTGAAAAGGTTTATGTATTTTTGGTTCTTTTTCTGAAATAATGTTTGTTTATGGGTGTGTGCGCCAGTGTGCGGACGTTAGCGGTGTCCTTTTCTCCGCCTTCAGTCCCTCCATATCGCGGCGCATACGCGCTCGTGCTGCCGAGCTTGCGGGTGAGTCGGAGAGCTTGTGAAGGGGGCTCGTGCAGGTGTCTCGCTCCGCCTATCAGCGCTATTGTGTGAGCGAGTGTCGGAGAGAGGACAGAGTGTTTTTCCTGCAGGCAGCCGGACTGTTAAATGTTCTCCATGTTTGTGAGGAAACAGCGGCGGACCCGGACGATATGCAAAAATGGGTGGTAGGCATGCGCTGTTCACATGCATGATTAGAAGAGTCACACGGCTGCTGGAGGCTGTCCACAATCAGATGCGGAGAGAGGACTTTGTTTGGGAAATTTGTGACATGACTAACAACTCCTAAATTCTAGGCAGAAGGTGCACACGGTATGTGATTATTTTTGTTTATGAACATTTGTTAAGTGTTATAATTTATTTTGTATTCATGTTTTTTATGTCTGTATTTTTAATTTTTCACGGTGTTTAAGGGCAAAGATTTGCTGTGACAAAATAAACAAAAAACTTGTCAGCATCAGTTGGAGCGTGGTTTTCTGACCTAGAAGAAGACTTTGGGAGCGGTTATAGAAACAAAGGACTACAGTGGGATATGATGAAACATCTGGAAGATTTAGATTTTGCTGATGACATCATACTGTTATCCCAAACTCATCAACATATGCAGGATAAAACAACATCCTTGGAGAAAGCAGCAGGAAGTGTTGGATTAAAAATACTTAAATGCCAAGAAAACCAAGATAATGAAAATAAAAACTAAAAGTAAAAAAAATTGTGGTTGCTGGAGAAGACATAGGAGAAGTTGACCATTTCTATTACAGTGGGGCAAAAAAGTATTTAGTCAGCCACCAATTGTGCAAGTTCTCCCACTTAAAAGATGAGAGAGGTCTCCAATTTTCATCATAGGTATACCTCAACTATGAGAGACAAAATGAGAAAAAAAAAATCCAGAAAATCACAATGAAGGATTTTTAATGAATTAATTGGTAAATTCCTCGATAAAATAAGTATTTGGTCAATAACAAAAGTTCATCTCAATACTTTGTTATATACCCTTTGTTGGCAATGACAGAGGTCAAACGTTTTCTGTAAGTCTTCACAAGGTTTTCACACACTGTTGCTGGTATTTTGGCCCATTCCTCCATGCAGATCTCCTCTAGAGCAGTGATGTTTTGGGGCTGTCGCTGGGCAACACGGACTTTCAACTCCCTCCAAAGATTTTCTATGGGGTTGAGATCTGGAGACTGGCTAGGCCACTCCAGGAACTTGAAATGCTTCTTACGAAGCCACTCCTTTGTTGCCCGGGTGGTGTGTTTGGGATTATTGTCATGCTGAAAGACCCAGCCACGTTTCATCTTCAATGCCCTTGCTGATGGAAGGAGGTTTTCACTCAAAATCTCACGATACATGGCCCCATTCATTCTTTCCTTTACACGGATCAGTCGTCCTGGTCCCTTTGCAGAAAAACAGCCCCAAAGCATGATGTTTCCACCCCCATGCTTCACAGTAGGTATGGTGTTCTTTCTCCTCCAAACATGACAAGTCGAGTTTTTACCAAAAAGTTCTATTTTGGTTTCATCTGACCATATGACATTCTCCCAATCCTCTTCTGGATCATCCAAATGCTCTCTAGCAAACTTCAGACGGGCCTGGACGTGTACTGGCTTAAGCAGGGGGACACGTCTGGCACTGCAGGATTTGAGTCCCTGGCGGCGTAGTGTGTTACTGATGGTAGCCTTTGTTACTTTGGTCCCAGCTCTCTGCAGGTCATTCACTAGGTCCCCCCTTGTGGTTCTGGGATTTTTGCTCACCGTTCTCGTGATCATTTTGACCCTACAGGGTGAGATCTTGCGTGGAGCCCCAGATCGAGGGAGATTATCAGTGGTCTTGTATGTCTTCCCTTTTCTAATAATTGCTCCCACAGTTGATTTCTTCACACCAAGCTGCTTACCTATTGCAGATTCAGGCTTCCCAGCCTGGTGCAGGTCTACAATTTTGTTTCTGGTGTCCTTTGACAGCTCTTTGGTCTTGGCCATAGTGGAGTTTGGAGTCTGACTGTTTGAGGTTGTGGACAGGTGTCTTTTATACTGATAATGAGTTCAAACAGGTGCCATTAATACAGGTAACGAGTGGAGGACAGAGGAGCCTCTTAAAGAAGAAGTTACATGTCTGTGAGAGCCAGAAATCTTGCTTGTTTGTAGGTGACCAAATACTTATTTTACCGAGGAATTTATCAATTAATTCATTAAAAATCCTTCAATGTGATTTTCTGGATTTTTTTTTTCTCATTTTGTCTCTCATAGTTGAGGTATACCTATGATGAAAATTGGAGACCTCTCTCATCTTTTAAGTGGGAGAACTTGCACAATTGGTGGCTGACTAAATACTTTTTTGCCCCACTGTATCTTGGAAGCACACAGACATTAAATGGGGGCATACTGGATGAGGTAAAGATCAGGATAGAGAAAGCAAATGCTTTATTTGTCAAATTACAGAGCATCTGGAAATCCAATAATGTATCTATTAATACCAAGATAAGATTGTATAAAAGCAATGTGAGACCTGTGCTGCTATATGGTTCAGAGACATGGAAGACAAAGTAAGCAAGGGGAAAATGAGCACATTTGAAGGATGATGCTTAAGAAAAATTTTGAAAATACGCTGGCCAACCATCATTAGCAACAAAGACCTGCAAGAAAGAACAAGAGTTAATGATAACATCTGAATTAAAGAGAAGGAGCTAGAACTGATTGGGACATGTCTTAAGGATGAAAAAGAACAGACATCCTCATAGAGCTCTACACTGGATACCAATGGGAAAAAGGAAGAGCGGTAGACCAAGAGGATCATTTAGAAGATCTATAGGGGAAGAGATGCAAAGACCAAAAAGAACCTGGGCAGAGCTGACATGGATGGCACAAGATCGGAAAGAATGGTTTCATTGGGTTGTCGCCTTATGTTGTCAGTGATGAAGAGGATTAAGTAAGTAACGTGTTTTATGACGTCTAAGACATATCCAGAGGGAAATCACTCAAATATGTCATATCTCTTTTTTTGCTGTGAAAGTTTGATTAAGTTCCACCCCCTGAAAAAAGGTGAGTTTAGACAGAGCGTTTTTGGTGACTTAACTACAGCTGGTCTATAGTGTTAAGCCAATCAGGACTCTCTGGCCTAACTGAAGTTAGCCTCCATGGCCAGTTAGCATTTTTGGACAGTTGCTTTGAAAACTTGATGCAAATTAAGATGGGTTTTGTGGCGATGTTAAAATAAGACACGGCGTCTGGAGTTTTAATGAAGTTTATTGATCAAATCATCGCCATCACGGAGCTCACCCCAGCTGCTGCATAAGCATGCTGGGGATCGCTCTCAGGCTCTCATGAGCTGTAGTCAGAAGCAGTCAGAAGAAGAACAGAGGGTGAACATATGAATTCAGCCACTTAAATACCCAGCAACGGACAATACATCAAAGGCATTTTATCATCAAAGGAAATGCATTCAGACATGTGACATTTGTACCACAATGCGAGCAGGAAGCATGAATGTTTGCATTTGCGTCATACATATCCACAGGATGCTGGTGCCTGAACTAAGCACAGGAAGGCTGCCTATTGATCTCAACACACACATCTCACTGTCCTGTTAATTGCTCTAGTCGAGCGCTGTGTTTGTCCGTGGCTGCTGTGGGGGGGTACCCCATACACTCCCCCCCCAGAGGGCTTAGCGGGGAGCTGAGACCTCGGTAGTCCCGCTTTGGTGGCGAGCTGCGGGGAAAGTCTGTGCCGGGGAAGGGAGGAGGGTGGGGGTAGCAAGTGGCGGGGGATGTCCATGGCTGTGGGAAGAAAAGTTAGTCTCTGATTCCTCTCGCGATTCAGTCCGGCAATGAAGAAAAACAGGAGCTGAAGCTATGTGAGGGACTTGGCGTTTAGGCTTTAGGTGCGTTCGCGGCCCTAAAGCCCTCGGGGACAGCTGACGGCTGGATTCCCGTCGTGCGCCGTGGCTGAGACTTACACCAAATCCTGTGTGCGGGCTGCATGTGTGCTTCAGGTGTGTGAGCAGTCCTGAAGAGCCGTGTGCAGCGGCGGAGGATGATGTATAAATCTGTAGAGCCAGCTTGTCTCTGGTGCGTGGCACGCGCTGCGGCCACGTGCCTTCCAGCTGCGCTGTTCTGATGCGAGGCTTCTGTGCATGGCCGGTCCGCTGTCGCGAGGCGAATCAGGGTCAGGGGGCTTGATGGAGATCTGCGCAGTCGGCGCCGATTGTCTCCCCTGTTCGGGCTGTTGGTCGTCGCTCGTGCCGGGTCATGGTGCGTTCAGGTCCACGCGTTCTCCGTCGGCCATGGGCCGCCGTCGTGGAGAGAGGGCAAGGTGCGTGCGCTCTCGTATGGAGACACAGAATCGTGTGTCAGGAGCCGTGAGAGCGGCCGGTCCAGCGTGGATGTGCCGATCTAGGCGTGCAGACCTCACCATGAAATTTCCTCAGCTTTCCCGGTCGTGGGTGGTCTCCGAAGAGCGTCAAAGTCTCCCTGAAGCAGAAAGGAAGGGCAGATCAGTCGGGCTGCCGCGTTCGCTCGTCGTCGGAGAATCACTGCCGGGTGCTGCGTTTGCTGGCAGCGTGTTCTTTTCAGCGTCGGGTCGCCAGCGTGGTTGTCCAGACCAGAAGGTTGCGTCGCACAAAGCGTGTGCGTCTGCGGGGTCACCAGTGTGGCGATGTTAAAATAAGACACGGCGTCTGGAGTTTTAATGAAGTTTATTGATCAAATCATCGCCATCACGGAGCTCACCCCAGCTGCTGCATAAGCATGCTGGGGATCGCTCTCAGGCTCTCATGAGCTGTAGTCAGAAGCAGTCAGAAGAAGAACAGAGGGTGAACATATGAATTCAGCCACTTAAATACCCAGCAACGGACAATACATCAAAGGCATTTTATCATCAAAGGAAATGCATTCAGACATGTGACATTTGTACCACAATGCGAGCAGGAAGCATGAATGTTTGCATTTGCGTCATACATATCCACAGGATGCTGGTGCCTGAACTAAGCACAGGAAGGCTGCCTATTGATCTCAACACACACATCTCACTGTCCTGTTAATTGCTCTAGTCGAGCGCTGTGTTTGTCCGTGGCTGCTGTGGGGGGGTACCCCATAGGTTTTACCATTAAACTGCTTTTAAGGATTGAAGCAGTTTCAGTCATTATCCTGGGCCACCGTGCATACTACTGGGCATGTCCTTCAACCGGTAAGTCTTTTTTATCACAGGATTTTTTTTTTTTTTTTTTTGTTACTTATTTGTACCCGTAGGTAGATTTGGTTTGCAGTCTGGTGACAAGCCACCGGCTGCCGGTCGCTGCGTGCGCGAGCGCCCTAAACCTACATGTTTTTGGTATGCGGGAGGAAACCGGAGAAATCCCAGAGTAAACCCACGCAACACGGGGAGAACATGCAAACTCCACACAGCTCACTGTTGGTCGGGGGCTGGGATCGAACCCACGATCTCATGATCCTCGCGATCCCCCGGCCGAGGGTAAACTGTGCTGCCGCAGTGCTAAACCACTGCGCCACCGTGCAGTTTATTTAATGGATTTAATGGGCTGCACGGTGGCGCAGTGGTTTAGCATTGGTTTAACACTGTGGCAGCACAGTTTTACCCTCGGCCGGGGGATCGCGGGGATCATGAGATCGTGGGTTCGATCCCAGCCCCCGACCAACAGTGAGCTGTGTTGGATTTATTCCATTTAATGTAGTACCAGCCACTATTAAGGTGCGTTCACACCAAACGCGAACGGACAAATTTTTCGGGCTGCGAGACTACGTTATAACTCAGTGTAAATGCGCGAATAAACATGAATTCAGCGTCTGAGTGAGATGCAGACAGGCGAAGTTGCCTATATAACTTCTGCAGCAGTGTTCGGCCTACTGTGGAAATCTCCAAATTAACATCATGCTTTAGGTTTACATTATCCGATGGAGGGCTCACCTGAAAAAAGTTGTCCCTGTCTCCAAAACTTTATAAGATGATGAGTGTTTCCATTGCTAGCCTGCTAGCACGTCTGTGGCAGGAAACCGTGGGTAAATAACTCTGAAATCCCGATACAGCTGAAGAGCTCCAGTCTTCCTGTCTCCAGGTGAGTGAGTCTCATTTTCAAACTAGTTTACTCTGCAATGGTGATACTTTTACTCTGGTGATGGCAGAATCTCAAAGCTAGCACATTATCTTGGACGTGAATGCGCAATTTTGCGTGTACTCGCCTCTTTCCATTCACTTTGTATGGATTTGTGCTGCCCGTTCGTGTTTGGTGTGAACCCACCTTTAACCTTGTGGGATGTGGGTGGGATTATTCACAGAATCTGGTGTTTGAATGAGGGGGAAAAGTGAAAAGATTTTGATGCAAAACTGTAAGACAATGAAAGTTGTTGTTTGTTTTTTTTTTAAAGGGCATAAGATACCATTTTAGGCAATGTAGATTTGTTTCTATTAGAGGTGGGAATAGCGAGGGACCTCACGATTTGATTCAGATCATGATTCTTGGGTCACAATTCGATCCTATCACCATTCAACGATAATCACGATATTGTGGAGAAAGGAAACAGGTGAGGCAGCGAGCTGAACAACACACAAACTTTATTCTTTCTCCAACATCAAGTACAGTAAAATAGCTCCCAGGTCTCTGTGCATTCCTCTTTCATACCTTTAATTCCATGCATTGAGACCCGGAACTTCTGACCATAATACATTGTTTGGAACAAAGACCTGTGTGGTACATTAACATGACATAACGCCGACACCGCTCTTACACCCTTTCCTCTTCCAGCGGCTCCGGCAGTTCCTCCTCTCCCCGGGGGGCGCATAGTCCTTACTGTCCCATCTGACACCCCCCGGTGACACTTCCTCCTTCGGTCCATTGTTCCCCCCTTCCCCAGCTGCTTTCTCTGGGTGGACAATCCCCCACCCGTACCACCACACAGCCCCCCCCCCCCCCCGTCCTTTGGGCTTGAGCCGGCACCCATAGCGGCTGTAGCGGGGGGTCGCCAATCCAGTCAAAACACCCTGCTGGTGAGGTGTACAGGAGAGCACATCAGTCTGTGGAAGGAAAAAGGGAGGGGGGGGGGGGAAACACATCAGCTTCGCGGGCACAGGTCCTGACCGAGGGAACACCAATTTAAGGAGCTACCAACGGCGGGTGTCCATGCCGGGGAGCTTGGGCCAACACTACCTGTTCGTCTGCCAACACAAAAGCAGGTTTCAGCCTGTCGATGGAGATGGTCTCCCTACACCCTCCCTCCCCCAAGTCTAACACAAAATGTTTCGCCCCAGGTTCCAACACCCTGAACGGTCCGTCATACGGTGGGCATAGCGGGGTCCGGTGCATATCGTGCTTGACAGAAACAAAGCTGGCCTTCTGTAAACTCTTGGGGATGAAAGTGTGGGGAAAACAATGGTGGGCCAGGCCCGGTACGTTAAAAGTGTCTATGCTGTACAAAATTGTGCGGGCGGATCGGCCTCGGGGTTTTCCGGTTAAAAACTCTCCGGGGATCTACAGCGGATGAGAAAAAATGAGTTCTGCCGGGGAGGCTGCCAAATTCTCATTAGGCGTGGAGTGCAACTCTACAAGAACCCAGGGCAGGCGGTCGACCCAATCTGTGTCCATGAGCGAAGCTCTGAGCACTGCTTTAATCCCTTGAACTCTGTGAATTCCGCGGGCGGTCACATCTCTGCGTCTTAGTGCGTCTCAGTGCGCACTGAAAAAAAAAAGCTGTATTTCCGGTCTTCCAGTACAGACACAGCCTTGTTACAACCTGAGAAAAAAGCTGTGTAATATATTCATTTTTTGTGGTATTTTTACAAAATTTTGACCTGAGCTTGAAAACACTTGGTTCTACATTTCTGTTGTGTTTTCCAGCCAGTATCTGACAGCTGTATGTTATTTGCAAGCATTTGTATCTAAAAAAACACCCAGGCGAACTTTCTTGTTACTCAGTGGCAGGAGCACTTAAAGAGATTATGACTGTTTTGCCCAAAAATTCAGAGTGTTTTCTTTTAAATGAGACTAACCCCATGAAGATGCAAAGGGTTGAAGAACAGCTTTTGATTTACTTTGGGCATGTTATTTTTAGGCGTTTTTAGGGAAGTTGAACAGAGCTCAACAGGTTAAGCAACCTATGAAAACACTTGCATAACCTGTTAGCTTGGGGGTTGTACGCGGTAGTGCGGTGAATTTTGACCCCCAGGCTATGGGCCATCATGGACCAGAGTTCCGAAACGAATTGCGGACCCCTGTTGGAAGTGATGTCCGGCGGGGATCCGAACAGTGCAACCCAAGCCGACAAAAAAGCGCAAGCTACTTCCACGGATGTGGTAGAAGCCAGCAGAACCATTTCAGGCCAGCACGTGGTGCGGTCCACAATTGTCAAAAGGTGCGTGAAACATGCGTTTGCGAGAGGGGTCCCACCAAATCCAGGTGGACGTGGTCGAACCTCCTGGCCGGGATTTGGAAGGGCTTGAGGGAGGCTGTAGTGTGCTTGTGCACTTTGGGCCGCTGGCATGTGACGCAAGCTGCAGCCCACTGTTTCACGTCCTTGCGCAAGCATGGCCAGACAAATTTTGCCCCCACTAGCTTCACCAAAACGCGCACTCCCGAATGCAAATGTCATGATTAATAGGCTGACGGTTCACGTGCAGAATGCAACAACAAGGGAACACAAGAAAACACATTTGAGAATCTTTATTAAGTCTCAAAAGGTTCGGCACACAGCTACAGAAAATGTCACCCACCAGAGGAAGTGGCCTGTGGAGAGAGAAACAAGAGCTGTGAGAGGAGGAATGGAGACAGGCTGATGGCAAGCAAAAATGCCACTTACGTGGGCCAAACAGGAGAACCGGCAGGGACCCCAGTGGGGAAAGATGAACCAGCAGGATGAAGCGGGTTGTGAGATTGAATGGAGTGGAGCCGATTTCGCCTGACCGGGTGGAGAACAGCTGCAGCTGAGCGTGGATGGAGAGACAGGTGAGCACATGCAGTCCCCGAAGACGCACCTGCACTGGTGGCAGCAACCTGAGAACGAAGAACCAAAGACAGAGAAAAAGTGAGTGCGAAAACTTCACCATAAACATGAAACAATACTTGCTGTGTAGAACTGCGAGGCAGTGCACCCAAAGGAGCCAGCGCTGAGGCACAGAAGAGATGGTCCTAATAAGCGCTGGCAGAGCAGAGGCAGCAGGTGTGTCCAACTTCCCAGGTGCGTTGATTACCTGAGGAGGAGAGAAACGGGAAGGAGGGGGCACGCGCTCACCAAACCATGACAGTGCCCCCCCTCAAAGAGCGCCTCCTGGTGGTCCACAAGGCTTCTCTGGGTGGGCTTGATGGTAGGCCCGGACCATCCCCTTGTCGTGGAAGTGCGACTTGGGGATCCACGAGCATTCTTCCGGGCCGTAGCCCTCCCAGTGGACCAGGTACTGCAGGCCCCGACCACGACGGTGAACATCCAGGATCCGCTGGACAGTGAAGGCGGTGTGGCCGTCGAGCGTCCGGGGAGGAGGAGGCTGCTTCGGAGGAGGACAAAGAGGACTAATGGAGACAGGCTTAATGTTGGAGACATGGAAGGTTGGGTGCACTCGCAGGGTCCGTGGGAGCTTTAATCAGACCAAGGCATTGTTAACCACCCTGGTGATGGGATAGGGACCCAAAAAGCGGGGGGACAGCTTCTTAGAGTCTGTCTTCAGAGGAATCTGGTCCACCACCAGCCAGACTTGCTGCCCCATGGTGTACTTGGGGGCGGGGACCCTCTTCCGGTTGGCCACCTGGTGATTACGGTCGGACGAGCAGGTGAGGGCGGCACGGGTGGACCTCCAGATTTGGCGACAGCGGTGAGCATGGGCCCCCACGGACGGCACCGCGACCTCCCTCTCGGTCATGGGCAACAGAGGCGGGGTGTAACCCATCAAGGCCTCGAAAGGGGTGAGCCCCGTGGCGGTGATGACGGCCGAGTTATGGCCGTACTCAACCCAGGTCAGGTGCGTGCTCCAGGTCGAGGGGTTCTCAGCTGCTACACACCGGAGAGCGGCCTCCAAGGATTGGTTGGCGCGCTCATCCTGCCCGTTGCTCTGTGGGTGATGTCCTGAGGTGAGACTGACGGTGGTCCCAAGCGTGCGACAAAAGGACTTCCAGACTTGGGACGTGAACTGGGGACCCCAGTCAAACATGATGTTGCAGGGAATGCCATGCAGGCGAATAACATGTGAGGTAAGTAGCTCAGCAGTCTCTGAGGCAGAGGGAAGTTTGGGCAGGGCAACCAGGTGAAAGGCCTTGGAGAAGCGGTCGATGATGGTGAGAATGACTGATCTCTCGTGGGAGGGGGGAAGTCCAGTAACAAAGTCAAGGGCAATGTAGGACCAAGGGAACCAGGGACAAGTAAGGGATGCAGAAGACCAGCAGGGGGCGATGAGTCTGCCTTGCCTCGAACACAGGTTTGGCATGCCTTGACGTACTTCTGCACGTCCCGCCACAGCGTGGGCCCCCAGAATGCCTGCTGGACTAGATTGATGGTGCGGGCGATCCCAGGGTGGCAGGTGAAGTGGCTAGTGTGGCCCCAATGGATGACGTCACTGCGGAGGGCGGCAGGAAGAAACAGATGGTTACTGGGGCATCCCGCTGGTTTGGGCTCCCAAGACTGGGCCTGTCGGACCCTCCACTCAATGTCCCAGGTAAGGGCTCCGAGGATACGAGAAGGAGGAACAATTGGCTGGGGAAGGGACGGGGGTCTACCTGCTCGGAACCAAACTGGCGGGAGAGCGCGTCCGGTTTGGTATTCCGAGAGCCAGACCGATAGGTAGTCGTGAAATTAATCCTATTGAAGAACAAGGCCCAGTGGGCCTGCCTGGCATTGAGTCAGCGGGCTGACTGAAGATATTCTAAGTTTTTGTGGTCGGTCCACATGACTGGGGTGAATAGCCCCTTCTAACCAATGTCCCCATTCTTCCAAAGCCAACTTAATGGCCAAGAGCTTTCTATCCCCTACGTTGTAATTCCTCTAGGCTGCTGCGAGCCACCGAGAGGAAAAACGTGCACGGCTGGAGCTTCTGGTTGGGGGATGAGCACTATGAAAGGATGGCGCCCACCCCCGAGTCGGAAGCATCCACCTCGAGGATAAATTGGAGCCGAGGGTAGACCTGTGCCAAGATGGGTGTTGAAGAGAACAGGCCCTTTAATTTAACAAAGGCCTGCTCAGCTGTCTCGGACCAGCGAAATGGTACCTTAACAGAGGTCAGCTGTGTAAGAGGCTGTGCTACCCCACTGTAGTTCTGGATGAACCTGCAATAAAAATTCACAAACCCTAGGAAGTGCTGAAGCTCCCTACGGGAGTGTGGTGTTAGCCAATCAAGCACAACCTTCACCTTGGCAGGGTCGGCAATCAGCTCCCCTTCAGCCACTATGAAGCCCAAGAAGGAGGTGGTATTGGTGGAGAACTCACACTTCTCGGCTTTAACCTAAAGCTGGTTCTCCAAAAGCCATTGTAAAATGGCCCTAACATGGACCTCATGTTCCTCTGGTGAGCAGAAAAAGATTAATATGTCATCTAGATAAACAAAAACAAACCGGTTAACCACATCACGAAGGACATCGTTATTGAGCCGCTGGAAGACGGCGGGGAGTTAGTGAGTCTAACTGGCATGACCAAACACTCAAACTGCCCCAAATGTGTCTTACATGCCGTTTTCCACTCATATCCTTCGCGTATGAGGCGGGTTTGGAAAAACCCCCACAACAGACTAAGGACAGTCAGCTCGCCACTCCTGGTTTTTTCCGCTGCACTACTGCGATGTAATGTGCCATGCATGCATTGTGATGTTAATGTGCCATTCATTCATTGAGTTCATGCATCCTGTCCTTGCTGTGTCTCTGAAATGCAAACGCCCATACCAACTGCTGTGAAATGCTCTTTCATGTATTGTTGTAACTGGGTATATATGCTGCACGACTCTGTAACTCAACCTCTCATTCTTTCTCTCTCACTCTGCAACTGCTGTTGACACACACACTCTGTGTGTCTTTGCTGGACAGCCTCCGAGCCGCCCATTGGGCGAGCTTCGTGACGGCAGTATGATTTAATAAACCTACTTAAAACCAACACCAACGCTGCTTTATTCCATGCCACTGCACTGGTGACCCGACGCTGAAACGAACACGCTGCCGGAGAACGCAGCACCCGGCGGGGATTCTCCGACGACAAGCGAACGCGGCAGCCTGACTGATCTGCCCTCCCTTCTGCTTCAGGGTGACTTCAATGCAGAGTTTCCAGGTGAAACTCTCCGGGGACCACCCACGACCGGGAAAGCCGCAGCAAACTTCATGGTGAGATCTGCACGCCTAGATCGGCACATCCACGCTGGACCGGCCGCGCTCGCAGCTCCTCCATATGAGAGCGCATGCACCTCGTCCTTTCTCCGCGACGGCGACTCTCATGGCCGACGGAGCACACGTGGACCTGAACGCACCATGACCGAGCGAGTGACAAGAGTGTCTACTTCCCTCTCACCGCTCCAACGCATCTGCACGAGCCCGAGGGACAAAGATCGTCTCCTCCCTCTCACCACTCCAACGCATCTGCACGAGCCCGAGGGACAAAGATCGTCTCCTCCCTCTCACCGCTCCAACGCATCTGCACGAGCCCGAGGGACAAAGATCGTCTATTCACTCTCACCGCTCCAACGCACCATGGCCAATCTGCAGCCACAACTCAACCTGGATATTATTGGCGCCGTCTGCGCTGATCTCCACCAAGATTCTGGACCCTGACTCGCCTCCCCTGCGGCCCACCCACGCACGGAACCCTGGCACACGCACCGGGGAGATACCAGGACGGCGCACCACGCACGGGACAAATACGGCTCTTCAGACCGCTATCGTCCTCCGCCGCTGCACACAGAACCTTCAGGGCTGCTCACACACCTGAAGCAAGCACGCAGCTCGCTCACAGGATCCTCTAACGGTCTTAGCCATGGCGCTCAATGGGAATTCAGCAGTCTGCAGTCCCCGAAGGCTTTTAAGGTTGTGCCCGCACCTAAAAGTCAACACGCCAAGTCCCTTTGCTTCTGCCTTTATGTTTCTCTTACAGCCGCTCCTGCTTTTCTTCACGGCCGCTGTTAATCCTTGCAGGACTTAATCGCGGGAGGAGTCAGTGACTAATTTTTCTTCTTGTGACCTCCGCACGTTCAACGGGACAGCCCCTCGACATCGCGGAACAGCAAGCAATTTTTGCGCGGCCCAGACGATTTCACCGTCCCCGGCCGGCATTTACTACCCCCCACCCCCCTCCACCTTCGCCTGCACAGAGCTTTTCCTGCTCGTTGCCAAAGCTATCGAGGTCTCGGCCGCCTGCAGAGCCCTCTGGGGGGGAGCAGTGTGGCGGGTTTGGAAAAAACCCCACAACAGACTAAGGACAGTCAGCTCGCCACTCCTGGTTTTTTCCGCTGCACTACTGCGATGTAATGTGCCATGCATGCATTGTGATGTTAATGTGCCATTCATTCATTGAGTTCATGCATCCTGTCCTTGCTGTGTCTCTGAAATGCAAATGCCCATACCAACTGCTGTGAAATGCTCTTTCATGTATTGTTGTAACTGGGTATATATGCTGCACGACTCTGTAACTCAACCTCTCATTCTTTCTCTCTCACTCTGCAACTGCTGTTGACACACACACTCTGTGTGTCTTTGCTGGAGAGCCTCCGAGCCGCCCATTGGGCGAGCTTCGTGACGGCGGTATGATTTAATAAACCTACTTAAAACCAACACCAACGCTGCTTTATTCCATGCCGCCGCAGCATATATGGATTACATGGTAAGCATTGCAGAGATCTAATGTGGTAAACACCCGCGCGCGCTGAAGGAGCTCAAACGCGGAGTTAATCAAGGGCAGAGAATATTTATCTTTGACTGTGATCGCATTAAGCTCACGGTAGTCAATGCACTGGCGCAATGACCCGTCCTTCTTTCCAACAAAAAAAAACCCCTGCTCCGAGCAGAGCCAAAGATGGCCGAATAAGGCCGGTGTTCAGAGTCTTGAATGTATCTCTCCATTGCCTCTCTCTTGGGGCCAGAAATACTATAGAGCCAGCTGGACGGCAACCACGCCCCCGGGAGGAGTTCCACAGCACAGTCATAAGAGCAATGAGGCGGAAGGGACAGCGCTCTAGACTTGCTTAAGACCTCCCCCAGATTGTGATAGATCTCAGGGATGAGGCTGAGGTCCGGCGGCTCAGCTGGAGGAGACGAGATGGGGAAAGATGGTGAAGACTTGGCCGTACTCAAACAGGAAGCCAAACAGTACAGGCTCCAGGAGGAGATGGAGTTTTGTGCCCAATTTATTATGGGGTTATGCCTCCGGAGCCATGGGTAGCCAAGGGCCATTGAGGAGGATGAAATGGGAAACACAAAGAGTGAAAGTTCCTCCCGATGATTTCCGGAAAGAAGCGATCCTTTGACCAGATATAGTGGTGACATTATGAGATGTGGGCAATTTATGAGTGGGAACACCCATGTCCCGTACGAGTTGGGAGGAGATGAAATTCTCCTCTGCCCCTGAAACCACTAACGCCATACCCCTCCTCTCGACCCCCAGTAATTGGATGAAGGCCGAAATGGAGAAATTACCAGGGGAATTAGACTTGGTCGTGCTTGCCAGACCCCCCACGGTTACTGACGGTCTGCGTCTTTTGGCCACCAGGGGGCAGTCGTCCCACCTGTGCTTCATAGAACCACAGTACAGGCACGCGCCGGTCCTTCTTCTCTGCTGACACTCTTCGTCAGTTAGCCGAAACCGACTGAGCTCCATCGGCTCGGAAGAAGGACCAGCGCCCCCTTTGTCAGCAGCTGTGGCGGGCACCTGCACAGCGGATGGGCGAAAGGAGGACTGTTGCTCCTTCTCACGCTAGCGGTTGTCTAACCCAATAGCCTGATCAATAAGACCGTCCAGAGAGTTTGGAACTGCATAAACCGCCAGGTCGTCACAGAGGTGAGAGTTTAAACTGTGAAGGAATGTGTTGTGTAACACAACCTCGTTCTACCCCAAGTCCATCGCTTTGACCCGAAATTCCACTGAGAACTCGGCCACAGACCGGGTTCCCTGGTGGCGAGACAAGAGGCGGCTCATGATGTTCCCCTGACTCTCCGTATGATCAAAAGCACGAGTGAACTCGACCACAAATCGCCCAAACGTGTAAGCAGCCCCCTCCAGGCTGTCGAGAATGGACCGTGCCAAAGCAAGAAGGTCATAAAATGGATCTTAGCAAAGTCGCTCGGGTACTCCCCCCACCTGCTCCAGATATAGCTGCACCTGGCACAAAAACTCCTTTCATTTCCCCACCTCCCCCGCGTACGGGCAGGTGTGGGAATGGAAGTAGTACAGTGGATAGTAGTTTGAACAACATCAGCAGGAGGAATGGGAGAACCCGGAGGAACTATGCTAGCCAAACATTCGGCGACAGTGCCCTACTGCTGCATAAAAGTCTGCAGCTGCTGAGTGAGCACGGCCACCTGCCTTTCGGTCGCGTCTAAGCAATCCAGAGCAAAATGTTCCGATGCTGCTGCACTCGCTGAGCCAAGGTTCTGGCTAGCTCGTTCTGTCATGATTAATAGGCTGATAGCTCACGTGCAGAATGCAACAATGAGGGAACACAAGAAAACACGTTTGAGAATCTTTATTAAATCTCAAAAGGTTTAGCGCACAGCTACAGAAAACTTCACTCACCAGAGGAAGTGGCCTGTGGAGAGAGAAACGAGAGCTGTGAGAGAAGGAATTCAGACAGGGAGATAGCAAGCTAAAATGCCACTTACGTGGGCCAAACAGGAGAACCGGCAGGAACCCCAGTGGGAAAAAACGAACCAGCAGGATGAAGCGGGTTGTGAGATTGAATGGAGTGGAGCCGATGGTGCCTGACCAGGTGGAGAACAGTTGCAGCTGAGTGTGGATGGAGAGGCACGTGAGCGCACGCAGTCCCCGAAAACGCACCCGCACTGGTGGCAGCAACCTGAGAACGAAGAACCAAAGACAGAGAAAAGGTGAGTACGAAAACGTCACCGTAAACATGAACAATACTTGCTGTGTAGAACTGCGAGGCAGTATACACAAACGAGCCAGCGCTGAGGCACCGAAGAGATGGTCCTAATAAGTGCTGGCAGAGCAGAGGCAGCAGGTGCGTCCAACCTCCCAGGTGCGTTGATTACCTGAGGAGGAGAGAAAAGGGAAGGAGGGGGCACGCGCTCACCAAATCATGACAGCAAAAGGGAGTGGACTGACTCAAAAATGCGGCAGCGCCAAGAGTTCGGAACCACCGGGCACGGGCCACCGGTGGAGATGTCGCAGAGCAAGGGAGGGCACCCTTCTTGCACCACCCTGCCCTTCAGCCTTAGCCCAGTAGGGGCCGACTGGAATGCGCAAATGCCTGCGTCCCCGGCTTGCTCTGCGGCCATAGCAGGGAAATCTATTCCCACGTAGACCGGGGAGACTAATGCGCATGACAGACAATCGGCCACGATGTTGAGCTTACCAGCAATGTGTTGAATGTCGGTTGTAAACTCCAAGATCGCGGCCAAATGCTGTTGATGCAGGGCCGACCGTGGTTCCGAGACCTTGGACATTGCATACGTCAGTGGCTTATGGTCCACAAATGCGGTGAACTTGCGCCCTTCTAGCCAAAACTGGAAATGGCGTGTCGCCAGGTGTAGAGCCAACAAGTCTCTGTCGAACGTGCTGTATTTGCATTCGTTGTTGCACAAAGTTTGACTAAAAAATGCGAGCGGCTGCCACGAACCGTAGACGTACTGCTCCACCACTGCTCCTATGGCAACATTAGACGCATCCATAGTAAGTGCTATCCATGCCAAAGGAGCCAGGTGGGCTAGCAACGCGGCATCCGCCAGCGCTGTTTTGGCGTCCGTGAAAGCCTGGACTCGCTCAGGAGTCCAGTTGATGTTTTCCGTGGGCTTCTTTTTTTTCAATGCAGCATACAATGGCTGCATCAGCTGGGCTGCCCGGTGAAGGAAACTGTTATAAAAATTGACCATTCCCAAAAATTCCTGCAGGGCTCTCACGGTCTGCGGATGCAGAAAGTCTGACATGGCACGCACCTTATCCGGTAGCGGAATTGCGCCCTCCGGCGAAATGCAGTGGCCCAAAAAAATCAATCACTGGCACACCGAACTGGCACTTCCCCAGGTTCATTATAAGTCCATGGGCTTCCAACCTCTGGAAAACCGTCTTGAGAATGGGCAATGTGCTCCTCCTGGGATGCGCTAGCTACCAGAATGTCGTCTAAGCAGACAAAAACAAAGGACAAGGAACTTCCGACCATAAGATATTGTTTGGAACAAAGACCTGTGTGGCACATTAACATGACATAACGCCGACACTGCTCTCACACCCTTTCCTCTTCCAGCAGCTCCGGCAGTTCCTCCTCTCCTCGGGGGGCACATAGTCCTTACTGTCCCATCTGATACCCCCCGGTGACACTTTCTCTTTCGGTCTATTGTTCCCCCCTTCCCCAGCTGCCTTCTCTGGGTGGAGAATCCCCCACCCGTACCACCACAATATCATGATAATCGAGTACCACAATCCCATATACTGTATTTGAATTTTTTTCAGCTTATTCAACTTCAAATCATGTCCAAAAGGAAAACAACATCTCTTTCATATAATAAAGTATTCTCGGGGCTTCATTTTCCACGGCAACACATCTTTGCACACAGGGAGGGTGGTGGACGGTGTTTGGAAGTGACTCCCACTCCAGATATGTCTGGCTGACTCTGTGGACTCTTAAAAAGCAGCTGAAAACTTTTTTGTTTAATGGGGATTTCCATTCAGTTTCAACTGCTTTTTAACCTGCTGAACTGCTTTTTAACCTGTTGAAAACGACATCTCTTTCATATAATAAAGTATTCTCGGGGCTTCATTTTCCGTGGCAACACATCTTTGCACACAGGGAGGGTGGTGGACGGTGTTTGGAAGTGACTCCCACTCCAGATATGTCTGGCTGACTCTGTGGACTCTTAAAAAGCAGCTGAAAACTTTTTTGTTTAATGGGGATTTCCATTCAGTTTTAACTGCTTTTTAACCTGTTGAACTCTGGTCAATTTCCCTAAAAACGCCTAAAAATAACGTGTCCAAAGTAAATCAAAAGCTGTTCTTCAACCCTTTGCAGCATCTTCATGGGGTTGGTCTCATTTAAAAGAAAACACTGAATTTTTTGGCAAAACAGTCATAATCTCTCTAAGTGCTCCTGCCACTGAGTAACAATCATCTAAACATACTGAATTTGAAGAAAATAAAGTTCGCCTGGGTGTTTTTTTAGATATAAATGGTTGCAAATAACATACAGCTGTGTGAAACGTGCTGGAAAACAACAGAAATGTAGAACCAAGTGTTTTCAAGTTCAGGTCAAAATTTTGTAACAATGTCACAAAAAATAAATATATTACACAGCTTTTTTCTCAGGTTGTAACAAGGCGTTCTTGAACTGTGCCAAACTGCGCCAAATGGCACGGTTTGGAAAGCTATGTTCCAGAGTTCACTATCTCAGCAGTTTGCACAGTAAAACCAAGGGGTAACAACCCAAACATACACAGCACAGTTCCTGTTTTTTGTTTTTTTTTTACAGGCAAAAATAGCCTACAGTGTAAGAAAAATTATGCGAAAAATTAATACATTTCACTAAAGTATACACAAAAACAACCCTCTCCCCCCTCCAATTTTTCCAGAGTTCACGATCTCACCAGTTTACACAGATACAGGTCAACTGGACCCCTGACCAAGTGCGCACCCCAATTGGACCACGGAATCCAATCTGTACATGTACAGGTACATTCTCCATCCAGTGATTTATAAATGCTGCCCCACATGAAAACCAGTCTGTGGGACTATAATGTTCTGAATGAGGCTTTAGAAAATTATGAATCACTTTGTAAATCACTGGATTGAAAATGTACAGATTGAATACCGGTGTCCACCTGGGGTGCTCACAATAGTGTGCTCACATGGTCAGGGCTCCATTTCACCAGATCACGTTTACACAGTAAAACAAAGGCATAATAACCCAGACATACACAGCACAGTTCCTTTTTTTTTTTACAGGAAAAAATAGCCTACAATGAAATAAAAATTATACTAAAAAAATATTAAATTTTTCTGCAATATACACAGCAACAAATAACCCCCCCCCCCCCCGCACGGCACACACAAAAACGTCGCCAAGCGGGACCCTTGTAATTACCGCGATTGGTCAAAAGTTATTTTTATTACTAATTTTATCGATAAAGAATAATTTAGATTATAAGACTTACCTGTCCACAACCGCAGTGTCGTTGGCAAACATCTGTTCCTCATTGTCAGACGAACATGAAGCTGGTCCGGTTGTTACGGACTCGTAGTTCTGGTCACCCGACCCGGTCAAACCATCTCCGCTTCCATGATTGCAGTTTTTGCGAACCATTTTTCAAAACAAATAAGAACAGTAGTAATAAAAAAAGACTGGCTAATGGCTGAGAGTGGCTAACGCTACCGTTACGCACAGGTCTCAATGTGTGTCACCCAGCGGCTTAGACAAAAAAAAATTTTACGCACGGGGACGCACGTGTTTTAATGGCAATATAAACACATAACAAAGGCATGTCAGGTATTGCTGAATTCAGAATTTCATTGGCTAAACAACACGTCAATCGTCAAACTTCTCTGCTTCAATTAGCTCATTGCATTCGCGGTCGTTGGTAGGCAGGTCCTTCTTGCTAGGTTTTCAGTCATAGGTTCTTCAAGGTTTCAGAAACCCAATTCAAGGCTCTTATTAGTCGAATGAGAGGTCAGTCACATCAAAACCAATTGGCTTTCTGTTCATGGCTGTGTCTGTACTGGAAGAACGGAAATGCAGCTTTTTTTTTTCAGTGCGCACTGAGACGCACTACAACGCAGAGACGTGACCGCCCGTGGAATCCCAGAGTTCATCTGGTTAATGGCAAATCTGATATTTTAAAATTATTTTAATCTTGTGTTTTGTTTTTGTATTTTTAAAATGATTTTTGTCTATCAACTTCCTTTAAATCCATTTTACTGTGCAGCGCTTTGTGACTATATGTCTCTGAAAAGCGCTTCATAAATAAACTTTACTTACTTGAGGCTTGGAGAAAAAGGTCCATGCCATTGTCTCTTTAGCTTAGCCGTTGCTAATGATGCTCTGAGACATGTGCTGGCCCACCGTATTTTGAGTGTTTTTCTTTTTTTCATGCAGCGCTTCTTGCAGGTTGTGTGTCATGTCAAGGTCTTTTCTTTCATCTTTGTTATAAAATCAAAAAAAGGCCCAACATTTGAGCTAACTTTAAGCTAACTGCTTCTTAACTTTCAAAGCTGGCTGCAAATCATGGAGACAAGCTATGATTTCACTTGGCTGGGTGTTTGCTTTGCACCATCTAGTGGACTGAAAATGCTATTGATTAACTGTTAACCCAAAAGCATATGTGTGTGCATTTTTTTTTCCACAATATCTTTATTGAACCTTTTTTTTTAACAAACATGATACAAACAATCAAACACTAACACTAAAGTACTACAAAAAAAAAAAAATGCACTAAAAACACCAACAACCACCAACAAAATCAAGTCTTCAACAATGCTCCTCTGTTTAGTCTAGACAATCCAATACATAAGTATACATATTATGTTCACCAGTTTGGAATTTACAAGGTCCACACACATCATTCACCTTCTTCTTCAAGAGTTATGTTTAAATTTTTTACATAATCAATAAAAGGTCTCCATATATTCTCAAACACAATTTCCTTTGATTTCAGTATATATGTTATTCTTTCTAATGGAAGGTTTGTTAACATCTGTCTTAACCACTGAGTCACATCTGGTCTATGAGTCTTTTTCCATAATAGTGCAATACATTTTTTGGCATTAAGCAAACTGAGGTCTATGAATGTTCTTTCACTTTTATTAAAATTATGCTTTTCTGGGTACAGACCCAACAAAAACAGTTTAGGATTCAATATGATTTGTTTTGAGATTATTTTTTCAATTGTTACCCTCACCTCTTCCCAAAACATTCTTATTAATCTACATTCCCATAAACAATGAAATAGGGTTCCTTTACTTTCCATGCATTTTGTGCATGTATCTGGTATATTTTTATTATATCTATTTAACTCCTCCGGTGTAACATACATCCGCATTAACCATTTGAAATGTATCAATTTAAGGCGTACATTTATTGATTTGGTTTGAGCTTCTGTACAAGCCAATTCCCATTGTTCCTCTGAAATTTCAGTTTGCAGATCTTCTTTCCAGTAGTTTAATCTTTTCAGTGAATTTTCACTTGAAGATAGTGTCAATGAGTTATAAAACTCTGAAATAATACCCTTTCTTTTACTATCTTTCATCATCATTTTTTTCCAAGGATGAGTAAATAGGTCGAGTGAGAGCTTTATTTTGATTTGATCGAATAAAGTTTCTAAGTTGAAGATATTTAAAAAAATGTGTTCTATTGAGATTAAATTTGATCCTCAGCTCTTCAAAAGACATTATGTTGTCTGCACATGGCAAATATAAATCCTGAATCTTTTGTATCCCTTTTAAATTCCATACTTTAAATACAGCATCCGCTCTCCCTGGTTTAAAATATTGATTACCCCATATTGGACTAAATTGTGACAATAACTGTGGTTCTTTTAAATAGTTTTTAGCTTCACACCATATTTTGATCATATGCTTTACAAATGGATTTTTAACTTGTTTTTGTAATCTGAGTATATGAATATGGGAAGAGGTAAAGGTAAATTGTATGATTCCATTTCAGTCCAGTGAGGGAGATCATTTGATGAAAAATAATATGTCATAGACCTCAGTTGTGCCGACCAATAATACAACATAAAATTTGGACATTTCAGACCTCCACGATCAAATGGTAAATATAATAAAGACAGACGTAATCTAGCCCTCCTGTTGTTCCATATAAATTCCACTAACTTTTTTTTTATTCTTGAGAATAGATCTAAAGGTGGTGATAAGGGAATGTATTGAAATAAATAAAGTATTTTAGGTAAAATATTACTTTTAAGTATATTGATTCTCCCGATCATCGACATTGGTAGTGACATCCATCTCTGAGTTAACTCATTGATATCTGACATTAAGGCTTCATAGTTGACACTGGCGACTGATTCTAGCTTAGGCACAATTTGGATTCCTAAATATTTAAACTGATTTACAACATTGAATTGATTTACCTCAGGGGCTGGGTAATTTCTCTGGGTCTCATTTAGCATTAATATTGAAGATTTAGTTTTATTTATTTTATATCCTGATATTTCTCCAAAATTCTTTATTAAATTCAACAAGGTTGGAATTGATTTTTTTAGATTCGACATAAACAAAATTATGTCATCGGCGTACAGGGAGATTTTATGTTCTGTTGGTCCAACTTTAATTCCATATATTTGTGAATGTAAACGTATCGCTATCGCTAAAGGTTCAATTGCCATAGTAAACAGTAAAGGTGAAAGTGGACAGCCTTGTCGACATCCTCTATTGATTTTTATTGGTTTTGAAATATTGTTATTTGTTAGGATTTCTGCTGTAGCATTATTGTATATTATTTGAACCCATTTTATGAAATTATTTCCAAGTCCAAACCTTTGTAGGACTTCAAAAAGAAAGGGCCATTCAACTCTATCAAAGGCCTTTTCGGCGTCCAGTGATAGGAGAGCTGTATCCGGTGCTTCTTTATTAAAATAAATAATATTAAATAGTCTTCTTACATTATGGAAGCCTTGTCTACCCTTTATAAAGCCATTCTGATCTCGATTAATAATATTTGGTAAAATTTCTTGTATTCGTCTTGCTAAAATTTTACAGATTATCTTAAGGTCGGCGTTTAATAGGCTTATTGGTCTCATATTTTCACATTTATTAGAGGGCTTACCTGGTTTTGGCAGCAGTATAATTAAGGCATTATTTATGTATGATGGTAAATTATTATTTTGAAATGCTTCTAAAACCATTTCCAAAAAAGGTTTTATTAATTTATTCTTAAATTTTTTATAAAGGTCAACTGGAAGACCATCTGGTCCTGCACTTTTTCCTGATTTCATATTATCAATGGCTAGCCCATGTCACGCCGCGCCATTCATCAGCGGCGCCACCTGCTCACGCACCTGCTACTCGTCAGCGGCGAAGGATAAAAGCCGCCTCGCCCTGAGCGTCGGCCTGAAGCCGTAGACTTCATTTCCTTCGTATGGACTTCTACCACATTCTCTTCAGCATCCTCATCTCCGGTAAGAAGTTCACTTACCTCATCTCTCCAGTCTGCTCCCCTGTGCACAGGTGGATTCCTCGGCGGCGGACAATCCCGTCCCTCGTCTCTCCTCGCTGCTGCACCGAGCCCTGCAGGTGGCTGTCTCCCGGGCTTCCATCCTTGAAGCGCCAGTCATCTGCCCAAACAAGTAAGCTTCTCTCCCTCGCCTATTCTCCTCCCGTGTTGGTGTGTGCTCATCACCCTGTGTCTGATTTCTCCCATAGGGTTGCCGACTGAACGGTCTCCTGCCTCTGGGTCCGAAGCAGACGCCACCACCAACACATTAACATTCCGCAGACACGCACCCAAACATCCCTGTTGTTAATAAACAGTTTGAACTACTCTGAGCCTGTGTGTGTGCGTCTCCTGAGCCGAACGTTATGTCAGTACGGCTTCAGCAGAGCGGCTCGGCAGACGGCGGGCTCGCACACCGGTTTACCATCCTCGAGGCTCGGGTGGATCAGATTGTTTATCAGCAACAGGTGGTTCTTCATCAATTATTAAAACTGACTAACCGATTGAACCGCTTGGACCCCCAACAGCCGTTCCTCCCGACTCACCAGGGTGGCGCGGCTCCTGCTGTTCCAGCGGCCGTCCAGCCGGCTCCAGTGGCACCGGTTCGGCTCACGCCGATTCCGACCCCCGCCCGCTTTAGCGGTAAGCTCGGCAGAGCGCGGGGGTTTATTATGCAGTGTGAGTCCGTGTTCCACCGTGTGCCCGGAGATTTTCCCTCGGATCACAGCCGAATTGGTTACATAGGGAATCTTCTGGAGGGGCGTGCGTTAACTTGGACCTACGCCGTAATGGCGAGGCCCAGTTATGCCACCCTCACCTATGACCAATTCGTGAGGCGCTTTCTGGAGGTCTTTGACCACTCACAAACCGAAACGGTCCAGGTCGATCGGCTTCTCGCTCTCCAGCAGGGAAGCCGGTCGGCAGCGGACCACTCGGTCGACTTCCGGGTAGCGGCGGAGGAATTGGGCTGGGAGGAACGCTCCCTCTGTGGCCTGTTCCTCCGCAGCCTCAATAGTGATCTGAGGGATGAACTGGCTGGTCGGGATATCCCTGGGACGCTAGCGGAGCTGACATCCTTAGCGATAAGTTTGGATAACAGGCTGCGCGAGCGCTCCTCGGGGCGGAGGTCTTCTTCTTCTCGCCCTCGTGGAGCCTCGCCGCACCTGTTCCAAGCTCGCCCCCTGGCGGCGCCGCCAGCATCGCGCCCCGAGGAGTCGGAGCCGGTGGTGACGGCCTGGACTAAACTTTCCCCTGTGGAGAAACAACGCCGCCGTGAGTTGGGCCTCTGCATGTATTGCGGAGGCGACCAACACACCGTGGAGCGTTGTCCACGGAAAGCCAGTCGGTGGGGTCCGCGAGTCACTGTTGGAAGCCTCGCGGATGTCAATCGGTTAGGATCACTTACTCAATTGAAGCTGCCCATCCGTTTCTGCCATAACTCTACTGGGCACCTCACCCACGCACTGGTGGATTCGGGCGCAGAAGGCAGCTTCATTTCACAAAGCCTGGCAACCCGATTGGGCATCCGCTGCCAGGCACTCAACACTCCCATCTCCCTGATCCACCTCTCCCGTGCCACCCTCGGGAGAGTGACACATCAAACTGTTCCCCTACCGGTCATCATCTCGGGAAACCACCGGGAGGAAATGACCTTTTACGTCCTTCCCAACTCTGTGTCGCCCGTCATCCTGGGGTATCCCTGGCTCCGCCTTCACAATCCGGTCCTGGATTGGAGATCAGCTGGGATCTCGGCATGGAGTACGTTCTGTATGGGCACCTGCCTTCAGTCCGCTGCCTGCTCTCCGTCCGCTCCTCCCCCTGCTACGGACGCTGCACCCCCGGACCTGTCTCTGGTGCCCCCAGAATTTCACGACCTGGGTATAGTGTTCAGCAAAGCGAAAGCTATGTCTCTTCCCCCTCATCGGCCCTATGACTGCGCCATCAACCTCCGCCAGGGGGCTCCCTTACCTTCTGGTCGCCTTTACAGCCTGTCTGCGCCGGAGAAGGAGACGATGAACGCCTACCTGAAGGAGTCATTAAGTGCTGGGATTATCCGCCCATCATCGTCACCCGTGGGGGCAGGGTTCTTCTTCGTGGGGAAAAAGGATGGGTCCCTCCGCCCTTGTATCGACTACCGGGCCCTCAACAATATCACGGAGAGGGACCGTTACACCCTGCCTCTCATGGACACTGCTTTCCACTCCCTCCAGGGGGCGACCTGGTTCACCAAGCTGGACCTACGCAGCGCTTACCACCTCGTCCGGATCCGGGAGGGAGATGAGTGGAAAACGGCCTTCCGTACCCCGAACGGCCACTTTGAATATCTGGTGATGCCGTTCGGGTTGACCAACGCTCCTGCAGTCTTCCAGCGCCTCATTAATGACGTCCTCCGGGACTTCATTGGCCTTTTCGTGTTCGTCTACCTGGACGATATTCTCATCTTCTCCAAGTCCAGGGATGAGCACCAGGTCCACGTGAGGCGGGTCCTCCAAAGGCTGCTGGAGAATCGTCTGTACGTTAAGGCGGAAAAGTGTGAATTTTACGCCAGGAGTACATCCTTCCTGGGGTTCATCATCGCCCACGATAAGGTGCTCCCCGACCCAGAGAAGGTAAAGGCGGTGGTGGAATGGCCCACACCTGCACCTCGGAAACAGGTGCAGCAATTTGTTGGCTTCGCCAATTTCTACCGCCGCTTTGTCCCCAACTTCAGTGCCATCGTGGGACCACTGACCCGCCTCACGTCCCCGAAGGTCCCGTTCCGGTGGACCGAAGAGGTCGCTGCCGCCTTTGAGGCGCTGAAGGCGGAATTCTCCTCCTCCCGGGTCCTTCGCCAGGTCGACCCCGCGCTGCAGTGCATTGTAGAGGTAGACGCCTCGGACACGGGAGTGGGAGCAGTGCTGTCCCAGCGGTCACCGGACGATGGCGCCAAGCGACCGTGCGCCTTCTTCTCCCGGCGCTTGTCCCCGGCGGAGAGAAACTACGATGTGGGGGACAGAGAGCTCTTGGCCATCAAGCTCGCCCTGCAGGAGTGGCGCCACTGGTTGGAGGGGGCAAGCCTGCCGTTTGTGGTCCTCACGGACCACAAGAACCTGGAATACTTACGGTCTGCCAAGCGCCTGAACGCCCGCCAGGCGCGCTGGTCCCTGTTCTTCGCCAGGTTCCAATTTTCCATCACCTTCAGGCCTGGCTCTAAGAACGTCCTGCCTGACGCCCTCTCCAGGCAGTTCGCCCCCGTGGAGTCGGAGGAGGCGCCCCACTCCATCCTGCCCAGGTCGTGCGTCGTGGGAGCCATCTCGTGGGACATTGAGAGCAAGATCCGGAAGGCACAGGAGGTGGAACCTGACCCTGGCGGCGGACCGGAGGGGAGGCTGTTCGTGCCATCCGCGGTCCGAGGAGAGGTCATCCACTGGCTCCACACCTCCAAGCTCACCTGTCACCCTGGCACCTCCCGGATGATAGATCTCCTCCAACGGTCCTTTTGGTGGCCAGGCCTGCGGAGGGATGCAGCCCGCTACGCCCGGGCTTGCCCAATCTGTGCCACCTGCAAGTCGGGAAATGCCCCTCCAGCGGGTCTGCTCCAGCCCCTGCCCGTCCCTGGCAGGCCCTGGTCGCACATCGCTCTGGATTTCGTCACCGGACTCCCCATCTCCAACTCCTATGACACCATCCTGACCATCGTGGACCGCTTCTCCAAGGCCGTGCACTTCGTCCCCCTGCGAGGCCTCCCTACTGCCCTGGAGACGGCGGACCTCCTCGTCCAACACGTGGTCAGGCTGCATGGGATTCCGGTGGACGTGGTCTCGGACCGGGGCCCCCAGTTTTCATCTGAGGTTTGGAGGTCTTTCTGCAACGCCATCGGAGCCAAGGTGAGCCTCTCCTCTGGCCATCACCCCCAATCCAACGGGCAGTGTGAGAGGACCAACCAGGAGCTGGAGGCTGCGCTCCGCTGTGTGTCCAGATCCAAACCCGCGTCCTGGAGCAACCATCTTGCCTGGGTTGAATATGCCCACAACACCGCTCGCTCTTCTGCTACAGGGATGTCCCCCTTCAAAGCGTCCCTGGGTTACGACCCCCCGCTGTTTCCGGAGCAGGAGAGTGAGGTAACTGTCCCGTCAGTTAGGGCCCATCTCAGGCAGTTCCGCTCCACCTGGGCTGCCGCGCGCCATGCGCTATTGCGCACAGCGGAGCGCAACAGGACTGTGGCGGACCGGCGTAGGAGACCTGCCCCGGCGTACAGAGTTGGGCAGCTTGTTTACATTTCCACCCAGGACGTCACTCTAAAAGGCGAGAGGAGAAAGCTGGCACAGCGCTTCATGGGTCCCTACCCCATCACCCGGATCATCAACCCGGTGGCTGTGCGCGTGGCTATTCCCCCCTCCCTCCGCATTCATCCTACTTTCCACGTGTCGAAGGTGAAACTGGCGGTTACTGACCCCCTTTGCCCTCCTCCTGCAGCGCAACCCGCGCCCCGGATGATTGGTGGCCATCCGGCCTGGTCCGCCTCCTCCATCCTGGACTCCCGGCGCCGGGGTCGTGGGTTGCAATACTTGGTGGACTGGGAGGGCTATGGGCCCGAGCATCGACAGTGGGTGCCCCCGTCGTTTGTGTTGGACCCATCGCTCATCGCGGACTTCCACCGAGCGCACCCGGATAAGCCATCGCCAGGAGGCGCTGCTAGAGGGGGGAGTACTGTCACGCCGCGCCATTCATCAGCGGCGCCACCTGCTCACGCACCTGCTACTCGTCAGCGGCGAAGGATAAAAGCCGCCTCGCCCTGAGCGTCGGCCTGAAGCCGTAGACTTCATTTCCTTCGTATGGACTTCTACCACATTCTCTTCAGCATCCTCATCTCCGGTAAGAAGTTCACTTACCTCATCTCTCCAGTCTGCTCCCCTGTGCACAGGTGGATTCCTCGGCGGCGGACAATCCCGTCCCTCGTCTCTCCTCGCTGCTGCACCGAGCCCTGCAGGTGGCTGTCTCCCGGGCTTCCATCCTTGAAGCGCCAGTCATCTGCCCAAACAAGTAAGCTTCTCTCCCTCGCCTATTCTCCTCCCGTGTTGGTGTGTGCTCATCACCCTGTGTCTGATTTCTCCCATAGGGTTGCCGGCTGAACGGTCTCCTGCCTCTGGGTCCGAAGCAGACGCCACCACCAACACATTAACATTCCGCAGACACGCACCCAAACATCCCTGTTGTTAATAAACAGTTTGAACTACTCTGAGCCTGTGTGTGTGCGTCTCCTGAGCCGAACGTTATGTCAGCCCAACTTCTTCTTGACTAATTTTAGACTCCAATATCTCCCTGTTTTCATTTGGAATACACGGTATAGATAGTTCGTTCAAAAACCCATTTAGTTTTGTTAAATCAGATTCATTTTTGGTATCATATAATTTTTCATAGTAATCTCTAAAGGCTCTGTTAATTTCTAAAGGATCTATAACTACCTGTCCGTTACTTATAATACTGGTAATTGGTGTTTTAATTTCTAATTGTTTAATCTGCCATGCTAATAATTTTCCTGATTTTTCACCTTGTTCATAAAAAGATTGTTTCAATCTTAGAAGACTCGAGGCAGCTCTATTCGCTGATTTTTTGTCGTATTCAGCTCTCAAAATCAGTAATTCATTCTCCAACCTTGGGTCACTTCCTGCATACACTTTTTCCTGAAGACTTTTTATTTTATGTTCCAATTTAGCTCTCTCCTCTCGAGTCTTCTTAGATTTTGATCCTGTATAACTAATAATATGTCCCCTAATAAAAGCTTTGAAAGCCTCCCACTTTACACATGCTGATGTTTGTGTAGTATTGATGTCAAAGAACTCGTCTATCTGTTTTTCTATATACTTGACAAATTCCTCATCCTGAAGCCATTTATGCTGAAATTGCCATCTACCTGATTCCTTTGTCAATTTTTTATCTACATATATTAGACAACAGGGTGCATGATCAGAGATCACGATGTTATCATAAAAGCAGTTTTGAATCTTGGACCTTAATTCTGTGGAAATCAAAAAATAATCAATACGTGAGAATGTCTTGTAGGTACTGGAATAACAAGAATAGGCTTTAACTTGTGGTTTCATTTCTCTCCATATATCTAACAATCTCAATTCTTTCATAAAATGATTAATAGTCATCCTACATCCAATGTGCGTGCAATCCAGTCCTGTTGATCTATCTATACCTGGATTCAATGTACAATTAAAATCCCCTGCTATTATATGTTGCCCTGTAAGTGATGATAAGATAAGAAATAAATTAGCAAAGAACTTCTGATCATCTATATTGGGACCATATAAGTTCACAAGATTTATATTTTCTAATAGCAAAGAACCTTGAATGATTACATATCTTCCAAATTTGTCTCCAATTACATTTTTCACTTGAAAAGGAACTGATTTATGTATGAGAGTCATAACTCCCCTGGCCCGGGATGAGAATGATGAGGTGAAGACACTTCCTTGCCATCTACTCCTAATTCTTTTTATATCCTCCTCTATTAAATGAGTTTCTTGTAAAAACACAATTTTTGAACCCATGTCTTTTATTTTATTCATAACTTGTTTAAGTTTTTTTAAATTTTGTAGACCTCTGCAATTCCATGAAGTTAAATTAAGATTAACACTTTGGTTTATGATCAATAGAGAGTTTGGGATTACCTTGCAGTGTAAACATGCTCATACAGAGAAGCAAAAACATGAGTGGTTGAACATTCATCCTACAAACTACACACAAACAAATTTCCCCTTCCCACACTTGTGGGAAACCCCCCAAAATCAAAAGAAAAATTCCGTCTCCCGATATAGCCATCGACCGCTCCACACCCACGGGGAACAGCCTAAGCCACTCCTTCTTCATCCTCCCAATCACCCTAACTCTACTGCTTTTAATGACGTAACATTAACTCTCCTCTGTAGTTTTCCAACTTAACTCCAAAATTTTTAACAACTTTGTACATCATAGTTTTTTTTTGTTTGTTTTGTTTTTGTTTTGTTTTTTTAATATATAATACAATCTATATTTTGTAAACTTACTATTTACTTCAAGTCAGTCAGATGCCTGTGCAAATGCTTAATTATTCTACCTTATATTTTGTTCATGCTTAGCTCCCACCAGTCTCTTCTTCTTCTTTGATCTTCTTGATGAACTCCTGCGCCTCCTCTGGGGTCTTGAAGATGTGGGTTCTGCCCTCATACGTGGTCAGCAGTCTCGCAGGATAGATTACACCATGACGAATCCCAAGGTTGCGCAGCTCCTTACGTATGGGATCAAACTGCTTCCTCAATTGTTGGATTCCTGTGGCCAAATCTGGGTAGAACCGCACCTGCTGGTCCTGGTGTTTAATCTCTCCTTTAGCTCGTGCAGCGTTGAAGATCTTCATCCTGTCTCTGTTGCTAAGAAACTTCATAATTAAGGTCCTCGGCGGTCCCTTATCTCTCCGTGGGCCAATACGATGTGCTTTTTCCAGAACCACTGCTGATTGCAACTCCTCGCTGCCCAGCACCTCCGGAATCCACTTTTCCAGAAAGGAACATACGTCCCGACCTTCTGATTCCTCTGGAAGACCCACCAGCCTCAAGTTATTCTGTCTCGACCGAGATTCCAAATCCAAAATATTATTTTCCAGAGATTTTTTTTTTTTTTCCAAAGTGCGCACCTTTAATTGAAGACGGGTGACGTCATCTTCAGCACTAGCGAGACGGAGCTCCATCTGCGCCGTTCGTTCTACACAGTCACCCAATTCCTTTCTTATTCCTTCCAACGCTGTCATAATCCCATCAAATCTAGAGGAAAAGTCTGCTCTCATTGAACTCATGGCAGCCATCAGCGCATCTGCGCCATTCCCCGCAGACATCGCACCGTTGCCAGCCTCCTCCGCCATATATGGAGTTTTATTTGCTGCGTCACAGACCTGAAAGTCCGTTAATTTGGACTGTTTCGGCGGCTCGCTTTTTCCTTTACCTGGTTTTCCAGCCTTAGGCTTCGCCGACATATCCTCGCCCAGACGCTGGGATACGTTCTGTCCCAAATGAGAGAGTTATTTGCCGATTTTTTTTCTCCAGGAGCAGAGCAGAGTGAGACACATCCGTCCTACGTGGCAGCCATAACCGGAAGTCGTGTGCATTTTTTTTTTAAAATAAAAGACTACTTCGTGCGTTTATGGATTGATACATTGCCACCAGTGCCAAGTATCGCGGTCCATCACTGAATCAATCTTTTATCCCATTCCTACTTTTTATATCCACCAGAGTGTGTCTTTAAAAAAAAAAAAAAAAAAACGTTATTGTTGTTCAATTAGCCATTTGGCTGTTCCAGGTTTTTTCCTCTACATCAAGGAAAGGTAAGCCCAGCCTTGATATGTGCTGCTGCTCTTTTATTGTCTAGCATGTAGTCGTGTGTTTATGAGCAGGGAGCCCAGCCAAGGTGTTAGCTGCCAAGTTAGGGCGCAGTTTACAATGTTATTTTCTTTAGATGTCAGTCACCCTAACAAGTGGATCAGAAAGGCAGCTCCCACCATATACAAGTTAACTAGGAGAGTATGGATCAACATTAAATACAGAACACGCCAAGATCCAGGCTACCACAGCATGCATTGTGAGCACTCTGCTGTATGACAGCGAGTTGCCATGATGCTACATCAATCTGTTAGCATTAGCTTGGCTAAACATTTGGTGGCTAGCTGAACCTAGCTGTTTAGCCACTCATTCATGAACGTTTCTGCGTTTATTGTACTCTAGGGACCGGTCATTGACCACTGAAACCACACACCCTCGTCCATTGGTGATGCATTATTGCATTCATTCTTTAAGACAAATTCACATTAGTTGACTCAGGCTTGAGCGGTAGCAGGAGCTAGCCCGCTAAGATTAGCACTACTAATGTAAGAGGGAGAGCAGAGTTAAATGCAGTTGTATGGCTTTAAAGAGACATACACTGAAACAAGCTGTTCTGAGAAAGGCAGCAACAGATGATTCCCAAAGATGTTGCAATAATTAAATAATTAAAGCAATTTGACCAAAATATGTCATGAACATTTCATTAAGACCTGTGTGAACTGTCAAAATGTGGAAAAGGGGTAGTGAAATACAGCTAGGTCCATATATATTTGGACACTGACAAGTTTTGTTATTTTAGCTAAACGCTTTAGCTTGTTATTTTACAAAACATATTCAAGATACAGTTATATAATCAATATGGGCTTAAAGTTCAGACTCTCAGTTTTAATTTGAGGGTATTCACATCCGTATTGGAATTACAGTTTACCATTTTTATACAAAATCTCCCATTTTAGGGGCTCAAAAGTAATTGGACAATTGGCCCAACGGCTGGGCTGCATGGGCTATTCGCTTGTTAATCTATCATCAGTCAAGGAGGTAAAAGGTTTGGAGTTGATTCCAGGTGTTGTATTAGCATTTGGAAGCAGTTGCTGTGAGCCCACATCATGTAGTTAAAGGAGTTCTCACTGGAAGTGAAACAGACCATCCTTAGGCTGAAAAAAGAAGAAATCCATCAGAGAGATAGCAGAAATGTTAGGAGTGGCCAAATAAACAGTTTGGTACATTCTGAGAAAAAAAGAGCACTCTGGTGAGCTCAGGAACTCAAAAAGGCCTGGACGTCCACAGAAGACAACAGTGGTAGTGATTGCAGGATCCTTTCGGAGAAGAAAAATTTCTTCTTCACAACACTCGGAACATTTTCAGGAAGTAGGTGTACCATTAACAGAAGTATTCATGAGAGCAAATGCAGAGAGTTGACCATAAGGTCCAAACCACTAATGAGCCTCAAAAATAGAAAGGCCAGATTAGACTTTGGCCAACCCCCACCACCACCACCTAAACAGGGTTTCCTCTGGTAACATTTCCATGTGGTGGGCCACCCCCCTTGAAGCTATGTCGCTACTCCAAGGAAATATAAATTTAAGAAAAAATATGAAGGAATGACGCTCCGTAAGCACACACGAACAACGCACATGACCGTCATCCATACAGAATTCGGAACTGCCCCACCCATGTGTTCCAGTCAGCAGGCAGTGTCTCGCTACTAGCGTCGTTGTCCGAGAGAAGCATGAGCTTATTAAAGTACTTTAAACATGGAAAAAAAGCAGAAGAGGTATGTAAGCAGTGGAGGCATTTATGGAGGTTTTAACCCACTGGTAATGGGAACAATAATGAAGAGTTGCTTAGCAAACAGGTATGGTTAGGATTCATATACAGCCAGGCAAAGAGAAAGGCAAGGGGGGACTGATGAATTGCTGAGGATTTATTTCACCAACCCCTACTATATTAACTAAGTTATATTCATTATTATGTACCTGGCAAGTTAAGATGACCGAAATTCACAAAGTCAATGACTTAAATCCATCAACAGCCTTCAAACGAAATGTGCCAACATTTGGATTTCAAAATAAGGGAGGTTTTTCCTGCTGTCTGGTTGGTGAGGAGATTTCTAAAAAACTATAAATATATAGAAATATAACAGAAATAACTACATCTTTGGTAATTTAAGTGAATTTATTTCATTAAATTTAATTTTATTGATTTTTTTCTTTGAAATCATAGTTGAGTTATTGTGCTGTTATGGTTCTGCAAAATTATGGTCAAAAGTGTAAATTGTATAAGGAAAAAAGTCAGAATTTTACCACAATCTGTTTCAAATTTATTTAAAAAAAATAGTAATTTTATTTTTAAAAATAGACAAAAATAGCCGTAAAATAATCCACAAATTTATAATAAAGTCTCAAATGTACAAGAAAATTTGAGAAAAACCTCAAACCTTCAAGACTGAAGCCATTACTCAAGTTTTGAAGTGGGTGCCTTTAGTATCCTTAACTAGAAATTTCTGATTGTCTACATTTAGTTATTAACCCCTTGCACTCTGGTCAATTTCCTTAAAAACGCCAAAAAATAACGTACCCAAAGTAAATCAAAAGCTGTTCTTCAACCCTTTGCAGCATCTTCATGGGGTTGGCCTCATTTAAAAGAAAACACTTTGAATTTTTTGGCAGAACAGTCATAATCTCTCTAAGTGCTCGGGCCACTGAGTAACAGTCATCTAAACATACTGAACTTGAAGAAAATAAATTTCGCCTGGGTGTTTTTTTGGATACAAATGCTTGCAAAAACACACAGCTTCAGATCCGGGCTGGAAAATGCAACAGAAATGTAGAACCAAGTGTTATCCAGCTGAGGTCAAAATTTTGTAACAACACCACAAAAAATGAATATATTACACAGCTTTTTTCTTAGGTTGTTCCCAGGTGTTTTTGAACTGTGCCAAATTGTGCCAAATGGCACAGTTTGGAAAAACGTCTATAACTTTTGAATGATTCAATATAGAAGCTTCATCTTGGGCTCTAATGAAAGGTGACACTCAGGGCTGTGTGTGTGTGTGTGGGGGGGTTGTTTATTCATTCATGAATGAATGAATAAACTAACAAGCCCCCACACACAAAGAAGCATGCCACGTAAAAAATGTGTGGCTTTTTTTTTACAAGAAAAAATAACCTACAGTGCACTAAAAATTATACTAGAATATCTGTAATGTAGAAGATAACAACTCCCACTCCCCCACCCCCCCGCTACAGAGGACGGACATCGCCCATCGCTACATGACGGAAAGCGGTGACGGTGCGCCACGGTCTACTACGCACAGTTGGACTAAAATATCTGCAATATATCTGCAATCTGCTACAGAAGAGTAGTGGGGGGGGGGCGTTCACAACATGACGGGGGGGCCGTTCGCAACATGACGGACCCGGACCGGAGCGTTGTAATTTACCAATCGGTCAAAAGTCATTTGGATTACAATTTTCAGGGATAAAGAATAATTTAGCTTATAACACTTACCTGTCCACAACAGCAGCGTAGCTGGCGAACTTCTCTTCCTCATTGTCAGACGAACATGAAGCTGGTCCGCTTGTTACGGACTCGTGGTTCTGGTCACGCGACCCGGTCAAACCATAATTTCATTACTGTGGTTTTGCGCTTCCATGATTGCGGTTTTGGCGAATGATTTTTCAAAACAAATAAAAACAGTAGTAAGAAAAAAAGACTGGCGAACGCCTGTGTGTCACCCAGCCTTACACAAAACAGCTTTCGAACTTCTGTGCTTCAATTGGCTGGCTGTATTCGCAGCCGTTGGTAGGCGGGTCCTTCTTGCTAGGTTTTCAGTCATTGGTTCTTCAAGGTTTCAGAAACCCAATTCAAGGCTCTTATTAGTCGAATGAGAGGTCAATCACATCTAAATCAATCAAAGCACTCCTTTGGCTTTCTGTTCACGGCTGTGTCTGTAGTGGAAGAACGGAAATGCAGCTTTTTTTTTCAGTGCGCTCTAGGACGCAGCGCCCTTGTGCGCCCTCGTGCGCTCTAGGACGCAGAGACGTGCCCGCCCGCGGTACACCGGAGTGCAAGAGGTTAATTTCATAGCACTGCTTTTACATGAGGAGAATTTCTGTCATGGACCCTCCCGTGCGCTTCTCCATTGCGCACGGCAAGGGGTGAAAACTATGAGGATTTACGCGTTGGAGTTACACCACACACATTTATTAAGCACGCAGACAAACAGTCCAAAGAAGATGCAGACATACGAAAAGATAAAACACTTACAGTGGCGTCCCTGGGCCAGCATCGCCCAGTGAATGCATGAGGAGGAATATTTAACCACCAAAGCATCCCGGAGCCAACATCGCTCAAAGGGTGCTGAGAACCACGACAGCAGTGGAGGTGGCTAATACTTTGCAGCACACAGTTTACACACGATTATGTCCCTCCGTAGACAATCCAATGACCCAGCAGTGCGTGAATGGCTAAAGGCCCTTAAGGACACACACTGATGATGATGATGTAATTAGGAACACCTGGGCAAGGAGCGGGAAGATGGCAAATGGGCATGGGGCGTGGTCGGACCGGCAGACAGTCAGACAACGCTCACACCAGCGTGAGCCAAAGGGGCTGCCTCACCGCTGCCGGCCAGAAAGCAGTTGCTATGGGTAAGGAAGCAGCACAGAATACATAATATGCACATACACAGTGGCACCTAGACCTACAGAGAGATCAGGACCAAGCCAGGGGAAACCAGGCCGGCTCGGCTCCTGACAATTTCTGACTACTATACCCACCTCTGATCATAGAATTTAAGTATGCATGAGACAATTACTATCATGAATGTTTTTTCCCTTCCCTTTCTTACTCTTTCTCAATGGAAAAAAGGAACACTAGAATAAACTCAAAAAATACACATTTTTGTCATTTATGTAAACCTTGACAAAAAAAAAAAATCCTGCAGGACAAAACATGACACTTGGTATTTTCTAATCTGTTTGTATACCACCATAGATGGAAAAGAGAACCTGAATTAGACAGGGCTCAAAGGGGGAAAGATGAAAGACGAGATGAGCCAAGGAGAGGAAAGTTTTTAGGCAGAGGGTCCAGGAGAGGTGAGAGCAGAGGAAGGAGAGAAGGATGACACCAGTAAAAAGTCCAAACACAGGATGCCTGGGTGGGACCCCAGCTGGCCCAATATTCCAACATTCAAGCCTTTGTTGTACAATACTTCAAATAATAAGTTCCATATGCAAAGTTACTGTGCAAAATTTAAAAAAGTATAAAATTAACATGTTCTGGTTACAATAGTGTGATGTTATTTCTGCCCCGCCCCCCGAAAAATAAGTTGCCACCACGCCAAGGTCTTTAAGCCAGAGGAAACACTGCCTTAAAGAAGCCAGCCTAGTTCTGGGACTGCATTCGTTGGACAGATGACACCGAGATAACCTGTACCTGTCATGAGCAGTGGGAGCGCGTCCCTCCCCTCCGGTCCCATCTCCTCCAGCTCATCATGGCACCTGAGGCAGAAGACACACCTGCGCCTGCTCATCAGCCAGCGTACTTACGGAGGCCTCCTCCGTGCAGTCAACGCTGGCTCATCTGGGTATACTGCCCGTTAATCGGACTAGCTCTTATCGTCGGAACTGTTAACACGTTGTTAACCTCCTTTTTCTCCTCTCTTTCAGGTTGCTGCCACCGTGTAGGTGTGTCCCCGGGACTGTGCGCGCTCTCCTGCTCCACCTCACTGCCCATCAGCAACTTCATTTCCCCGGTCAGGCACCATCAGCTTCACTACTCTCCCCTACCCTACTGGTTCATCTATTCCCCGCTGGGTTCTGCCGGTCATCCCTGGATTTCCCAAGTAAGTGGCAATTTGGCTCGCCCATTTTCCCCTTACTCTACTCCTCAGCTCACGGCTCTCGTCTTCTCTCCACAGGTCCATTCCTCTGGCGGGTGACTGTTTCTGTAGCTGTGCATCGCTGTGTTTTTGCTATTAATAAACTGTCAAACATGCCCCTCTGTGTGGTTCATCCTGTGTTTGGCATTGTGCGTGTGAGCTGTCAAAACTTAACACGTCATTACAGTACCAGAATGATGGGAAGAAGAAAGTATGGAGAAGTTGGAATGGCTCATGGTCCAAAGCACATCACATCTTCTGTAAAACATGGTGGACACAGTGTGTTTCATGGGCATGTACAGCTTCTGATGGCACTGGGTCACTAGTGCATATTGATAATGAGAAAGAAGACAGAAGTTTGGTGTATCTGAAATGGCGTGACGCACTACACTGTGGTAGCATGTACGCACGTGTGACGTCAGGGCGGCTCCGGGTATATTAGGTGACTGACCCACTCCAGTCGGCCTGTTTTTCCTGCTCTTCCTGCTTCAAGCCACACCTTGCACTGTGTAATATTTTGCTGCTTAACACTCAATAAAGCTAACTGTTGTGTCCATAGCGCAGGCAATAACAACAGAGCGGGAGTACCGTTAATGGAGCTTTATTAACAGAACTCTCTGACAAGACCCTACAGACTTACGGCGCTCTCCTGCAGGCCAGGGCATCTACTAGGTGAAGAGAGTGAACCCCTTCCGCCCATGCCCTTTATACTCTGGGTAGCATCACTACCGGAACTGGCAGTTCACCACCCACATCTATTCCCCGACGTGACAACCTAATAGTATTGAATGCAAAAGACGCAATAGACTTACACAATGGTCCCCTCTGGTATACAACTAGGAAAATACCGGTCGCTATGGAGGGTGAGAATATGTATGGGTACATAATCATACCATGTAGGATAACTAAGAAGACGGTTGTGCTGTTTCATTCCATCTAGCAACAATGCTCCACGCTGTGTGTGTGTTTATATATTTACATATTTATTCCATCTAGCTACAATGCTCCGCACTGTGTGTTTATATTTATTCCATCTAGCAACAATGCTCCGCACTGTGTGTGTTTATATATCTACATATTTATTCCATCTAGCTACAATGCTCCGCACTGTGTTTATATATTCATATATTTATTCCATCTAGCTACAATGCTCTGCACTGTGTTTATATATTCATATATTTATTCCATCTAGCTACAATGCTCCGCACTGTGTGTGTTTATATATATATTCATATATTTATTCCATCTAGCTACAATGCTCCGCACTGTGTGTGTTTATATATATATTTATATATTTATTCCATCTAGCTACAATGCTCCGCACTGTGTGTTTATATATCTACATATTTATTCCATCTAGCTACAATGCTCCGCACTGTGTGTTTATATATTCACATATTCATTCCATCTAGCTACAATACTCCGCACTGTGTGTTTATATATCTACATATTTATTCCATCTAGCTACAATGCTCCGCACTGTGTGTTTATATTTATTCCATCTAGCAACAATGCTCCGCACTGTGTGTGTTTATATATCTACATATTTATTCCATCTAGCTACAATGCTCCGCACTGTGTTTATATATTCATATATTTATTCCATCTAGCTACAATGCTCCGCACTGTGTTTATATATTCATATATTTATTCCATCTAGCTACAATGCTCTGCACTGTGTGTGTTAGACCTCCAGGACCTTCCCACCCCGCCCCATAAGCTCATGGGTTGAATGGCGAGAAGGGTGTGTCCATGGTAACATGTATGACGTCATACTAACGTTGATGTTCAGTTATGATCATGTCTGTGTTCTGATGAATCTCTGAAAATTTCACGTCATTCTGGCCAGCCGTGCGTGAGTATGTATATATTCATATATTTATTCCATCTAGCTACAATGCTCCGCACTGTGTGTGTTTATATATATATTTATATATTTATTCCATCTAGCTACAATGCTCCGCACTGTGTGTGTGTTTATATATCTACATATTTATTCCATCTAGCTACAATGCTCCGCACTGTGTGTTTATATATTCACATATTCATTCCATCTAGCTACAATACTCCGCACTGTGTTTATATATCTACATATTTATTCCATCTAGCTACAATGCTCCGCACTGTGTGTTTATATAAGGTGTTTATATACTCATATATTTATTCCATCCAACTACAATGCGCCACACTATATTTATATATTTATATACCTATCCCATCTAGGTACAATGCTCCGCACTGTGTGTCTATATATATATATATATATATATATATATATATATATATATATATATATATATATTTATATGTACATATGTATACTCGCTGCTCTTGTTTTTTCTCTTTCCTTCTGATTGTTGCTATCCCTGTGCTGTTGCAATCCTGGAATTTCCCCATTGTGGGACTAATAAAGGCTTATTAAATTAAATTAAATTAAATCACCCTTATTGTCATTCAACCGTACAACCAATCATGTACAGCAGAACGAGATTGTGCTTTACCTATCTACAGTGTAAATCACACACACCCCAAGTGCAGAATCAGAGGGCCGCTGCCATGCAAGGCGCTGCCACAGAGTTCCCTCCTCCATTCCATTTATTGCTGAGCACCAAGCTGGATGGCAGGAAGTTTTACTTTTATATGGTCTTCGGCATGACCCGGCCGGGATTTGAACCCCTGCCTCCCGGGTGTGGGGCGGATGCTCTACCAACTGAGCCACCACTCCGGTGGTGGCTTATCTTGGCTTATCTTGGCTTATCTTATCTTATGTAACATCCACCCTCCTTCAAAAAAAATGCAGGCACACGGGTTGGCCTACACCAATTTATCTCCCGACTCACACTCTAACAACAAAATGTATGTACAGAAAATAAATAAATAAACACCTATCCATTCACACAACTAAGGCTGGGGACACTGGGTAGACTGCCAGTGCCCCCTACACGGCCAGGCAGATTATTCTGCCACCACATCCGTAACAGTCCAGCAAAGTAAAAAGCCGTGTCTCTAAATGAAAATTAATCCCAGAACAAACATACTATATACAGGAAAACAGTGAACAATGAACAGAATACACAGAAACACATCTAACCCCCTATTGGCGCCCCCCCCCCCCCGACACACTCACCTCACATTTAGGTACATTTCACTCACAGCAGTGCTGGGCAGCTCCATATGAGTACCAATATTAACTGATCTTTCAAAATTCAATTCCAACATTTACACATCCAGATCATACAGTACAGAATTTCCTTATCCTTCATCAATATTCACAGGAATTAGTCAACTAGTGACATTCAACATAACCCCCCCCTTTTTTTTTAAACAAACCAAAATTCCCATAAAACAATCAGTGTTTCCCAAAATTTATCCATTAATAACAGTCAGTCATTAAAATATCAATTTACTTTTACTGCAACTAGTAAGGGCCTACCCCAATAAGGATGAAACTACATACAGCGTGACACAGAGATAAACTCATAATCTAAAACAAACACACTCCCCAGTCACTTAACACACCCCATGGAGCGCCCTCCCCCTGGATTGCCATCTCGTGGTTCCCTCCCAGAGCACCTCCACTTCCTGGCCTCTGGGGATGAACTGCGCTATCTCCTGTTCTCCACCATGTGGCGTTGTTCGCTGGGGTGCCCCCACATCTCTTCAGATAGGCCCGAATGTCCATTGGCCCGGGCAACGAACTCCAGCACCGGTCTGCTGGGGAGTCCTGGCCTGCTGTCTCAGGTCACTACGATAAGCAAACCTCCTCCTTGGAACTGGTCATCTTGCGGGTCCGGTCCGCAGTCCTCTTGGAGGGCCGTCACTTGGCGCGTCCTAACACTGCGCTCTGTGGTTTCGCCCCCTCCATCCTCAGTGCGGGCGCCACGGACTTACACGTCACCCCGGGGGTCCCGTTGTGCCGTGCAGCACCTACACCGAGGGTACCATGAACGCTGGTATCGGGTCCATCCTGGGGCGGCGGCGCTTGTGCTTCTCCTCAGAAACGCCAGACCAATCAGAATCCCACACCTTCTCATCCTCCACACATGGAGCAGGTCGGCTTCACAACCTGCAGCCCAACCACTCCTCTCCGGTGTCATTGGCGATGGAAAAACCCAATCCATAAAACATGTTGCATCCCATCAAATTGACTCTGTAGGCGGTGACAATAACCTGAACGCTCTGCATTGTCACGGATTTGTATTTCGCCTCCATCTCCAAAAATCCCAAGACAGCCAGCCTATTCATACCGTAGCCAAAATAGGGTGCAACCCGTTTATTGATAAGGTGGTAGGGAAACAGACTCCTCACCATCGCCAGGTTCAAGACGGAAGTCACCGCTTCGGTATCCACCACAAGAGGGACCTCGACGCCATCTAGTGACACAACGCAACTGATCCATCCATTCATCTCCAGTGAGATTGTTGGACTATTGTTGGAGTCTTCGGGGAGGGACCCACCTCACGCTGTCGATCCCGCCGCTCAAAATTTTTGCAAGTCCTGGCAAAGTGATTCAACAAGTCACACCTCCCACAACGCTTGCCTTTCGCCAGACATTCCTTGGACTTATAGTGGTGTTTAGGGGACCCACAGCCATAATATCTGGGTGTTCCTGGGGATGGACCTAACCTTGACCACAGAGGCATAATCTTCATCCCCACTGTCCTCATCCTCAGGGTTCAAATTCAGCGCCCTCAAGCGAGGCTCGTCCTGGGTTGGAGAAGTTCTCTCTCAGAGGCCTCTCGCTATTGTCTCAGCTGCCTGAAATTGCTGTGCCAGCTCGACAGCAGCGGCTAAAGTCAGCTCACCTGGGTGGGTCAAAAGCCTTGACCGAGCAGCGGGGCACCGGACATGTTCCGCTAGCTGATCCTGGACCATTTCATCCTCCAGGTTTCCAAACTTGCATTCCCTCGCCAGCTCACAGAGGTCTGCAATGAACTTCCTAACAGACGCTCCCATCTGCTGGCGGCACTGTTGAAACTGAATGCATCGGACAGTGATGTTCTCAGGAGCGCGAAAATAGCACGCCGTTAGCTCCACAACCTCGTCAAAGCTATCGGCTCCTCCTGTTTTCCAAAATCCTCTGTCCCTCCATGCCCAAATTATGGACTAAAATTGCCTTTGCATGAAGCTTCTCTAGCTCGCCGAGGTTTAGGGCCACCAAATAGTTGGTAAATGCGGCAAACCAACAAGACCACACCATGGGTGGCTCGCCTGGTGTCTCCAAAAATGGCCGAAAACTGGCAACAGACCTTTCCCTAACTGCTTTTACCTCATCACCAAATGTTGTTTCCATAATGTAGGCAATAACGACAGAGCGGGAGTACCGTTAATGGAGCTTCATTAACAGAACTCTCTGACAAGACCCTACAGACTTTCGGCGCTCTCCTGCAGGCCAGGGCATCTACTAGGTGAAGAGAGCAAACCCCTTCCGCCCGTGCCCTTTATTCTCTGGGTGGCGTCACTACCGGAACTGTCAGTTCACCATCCCCATCTATTCCCCGGACAACCCTGCTGCCATCTTGCTACTACTAACTATTTCCATATGTAACACTAACCTCAACACATAGTCGTGTCCGCCCATATTTCCAGACACAACATTGACAACGAGGATAATGGAGACTTTGCTTACACCGACCCTGCCATTCCACACCCTGCCTGGTGAGTCACCGATTTCATAGCCTTGCTGGTATGAATCGTTTGAAACCTTCATATCTGCCTTTGACCTAGCTAACATTAGAAAGGCTAGGCTAAGGTTAATACTACTTCATAGCCTTGGCTTTGAGGGACAGTGCATCTTTCAGCCACTTGGGCCCGCGGACACCTACAGTGGGTGTGTAGCTTTGTTGACCAGACATTTCACTGCTCTACATAGCGTAATGGCCCAAAGAATTGTGTTTTACCAGCACCAACAGCGACCGGATGAGTTGGTCCTACAGTACATAGCTGCCCTCTGCTGTTTGGCTAGCCTGTGCGAGTTCAGACACTTGGAAGATGGGTTGACACGAGGACAGTTGAAGGCGTGCACCACAAATTCGGTGATACGGGGGTGCTGTTGATGGTGTCAGGTGACCTGCCATTGGCAGACACAGTGGAATTAGCATCCCAGCTAGAGTTAACGCCCCAGTTAGCATTGCGGCTAGTGGGTCCCGACCCGCGCTCCCCACATTCAGCTCCGTTAGTACAAGCTGTTGCCCAGGCTGCTCAGCCCTTCCTCCCCATATCTCCTCACGACAGCTCCACGTCTCTTCACGATGGCCCGAGGTAAACGTCGCGGGACAGCAAGGCACCACAACACGCAAACCCTGTGGTAAGCTCAGTTTGACCAATGATGGCCCGAGTCCACTACATTCAGACGTGATATCTCAAAGAGGTTCATTCCTCTTAATGATAAAACCGATATTGTTCTTGCCATGTAGGTTTGGATTTTTTCCCCTTAATAATAAACACCTTCATTTAAAAACTGCATTTTGTATTTACTTGTGTTATCTTTGTCTAATATTTAAATTTGTTTGATGATCTGAAACATTTAAGTGTGACAAACATACAAAAAAATGAGAAATCAGGAAGGGAGCAAACACTTTTTCCCACCACTGTATTTGAATGCTCACACAGTTGAGCCTTTTAAAAATAATAATAACTAGAAAGCACTCAGAGAGCGCAGACCTCCGCCAAGGCTCCTTCCGTCCCTCATGGATCACCTCCAAAATGTAATGGGTTTGTGTGTAGGCCTAAAGCCACTTCTGGTGAAAATTGCAGCAAAGTCCGTCACTTAGTTTTGGAGTATTGTTGCTAACACTCTGTGAGATGATAAGAGCCTTGGCAGAGGTATGCATTTTGAGATCATCACCAAAATCTAATCATGTGTTGTGAGCCATTACACACCTTTCCTGAAAATTTGAATGAAAGGCGCTATATAAATGCAGTCCATTATTATTATTATTATTATTAACAGACAGTTAAACGACAGCAAAAACAATATGGACTACATCATCATCATCATCATCATAATAATAATAATAATAATAATAAATGCAGCACAGTTCAGCCTCCACCTCCTCCACTGTCACCTCCCGCTCTCATCTTCCTGTATTTATTTTTTATTTTTATTTTATTATTAATTTTATTTTTTTTTGTTACTTATTTGTACCCGTAGGTAGACTTGGTTTGCAGTCTGGTGACAAGCCACCGGCTGCTGGTCGCTGCGTGCGCGAGCGCCCTAAACCTACATGTTTTTGGTGTGCGGGAGGAAACCGGAGAAATCCCGGCGTAAACCCGCGCAACACGGGGAGAACATGCAAACTCCACACAGCTCACTGTTGGGCGGGGGCTGGGATCGAACCCGCGATCTCATGATCCCCGCGGTCCCCCGGCCGAGGGTAAAACTGTGCTGCCACAGTGCTAAGCCACTGCGCCACCGTGCAGCCTGTATTGGCATCCTATGTCCCGCCTATGTCCCGCCCTTCCTTAATTCTGATTGGCTGCTTAGAAAGGTCTGACACTGACGAGTGCAGCTATACAGTAGTCTGAAAAGTTGAACTTTTTTTAGCCCTGAGTGCCGTGACAAAAAATGGCCACCGCTCAAAGCGTTTCAGTGCTGTAATTGCTGGACTACATAGAGAATGAATAGAAAATAGTAGCCCACAGCAGAAAAAAACAAGTTTGGCTTTTTCTGCAGTGTTTAGCTTCAGAGTAGCCGAGGCGTGTGGCCCTATAGCGCGGCCACACACGTAACTCAGTGGACAAGTCTTAAAGGGGCAATACATGAAAAGTACTAGATTAATATATATAAAACTAGAAAAGCACTCGGAGAGCGCAGACCTCCGCCAAGCGCCACAGTTCCCCCCATACAGTGTTTGTGTGTACGTTTTCAGATTCCTTGACCATGAAAACATATGACTAGCAATTGGATTGACAATGATAGGATTAGTGGTTCAGTAGTTAGTCACGAAAATCGCATTTTTCGTAATGGCGGTTTTCTTCTGGACAGTGATCCGGATCACCACCAAAATCTAATCATCTGTAGGATACCCCATTTCTGACAATCTGTGAAAATTTCATGAAAATGCGTCCATAACTTTTTGAGTTATGTTGCTAACAAACAAACAGACAGACAGACAGACAGACACAGACAGACAGACAAACCAACGCCGATGAAAACATAACCTCCTTGGCGGAGGTAATAATATTCAAAAAATTCCTGCATCCAGATTGTGATCTGAATCATCACCAAAATCTAATCATCTGTTCCCCGTGACATTACACACCTTTCCAGAAAATTACATCAAAATCCATTTATAACTTTTAGAGTTATGTTGGTAACAGACAAACCAACCAACGCCAGTGAAAACATTGCCCCCTCCCTTGGAGGTAATAATGAATTGCATTTATATAGCGCCTTTCAAGATACCCAAAGCGCTTTGCAGTGAGTCCATTATTCATTTATGCCACAAACAGGCAATGGTAGTGTAAGCTGAGCAGACTGATGGAAACGTGGCTGCCAATCCATGCCAGTGGCCTCTCCGACCACTACCCAGCATTTATACACATTCATACCCAGTGTCATGGACACTGGACGTAAGGTGGATAAAGTGTCTTGCCTAGGAACACAATGGCAGGATGGCTGGGGAGAGTAGGATTTGAACCACCAACCCTCTGGTTATTGGACGACCTGCTTTACCTCCTGAGCCACTGCTGCCCCAAACATTTCCCTCCTCCGTTCCATTTTTGCTGAGCACCAAGCTGGATGGCAGCAAGTTCCATTTTTATGGTCTTTGGCATGACCTGGATGGGACTTGAACCCTGACCTCCCGGTTGTGAGGCAGATGCTTTACCTCTAGTCCACCACTCCGGTGGTTTGTAGTTAGACAGTTTTGATCTCTTTTTTTCTTAGTGCTAAGTGTAGAGAGGGGGGCTTTTCACTGGATTTACAGCAGTAGGGAAGAATGTAGAATAACCTCAACTGTACTTTTTCAAAATACAGCCCTGACAAAGGCACTGAAATAAACCAAAGGAACATTTCAGAGAGGACAAGATGACAGTTGAATGGGCCACCAATTTGCTGTGCTGTATTTTTTTAGTCAGTCCTGCTGGCATCCCTGTGTCTGCTGTTTTCTCTTTGCGCTCTCTCTTTCTCTCTCTCTCTCTCTCTCTCTCTTTCTCTCTCTCTCTCACACTCACACGCACACGTGCGCGCGCGCACACACACACACACACACACACACACACACACACACACACACACACACACACACACACACATGACCCCTATTTCTCTTTCTTTGCATCTCCTGACATTTGGAGAGGAACAGATGGAAATTGTGGCCGGGTCGGTCAAGCCAGAGGCAGCGAAGGAGATGAGATTTTTATAACACCAGGGGCTTTGTGAAGGGTACAACGAATGGCCAGCTGCCCCCATCTCCCTTGATGCACACTCTGGTGCTGGGCTGGTGACCCAGTCAGAGCAGAGCCAATGGGCCTGGTAAGTTCTTCTCGGGCCGTGCAAATTTTCTCATATTATAAGACCTTTACTTGTCGTCAGATCCATCACAGATTTCTGGCCTCACCTTCCCCGCATCTGCTACTCACACTGCGAGCCAAAGGGCCCAGCGCTGCAGTGGACCCTCATTGTACCATCCTGACTCTTGACAGCAATTATCTTCCCCAGACGCAACTGATACATGTGAGAGGGCATGCCTGGCTGCACAGGCTCAAGTGCACTAAAGTAATCACTTCTTACTTAGTCCTGCCATTTTGCAATAATTCCATTCACATTTCTCTCATTAGACCCTCTCAGTCCTTTGCTCTTATATTGTGTAATCTGTGGGAGTGTGAGAGCTGAGCCTAAAGTGAACATCTGTATAGGGGCTCCTGTTACCATATAGCAGTAACCTAGACAGATGTTATCATGTTCAGCTTATGCACCCGTGAGATTTGTATGGAATAGGAGAGAGTAACAGACATTAGCAAAACCAAGCTGTTCTTTCTGACACACTCACCCCAAGTTGTGTCTGCTCCCTGTCACCTTGGAAACCCGATCTCAGTTCAGCTTGGCGAGCCTTAAATCACTCTTGCAGACTTGTGGCTGGTGCTCTGAATATGGCTCTATTGGATCAGCCTCCCCCTCCTGCTGACTTGTCTCACACTGTGGTTGAGAGCAGCCTTCTTTTCTCCGGGTAGGGAGGAACCTTGCGGGGCTCCTTCACCTTCTGTGTGTGTTCAGTGAGTCTGTGATGCGGGTACGGAGGGGGTTTGCGACCTCTGCGGCCTTGGGCTGGAAGTGCTTTGGTCATGACAGTCAAGGTGCTGCACTCATGAGAAAGTCCTGCAGAGGATGCTCGCCTCACTCTCGTAGCAATGGATACGGCTTGAGCCGTTGAGTCGATGAATGGGCACTTGGCAGAGGGAGACTGGGTCGATGATGGAGAGAGTGGACCAGCAGATGCAGTGTCACTTTGTGTGGTCTGATAAGACCCTACTTTGGTTTCTATGGTGACAGAAGGGCTGAGGGCAGGGGGTGGATAAGGCTTTGGAGACATACGGGTGGGTGGGGAGACTGGGCTGATCCTGACAGAGGAGGAAACCCCAGGGGAGTGAGACTGAGACCCGGAGCTGCTGGGGTGATGGAAGTTTACTGTTAGAGGAGAAAGACCAGGAGTTGGGGGCCTCACAGGGAGGCTTTTTTGAGGAGACTGAGTGAGGGAAGGTGTGTGGGAGGTGCAGTTTTGAATTTGGGGTGTATTGGATGATGAGGATGTGTTTGTGTTTGGCATCAGACCCCCTTGTCTGGGAGAGCACCCAACATTACCAGTGAGGAGTAGAGTTTGACTCCTCTCTGATAAAAATCCAGATTTTAATGTGCAAAACTGCACGCTGGGTGGAGATTCCCTCCTGTTGTGATGATCTCTCCTGAGGGTACCAAATGAGTCCTCGGTGCAGCTTTGATGGGTGCTACCTGTTGTCACCTCACTTGAACTTGAACCTGAACTATAGCTGCTGTTGCTGGGAGGTTTGGCGCCATCTCCTTGAGTGTTCGGCTGCTCCTCCTCATTCAGATCAATGGATGATGTTAGGTAGTCAATTTGTTGCACCACCTAAAAAAAAATACAGTTTTGATAAGTACAAGCTGTGGTGTGAAAGAATTAATCTTGTAAGGCAATCTAGAGCAATTGGTCCTCAATATGTATATGCAGCAAGGCTTTTTGATTTCTCCAGAAACTACTCAAAATTACCAACGGCGTCAACAGTGGAAGGAGTTTGATAACTGTTTTGGCTCCTGTTTTATTTACTGTTTTTATGACATTGGGAGAGACCTGAACAGTGCAGAAATCCATCTTGAGGCAGATGACAGCTATTTATTCAATCACTCCATCTTTGTCCCAAGCTGTTACTGAGCTCCAGTCTGCTTTTGCGCAGCTTCAGACATCACTGGCTGATTTAAAGTTGTTCCTTAATGCCAAAAAGACCAAATTTATGACTTTCACCAGAGCTCGCCCGACCAACATCAACCATCCTGGAATACAAATTACAGAAGGTGAAACAATTGAAAAAATACCATTATATAAATATTTAGGAATATTTGGAATGCAAAATGTCATTTTCTGAACATGTCTCATCTGTTGAAGAGGGTGAGGGCTCAGCTGGGATTTTATTATTGAAATGAACCCTGTTTTAACCTTGTTATCAGAAAAAAAACTGGTACAGACAATCCTTTTAAGTACTTTGGATTATGGGGACATTATTTATATGCATGCTGCTTTCTCAACACTTCATTGTCTCAACACAGTGTATCATAGTGCTTTACATTTCATCACCAATTCACCATTCCAGACTTATCACTGTGGTCTTTACTCTCTGGTCTCCTGGCCCTCACTGACTCTCAGGAGACAACACCACTGGATTATTTTTACTTACAAAGCTATCCTGGATAAACTCCTCTCATATCTGTGTAGCCTGTTGTGCCCGGCTCACAGTATGCATAACACTTGCTCTTCCACACAGATGTGGTATAAAGTCCCCAAGATACACACAGAACTTAGTAGAGCAGCTTTCTCCTATGCTGCTCCCTGGTCCTGGAACCACATTCAGAACTCACTACAACTTTCTGGACTTATTTCTTTGGGTGAATTCAAAGCTCTTTTAACACATAAATTAACAGAAATGTGCACATGCTACTCTTAACTGTGAGTGTACGATAATGTTGTTTTGTATTGCTTTTATATTGTTTTTTATATTGCTTGATAGTTTTGTGTTTTATCGTATTGCACCAGTTTAGCCTCTTGGCCAGGTCTCCCTCGCAGAAGAGATTCAATATATATACACTACCGATAAAAAGTTTGGGGTCACCCAGACAATTATTTTGTGTTTTCCATGAAAAGTTACACTTATTTACCACCATGAGTTGTAAAATGAATAGAAAATATAGTCAAGACACTGACAAGGTTAGAAATAATGATTTGTATTTGAAATAATAATTTTTTCCAGATACTCAACCTGCTCAAAGGAAGGTCAGTTTTATAGCTTCTCTAACCAGCCAAACTGTTTTCAGCTGTGCTAACATGATTGCACAAGGGTTTTCTAATCATTCATTAGCCTTCTAACGCAATGAGCAAACACATTGTACCATTAGAACACTGGAGTGATAGTTGCTGGAAATGGGCCTCTATACACCTATGTAGATATTGCACCAAAAACCAGACATTTGCAGCTAGAATCGTCATTTACCACATTAGCAATGTATATTAGATATTAGAGTGTATTTCTGATTAGTTTAAAGTTATCTTCATTGAAAAAAAACAGTGCTTTTCTTTCAAAAATAAGGAAATTTCTAAGTGACCCCAAACTTTTGAACGGTAGTGTATATACAGTATATATATATACAGTATATATTTGTGTGTGTGTGTGTGTGTGTGTGTGTGTGTATACATACAGTGCATCTGGAAAGTATTCACAGTGCTTCACTTTTTCCACATTTTTTTATGTTACAGCCTTATTCCAAAATGGATTAGATTCAATTTTTTCCTCAAAATTGTACACACAATACCCCATAATGACAATGTGAAAAAGTGTTTTTGAGATTTTTGCAAATTTGTTAAAAATAAAAAACTAAGAAATCATATGTACATACGTACACTACCGTTCAAAAGTTTGGGGTCACTTAGAAATTTCCTTATTTTTGAAAGAAAAGCACTGTTTTTTTCAATGAAGATAACTTTAAACTAATCAGAAATACACTCTAATATCTAACATACATTGCTAATGTGGTAAATGACGATTCTAGCTGCAAATGTCTGGTTTTTGGTGCAATATCTACATAGGTGTATAGAGGCCCATTTCCAGCAACTATCACTCCAGTGTTCTAATGGTACAATGTGTTTGCTCATTGCGTCAGAAGGCTAATGGATGATTAGAAAACCCTTGTGCAATCATGTTAGTACAGCTGAAAACAGTTTAGCTGGTTAGAGAAGCTATAAAACTGACCTTCCTTTGAGCAGGTTGAGTATCTGGAAAAAATTATTATTTCAAATACAAATCATTATTTTTAACCTTGTCAATGTCTTGACTATATTTTCTATTCATTTTACCACTCATGGTGGTAAATAAGTGTGACTTTTCATGGAAAACACAAAATAATTGTCTGGGTGACCCCAAACTTTTGAACGGTAGTGTAAGTATTTACAGCCTTTGCCATGAAGCTCAGAATTGAGCTCAGGTGCCTCCTGTTTCCACTGATCATCCTTGAGATGTGTTCTACAGCTTAATTGGAGTCCACCTGTGGTAAATTCAGTTGACTGGACATGATTTGGAAAGGAACACACCTGTCTATATAAGGTCCCACAGTTGACAGTGCATGTCAGAGCACAAACCAAGCATGAAGTCAAAGGAATTGTCTGTAGACTTCCAAGACAGGATTGTCTCGAGGCACAAATCTAGTGAAGGGTACAGAAAAATTTCTGCTGCTTTGAAGGTCCCAATGAGTACAGTGGCCTCCATCATCCATAAATGGAAGCAGTTTGGAACCACCAGGACTCTTCCTAGAGCTGGCCGGCCTTCTAAACTGAGCGATCGGGGTAGAAGGGCCTTAGTCAGGGAGGTGACCAAGACCCCAATGGTCACTTTGTCAGAGCTCCAGCATTCCTCTGTGAAGAAAGGAGACCCTTCCAGAAGGACAACCATCTCTGCAGCAATCCACCAATCAGGCCTGCATGGTACAGTGGCCAGATGGAAGCCACTCCTTAATAAAAGGCACATGGCAACCCGCCTGGAGCTTGCCAAAAGGCACCTGAAGGACTCTCAGACCATGAGAAACAAAATTCTCTGGTCTGATGAGACAAAGATTGAACTCTTTGGCGTGAATGCCAGGTGTCATGTTTGGAGGAAACCAGGCACCTCTCATAACCACGCCAATGGTGGTGGCAGCATCATGCTGTGGGGATGTTTATCAGTGGCAGGAACTGGAAGACTAGTCAGGATAGACGGAAAGATGAATGCAGCAATGTACAGTGCATCAGGAAAGTATTCACAGCACTTCACTTTTTCTACATTTTGTTACGTTACAGCCTTATTTCAAAATGGATTAAATTCATTTTTTTCCTCAAAATTTTACACACAATACCCCATAATGACAATTTGAAAAAAGTTTTTTTGAGATTTTTGCGAATTTATTGAAAATAAAAAAAAACCCCTAAGAAATCACATGAACATAAGTATTCACAGGCTTTGCTCAATACTTTGTTGATGCACCTTTAGCAGCAATTGCAGCCTCAAGTCTTTGTGAATATAATGCCACAACCTTGGCACACCTATCTTTGAGCAGTTTCGCCCATTCCTCTTTACAGCACCTCTCAAGCTCCATCAGGTTGGATGGGAAGCATCGGTGCATAGCCATTTTCAGATCTCTCCAGAGATATTCAATTGGATTCAAGTCTGGGCTCTGGCTGGGCCTCTCATGGACATTCACAGAGTTGTCCTGAAACCATTCCTTTGATATCGTGGCTGTGTGCTTAGGGTCGTTGTCCTGCTGAAAGATGAACCGTCGCCCCAGTCTGAGGTCAAGAGCGCTCTGGAGCAGGTTTTCATCCAGGATGTCTCTGTACATTGCTGCATTCATCTTTCCCTTGATTCTGACTAGTCTCCCAGTTCCTGCTGCTGAAAAACATCCCCACAGCATGATGCTGCCACCACCATTGGCATGGTTATGAGCGGTGCCTGGTTTCCTCAAAACATGACACCTGGCATTCACGTCAAAGAGTTCAATCTTTGTCTCATCAGACCAGAGAATTTTGTTTCTCATGGTCTGAGAGTCCTTCAAGTGCCATTTGGCAAACTCCAGGTGGGTTACTCCAGGTGGCGTACTCCAGCTGGAGTACGATGTAGCAAAGCAGTATGTCAGAACACTCTCCACCACACCTCTGTAGAAGGTCCTGAGGATGCAGATGGGGAGAGAGGCCTGTTTGAGTTTCCTCAAGAAGTGCAGTCTCTGCTGGGCCCACTTCCTGATCCCCAAGGAATTCTTGCTCCAGGTCAGGTCCTGCGAGATCTGCACTCCGAGGAATTATGGGGTATTTGTTATGTGTGAGATCTGATTCTCGGGGCTTGCCGTAGCCTGGCCGAGGGGGTTGGGGTAATGATGTCAGGCGAGCTACGGCTGGAGTGTATATTGTGTTTTCCTCAATAAAAAAGTAAGTTCAGTGTTCAGTTGAGAGTGGCTCCAGTCTCATGTTATTTGGACATAACATTTGGCGACGAGGATAAACCATGGGAGCGTGTATCAGACAACCACCTCCATTTTTACAATCTCCGGGCACACCAGCTATACCATGGGTCCACTGGAGGGAGATATTCGACGTGTATGTGGCTGTGGCCAGCCTGAGCGGCGTCGATGAAGAGAAACGGAGGAGCCTAATGGTCCACTACTTCGGTGAGGAAGGCCAGCGGATATTTTTTTGGCTGTGTGGCAGCGGTTCACTGAAATACGATTTGGAATTAATGGACTGTGTTTTCAGAGACCATTCCACCGTCACGGCACGGAAATACGAGTTTTTTGACTGCCAACAGCGAGCGGGTGAGTCCACTCAGTCCTTTATTACGGAGCTCCGTAGCCTAGCACGAGAATGCACCTTCGGGCGAGCTGGTCCGGGATAAGCTAGCCCACGGTACTAACAATGTGTGACTGAAGAGCAAACTAAAGTTAACTAAAGATACTCTCACGTTGGAAAAGGTGTTTGAACTGGTCAGGCAGATTGAGTCTACAGTTCAGCTGAGTCTGCCGGTGTTGGCTAAAAGGAGTGTAGCCACCCAAGCTTTCCCACCAAGCGCAGCCATTAGCAAGGTAGCTAATTCTCCGGGGCGGATTCCCAGGAGGCAGCGGACTGTGGCGTGGGACAGGGCCTAAACGATCACTGCTAAGTTATCGGCGGCGGAGTCCAGAGACACAGCACAGGTGTGTGTGGCACGTGCGAAGAAGGGACCGTTGAAATGGTATGTGCTAAAACTCGACGGAGACGACGTGCCACTTATGGTGGACTCAGGGGCCGGTAGGTCCATACTGAGTATGGCTACTTTCAAGAGACTTTTCCTAAATAAAACCATCAATGCTGGAGCAGTGAAAATGTTTGGATACGGCCACGCTGAAATCGAAATGGCGAGCACGGTCAACTTTTCAGTGAAATGTGGGTTGAAGATGGTTCCCACGTTCACTTTCCAAATTTCATACCAGGGGGTGGACTTGCTAGGGATAGATCTACTGGGTGAATTTGGATTCTCCATCAAGGACCCAGAGGGCTCGACGGTACTGACAGTGTACTCTGAATGGCATGTCCACTGGCCGGCGCTGTTCAGAGGCCTGGGATGCGTCTGCGTGTTTCACCACCACCCGCTCATAGATCCAAGTGTGATGCCGAAAATTCAACTGCTACGGCGGCTTCCCTTCGCCCTACGAGACGATGTCATGGTGAAGTTGAACAAACTGCTGGAAGCAGGCATCACTGAGAGAGTGGATGCTTCACCCTGGATATCAAATATCGTCTGACTGTGTATCGATCTTAGGATGGTGAATAAAGCAATCGTCCCGGACAAGTACCCGCTCCCCACGATGGAGGAACTTACCGCAACATTCAGCGATTCAAAGGTATTCACGAAGCTGGATCTTCGCCAGGGTTACCTGCAGGTGCCTCTCCACCCAGCCAGCAGGAACCTGACAGCATTCGTGACCCACATGTGTGTGTTCAGGTACACTCGCATGCCTTTTGGTCTGAGCTCAGCACCCAGCTGTTTTCAGAAAATAATGTCCACGATTCTGGCCGGCCTCAAGGGTGTGGTGGCATACCTGGATGACATCGTGGTACATGGCACATCACGAGAGGAACACAATGATCGGTTGGGACGGGTGCTGACGGTACTACAGGAACATGGAGTCACCCTAAACAGAGAAAAGTGTATCTTTGCGGCGGACTCCATTGAGTTTGTGGGGTTCTGGTTGACGGCAGGGGGGCTGAGGCCCCTGCATTCGAACGTGGAGGTGGTCCTGCGCTTCCCAGACCCTTCGACACTTGCACAGATTTCCTCATTTCTGGGTATGGTGAACTTTTGTTGACATTTTATTCCCCGCTACTTGGAAATGACTGGACCCCTCCGGGCCCTGTTGAAACAGGATGCGCCATGGCAATGGACCCCAGCCTGCTCAGCGGCGGATGCTAAGCTGAAGTTTCAACTCACTTCCCCTCCAGTGTTGGCCCATTTTGATCCAAAGCGGCCAACCATTGTGACCTGTGACGTGTCTGGCTTGGCGGTGGGGCAGTTATGTCCCAGGTACAAGATGGTACGGAGCACCCGGTGGCGTTCGCATCGAGGTCTCTTTCAGCAGCTGAACAAAAGTACACCATGGGTGAGAGGGAGGCGCTTGTCTGCGTCTGGGCGTGTGAACGGTGGCATATCTACCTCTATGGGCGCCATTTCATTCTGTGGACAGACCACCGAGCGCTGACAACATTACTGGAGATGTTGGATTCAGGACATAGATCTTTGCGGATCGACAGGTGGATGGGCCAGCTGAGGGCCTACAATTTTACCACCCAGTTCACTCCTGGTAAGGATAATGTAGTGGCAGATCTCCTGTCCCGCGCCACGGCCAACACCATACAATCGGATGACAATGATGACGACGATCCAACGGAGGCAGATCTGGTCAATGCACTGCATGGGGCCCTCCGGGATATAGTATCCCTCTAAGAACTGCGGGCGGAGTCGGAACGAGACCCCGTGCTGTCACAACTGGCTCGGTGATTAGGGAGGGTTGGCCCGCAAAGATGCAGGGCAAGCTGGCACCCTTCCACCGGCTTAAAGATGAACTGAGCTGTTGGAATGAGGTGTGTGTGGTGAGGGGACACTGCACGTTAATCCCAATGTCTCTAAGATCACATGTCCTAGCGATGCTCAACCAGGGCCACCTGGGCATGGTCAGGGTAAAACAGCACTGCAGGGATTCATTTTGGTGGCTGGGTATTGATAAGGACGTTGAAGCTATGGTGAAAAACTGTGTTCCATGCTTGGAGAATGGGAAGACCAGTGGACCACCCCCTCCATCCCTGCGGCCGCTGTCGTACCTGGGGGGCCTTTGGAAACACATATAGTTGGACATCTGCGGCAAACTACATACAGCACCCCCAAACAGCCGGTTCCTACTTGTGGTCTTTGACCTGTTCTCAAAGTTGCCAGAGGTGTTACCCACTAATTCAGTCACGACGGATGTGGTTACGGGTTTTGTCTCATCACTGTTCACCAGGTGGGGGGTCCTGAATGTAATCACGACTGACAATGGCCCACAGTTCACCTCTGAGGCGTTTGAAGAGTTCTTGAGCGCTAGGGGTGTGGAACACATTAAAACCGCGTTTTACCATCCCCAGGCCAATGGGGGCGTTGAACGTTTTAGCAAGACCCTGAAAAACGGACTGAGAGCCCACTTGGCAGATGGCTTTGTATTTCCGGACACCCTCCAGAGCACACTCCTCCACGACAGGGCAACGGCCCATGCTACGACAGGATGCTCCCTAGCAGCAGTCACATTAGGACGTGAACTACTTCTGCCTTTAGATCGACTGAGACCGCCCACGACTCCTCCTCCAAGAAATATGGACGCTCCACGGGACCGGGTCACTATGTAACAGCGTAAGATGAAGTGACAATTCGACAGGAAGCACAGGGCGAGAGCCCATGGACTGAAGGCGTCGGATCAAGTTTGGATCAAACACCCTAACCGCACGTGTAAGCTGCAGCCGTTCTGGACAGGGCCCCTGCAGATCATGAGGCGACGGGGCCAGGACACATTCGAGCTTGCGGATGGGTCACAGTGGCACACCAGTAGACTCAGAAAGTCGCAACTGGAACAGAGAACTAGAGCTACGGCGTGACAACCCGATGTGAGGTGGGACTTCTTGGACTGGGGTGGTGAGAACTCACAGGTGCAGCCGATGGTGCCTGGTACAGAGTCCCCACCTAGGGGATGCCCGGCTAGAGTTTGTCAGAGGCCCAGGTACCTGGAAACCTATGTATTGAAGACAGTACTAGCTAATGTGTATTGGGACTAAGCAGCAGAATTACCTACTCCAACACGGTGGGGCATTCTGGTAGTCTACCCAGATGCCTGTTTGGTTGGCTGAGTTTTGCCTACTTAGTTAAAAAAAAGGGAGACAACACTGTGTTTGTTTGTTTTTTCTGTTCTTTGGGGGGGGGGGGTGTCTTTGACTTTGTGTGTGGGGGATGTTATGTGTGAGATTTGATTCTCGGGGCTTGCCGTAGCCTGGCCAAGGGGACTGGGGTAATGACGTCAGGCAGGCTATGACTGGAGTGTACAGTGGTGTGACAAAGTGTTTGCCCCTTCCTGATTTCTCATTTTTTTGTGTGTCACATTTAAGTGTTTCAGATCGTCAAACAAATTTAAATAGTAGACAAAGATAACACAAGTAAACACATAATTCATTAAGGGTAAAAAAAAATCCAAACCTACATGGCCCTGTGTGAAAAAGTGATTGCCCCACCCCCCTCTGAAAACATAAATTAACTGTGGTTTATCACATCTTTGAAAACCTGAGTTCAATTTTTCTAGCCACACCCAGGCCTGATTACTGCCACACCTGTTCTCAATCAAGAAATCACTTAAATAGGACCTGCTTGACAAAGTGAAGTAGATCAAAAGATCCTCAAAAGCTGGACATCATGCTGCAGTCTAAAGAAATTCAGAAACAAATGAGAAACAAACTAACTTAGATCTATCAGTCTGGAAAAGGTTATAAAGCCATTTCTAAAGCTTTGGGACTCCAGCAAACCACAGTGAGATCCATTATCTACAAATGGTGAACACATGGTACAATGGTGAACCTTCCCAGGAGTGGCAGACTGATCAAAATTACCCCAAGAGCACAGCAACAACTCATCCAAGAGGTCACAAAAGACCCCACAACAACATCCAAAGAATTGCAGGCCTCACTTGCCTCAGTTAAGGTCAGTGTTCATGACTCCACCATAAGAAAGAAACTGGGCAAAAATGGCCTGCATGGCAGAGTTCAAAGACGAAAACCACTTCTGAGCAAAAAGAACATAAAGGCTCATCTCAGTTTTGCCAGAAAACATCTTGGTGATCCCCAAGACTTCTGGGAAAATACTCTGTGGACTGACGAGACAGAAGTTGAACTTTTTGGAAGGTGTGTGTCCCATTACATCCGGCGTAAAAGTAACACGGCATTTCAGAAAAGGAACATCATACCAACAGTAAAATATGGTGGTGGTAGTGTGATGGTCTGGGGCTGTTTTGCTGCTTCAGGACCTGGAAGACTTGCTGTGGTTAATGGAACCATGAATTCTGCTGTCTACCAAAAAATCCTGAAGGAGAATGTTCATCCATCTGTTTGTGATGTCAAGTTTAAGCACACTTGGGTTCTGTAGCAGATCCAAAACACACCAGCAAGTCCACCTCTTAATGAATTAAGAAAAACAAAATGAAGACTTTGGAGTGGCCTAGTCAAAGTCCTGACCTGAATCCGATTGAGATGCTGTGGCATGACCTTACAAAAGTGGTTCATGCTCGAAAATCCTCCAATGTGGCTTAATTACAACAATTCTGCAAAAATGAGTGGGCCAAAATTCCTCCCCAGTGCTGTAAAAGACTCATTGCCAGTTATTGCAAATGCCTGATTGCAGTTGTTGCTGCTAAGGGTGGCCCAACCAGTTATTAGGTTTAGGGGGCAATCACTTTTTCACACAGGGCCATGTAGGTTTGGATTTTTGTTTTCCTTAATAATAAACACCTTAATTTAAAAACTGCATTTTGTGTTTACTTGTGTTATCTTTGTCTAATACTTAAATTTGTTTGATGATCTGAAACATTTAAGTGTGACAAACATACAAAAAAATGAGAAATCAAGAAGAGAGCAAACACTTTTTCACACCACTGTATATTGTGTTGTCCTCGATAAAAAAGTCAGTTCAGTGTTCATTTGAGAGTGGCTCCAGTCTCATGTTATTCGGACATAACAGTATTGTGTGTAGAATTTTGAGGAAAAAATTATTTTAATCCCTTTTGGAATAAGGCCGTAAGATAACAAAATGTGGAAAAAGGGAAGCACTGTGAATACTTTCCGAATGCACTGTACAGAGACATTCTGGATGAAAACCTGCTCCAGAGCGCTCTTAACCTCAGACTGGGGCGACGGTCCGTCTTTCAGCAGGACAACGACCCTAAGCACACAGCCAAGATATCAAAGGAATGGCTTCAGGACAACTCTGTGAATGTCCTTGAGTGGCCCAGCCGGAGCCCAGACTTGAATTCAATTGAACATCTCTGGAGAGATCTGAAAATGGCTGTGCATCAACGCTTCCCATCCAACCTGATGGAGCTTGAGAGGTGCTGCAAAGAAGAATGGGCCAAACTGCCCAAAAATAGGTGTGGCAAGCTTGTGGCATTGTATTCAAAAAGACCTGAGGCTGTAATTGCTGCCAAAGGTGCATCAACAAAGTATTGAGCAAAGGCTGTGAATACTTATGTACATGTGATTTCTTAATTTTTTTATTTTCAATAAATTCGCAAAAATCTCAAAAAAAACTTTTTTCACGTCATTATGGGGTATTGTGTGTAGAATTTTGAGGGAAAAAATGAATTTAATCCCTTTTGGAATAAGGCTGTAACATAACAAAATGTGGAAAAAGTGAAGCACTGTGAATACTTTCTGGATGCACCGTATGTACTGTATGTATGTGTGTGTGTGTGTGTGTGTGTGTGTGTGTACAAACCATATATACTGTGTATATATATATATATATATATATATATATATATATATATATATGGTTTATACCATTCTGTGAATAAAAAAGCAAAACAAAATAGAATAAAGGCTTATTATGCATAAACATGTTATTTTCCACATTTCTGTAATTGTTATGGGCACAGCATCAGTTCGACAAAATGAAGCAATTTGCTGGCAAGCTCATTAACTTGAATTTCTCCAAATAATGATCATTTTTTTAAGCTGAAGTAGGAAGCAATCTGCAAAACCAGAAAAAAACTGCCTGGAATTTGAAAAAAAAACAAAAAAAACAAACAGAACATCTGCCTGTGCTGCAGCTCTGCCTTTCTTTTCTGTTCTATGATACTTCTCATCTGAAATGGATGTCAATGAGATGCATCGGCTTTTGGAGAGTAGCCAATAGCAATGCATCTGGCTGACAAGACCTGTGATTGGGCAAACAAACCGTGTCACAAGTGTGAAACTTTTTTAAGGCTAAACTAAAGCCCAGATCAAATGCTGTGATGCAGTTGTCCTGTCAGACAAGTTTTGAATGAAAGGGGTTTTGTAAAGAAAGTCTCACACCAGCCCTGCGATGGACTGGCGATCTGTGCAGGGTGTACCCTGCCTCTCGCCCAAAGATGCTGGGATAGGCTCCAGGCCCCCCGCGACTCAAAAAGGATTAAGCGGAAGAAGATGGATGGATGGATGGATGGAAGTCTCACACCAGTCACTGACAGAGTAGCTGATTCTTCCCTGATGAAATCACCCCGAGTGCTTAGAGCTCCTTACCTTTGACCTTTGACCTTGACCTTAAGCACATCATAAATGCAGACCCACTTGAGGATCGTTGTGCATGAGTTTGCCAAACACTGGGGCAATAGCCTAGGAGGAGTAACAATTTTTATAAAAACATATAAGCACTGAGATCTCCTGACCTTTGACCCTCACCTTGAGCACAAACTTGATGCAGACCCCCCGATGATCATTTGGCATGAATTTGGTGAGAATTAGGGCAATTGTTAGGGAGGAGTATTGATTTTTCTGAAACCACAGAAGTGCTCAGATCTCATGACCTTTGATCTCGGTTTTGAGCACAGCCTGCAAGCAGATCTACTTGAGGATCATTGTGAGTGAGTCTGGTGAGGATCAAGGCAATTGCCTAGGAGCAGGAACAGTTCCAGTGAAATGTGAACAGACGGACAAACACCTTGTAATCACATTAGCTCCTTTTGGCTTCACCAGAATGAGTTAAAAAAAAAAAAAAAACAACTAAAAGGATTAGAACTTTTTTGTTCTAAAAATCCAGAAGATTTTTGTCCAAAATAAATCTAAATGTTAAATATAAACCTAATGTTAAATGTTAAATCTAAATGCTAAATATACTGTTATTCTAAAGGATAAATGTTATATCTTAATGCTAAATATACCGTGCATATGTATATAAGTGCCACTGAACAACAGGAAAGTTCCTTAGAGTAAATTTGCTCCCCATGGGTTGTGTGGAGTTTGTATATTCTCTGTGCCTATGTGGATTTCCTCCCACAGTCCCACAGTATGCTCATTAGGTTAACTATTGTTTCTAATTTGACTATCGTTGTTCGTGGAGCATTAGAAGCCAAATGTTGCTTGTAGCTAGTGGTCTTTAAGACTGAAAAAGTGCTATAAGGATACAGATCCAGCTCCATTTATATTTCAGGCATAGATTTATTTGAAAATGTAAAATCTGTGAATTTCTTGTAAATTAAAGCTTACAACAGCAAATTCTCTCATATGAGCAGCTGGCTACAGTAAATGTTTGCCATTTCTCTTGATTAAAAATTTAACACTCAATTTATCTTTCGGCAATTTCCTCTCTGTGCTTGGATAGTGACGCACCATAGGCAGAAGGAAAAGATCCAACACACCACAAAAATGGGTGAAATTAAACTCGGCACACTTGCACGATCAGCATTTCGACTGTCTTGAGTTTTCTTCCAATATAAGTCATCATCACTAACAAAATGTTGCATGACAAGCAAAGCTACTTGCAGCATCAAAACCATATACAACAAAATACATATACTATAAAGTTTTAACTAAATATGGGCTTTCTATTTAATGTAATCATCTTACTGGATAGTTAAAATGACCCTTAATAATACTGCAAGCCAAGCATAGAGCATCTAAAAGCTTTCATTTGAATTAGTGCACAGTATGTCATGCAACGCATGCATATAAACGTCAGTGCCTAGCACAAAGGCACGTCACATCTGTAGACACGCACACATGCAAACGTGCACAATGATGGAGGTTGGAGAAACTGGAGAAAATTACTCCAGGGAAATATTTGACCCATCACACCGCCTGCTTTATGTGCACGGACAAAATAAATCCTTACATGCTGTGTGAAGCAGTGCTTTGTTCGTTGTTGTTTGTGTTCAGTATACTTCCTGATGTCAAAGGATGACCTGATTTGTTGTTCTGTTTTTTTTTTATGCTGCACCTTTTTTAGCGAGGCTTTTCATGTTACTTTGAAGTGCTACAGCTTGTATATGTACATCAGATGACTGTGGGCAGCTCGCTGCTGCTTGTTAATGTCAGGAATCAGAGGAGATAAAAGCGTGGAGGACCCTGGTTTTCATATGCTTTTCCCGGGAGTGCTTATTTGAAACAGTGTGTTTTTGACCCCTTGGGTCATCACATGTAATGTTGATGAGCGCTGAGAGACCTTTGTTGTAGAGTTCACTCAGGTTTCATTTAGCTCTTAAAGTTCATCTTTGTTCTTGTTTTGCTCAATGTTCTGAGTCATAGGGCAGTTTTTGATCTTTAAAAAGATCCTTAATACATTAGTTTTATTTTTTTTTTCCTTCCTGTAAAAGGCCCTGAATTTTGCTGGGGTATTTGTTGAATTTCTGTTTAAAATTCTTCAAATGTTCATCTAGTTTCCCCTTTATAACAATGATTGATTATTAAATGCATTTGGGAGTTGCAACAGAATGAAAAACCAGGGCGCTGAAATAAATGTGACCAAAAATCTTCTCTGGTGCTTTTTCTTCCTTTGATCTGTTGCCTCCGTTATGAAAATTTTAGGACTTTCTATTGCAGGGACTTCTCGCTGCCATTCCTCTTCCCCCTCTTATGCGTGTAACCTATGCTCTTTCATCAGAGTCATATTATTACTGTTGCTGCAGACCTTGTAGTGAAGATGATGAGGTTACTACGCTGGGTTCAGCTGTGACTCTACAGATGCGGATCAAATGCCAAGAGGTAAGATCTGAGAGATGCTCACACATAAATGGATTATTTAAAAAAAAAAAAAAAAAACACTGAACACTGTCCAGCTGTGCCTGGGGCAGCATCTGTCCGAAAGAAGTGGGAGTGGGGGGAGAGATGAGATGAATAATCTCACCAACCAACGAATGAATCAGATAAAGAGGACATTACTATTTTCTTGTTCACCTCTATGATTCGAACATGAGGCTGTGCATTCTGTATATGTCTGGAGACAGAAGACAGAGGAAATTTGGAGAAGCAGTCTGCAGACTGTGCTGAATTCAAGCTACCCTGCCACTGACTTTTTAATGCATGTTAAATTCTGCTGAGGACATACATTTGTGTCCACGCTTGCTATCTGTGAGTGCGGCAGCATCGAAGGTTGTTTTTAATATAAAAGTTTGAATAGTTACAGTTGAAGAAATTGTTTAAATTAATGCAAGAGGATGCAGGAATTTTTCTGTTCATTTTGAACTGACAAGTCCTGTAAAGAAATGCTTCATAGCTGAATGGTTTTGAATGGATTCCTACTTTTAAGGTTTGCAGAGCCAAAAACATCGTGTCTCATTACCTCTTTCATTTCTTGTTGAACATCCCTCAGTGCTTCGAGGACCTGCTCCAAGTTGTCCACCACTCGTTTGATTTGGTTTCGCACCAGTTTCCTCCTGCAGCTGGCCTCCTTCCTCTGTGACTCTCCTCTGTCTTTTAGTCTCTGCTGGGTCCAGGTCTGTTGTTGACCCAGTGTGGCGATCTGCTCAGAGCTTGGTCTTAGTTTCCGGGGGCCTCGAAGAGTTGTGGTATAACCCATGGCCCTGTGAGGAACTTCAGTGGAGAAAATGACTTCATTCAGAGGCCTGTTGAAATCTTTCACTGGTGGCTCCCTCAGCGCTGTCAGATCTTTCTGGCTCTGGGAGTTCCTGCTGTGTTTACTGATGTATCCGAAGCTGGAGTTGAATCCATGTTGTCTTTCCACTAGTCCCTGAGTGTCTGACTTCAGCCAGCTAGATGCCTGGAGGTCTCCCTGGCGGGAGGTGTAGTCCCACACCTTCGCCCCTCTGTTCTCCATACACACCGTCAGAGGCACATTGCAGTTTGGCTCCTCAGCAAGCACTGAAGTGACAGGAACAGGAGGGGGTTCTACTGATGGACCGTATTTCATTACTGAGAGGTTCCCTCCGTCACTCTGGGACTGACACAGGCTCAGGTGGCTGCTGTCATTCCTTACAAAGGTGCGGTTGTCCGGAGCAGTGGGAGAACTGTCCCCCAGCCCCTGTGGCCTCTCTCCTGGGCTGTTCTGTCTGTTGGAGTCTGTGCTAATCTCTTTAGTCTGGTTCCACCTGGCAGGACTGTCCTCTCTGTGTTTCCCCAGACTCCCTGGCAGGATGTGATGCCCCCTCAGCACCACTGGCAGCATTCTGGCCATTCCTACACCATTGCACTGAAGTTCCCCTTTCTTCGCCCGATTCCTCCCCTGGAGGGAGAAGAAGCCAATCCCTTTGGCTCTCTCCAGGGAAGTAAGGCTGTTTCGGGCCTCTGAGGTGGATTTGTATGGTCCGTTAAGCCCCAGGTCACTGCTGTGGTGAGACTTCAGACTATTGCGTAGCCATGGTATGAAGTGAGGGGTGTGGGTCTTGAGGCCTTTCTGCTCCTTGGGGGCTGAAGCTCCACTGCCAGAGAACATGGTGACGGATGATGTCCAGCAGCGTCACAGAATGAAGAAGCTGAAGGGGAACGGGACGACTCCTGAGACACAGACGGCTTCCTCCTCTTCTTCCATGAATCTCCGCCTGCCTTTGCCATTAACCGGCTTTCATCCGATGATGCTCAGTCTCTCCCCCTCTTCAGTACTCTGCCTCCAAAACTTTATCTGTTTCTTTTCCCCTCAGCTCTGGTCCCACCCACCTACTCCCCTTTTCCTGCCGAAGCCTGTTCAGATTTTATCAACCCTTTTCTTTTCCCTCCATTTCTTCTCCTCCTCCCACTATTCTCTCCTCTGTAGTGCTCTTGAGCCCCTCACCCCCTCTTTGGGTCAGCCTTGGAGATGCTGAGGGCCTCGCTCCCCCCGTCTCTCTCTCTCTCTCTCTGTCTTCTCTCTCCGCCTGCCTGCGTCTCACTGGCTCAGTAGCAGTGGAGGCTTCCTGTCTCTACATCTCTCTCTCCCTCTCTTCCCCCCCGCACTGCGCTGCCTCCGATCCTCGCTCTTTCTTCCTCCCACTCCCTCACACAGCTCTAACTCCCTTTCGCTCTTTTTCTCTTCTCTCCCCACCTCCATCCCCTTTCTTTGCTCTCATCTGAGGGTCCCTCAGTTTTTGCATCTCTCCTCCCTTTTCCTCAGTGTCACTATTTTTCCTCCCCTCCACCCCACCCCCCAGTTTGCCAGGGAGAGCAGCTGAAGTTCAATCAAGACCCGGGTATTATTAATCCCCAGTTTGGGAATGTGTACCCACGTGATCCCCCACCGCCTCCGTTCTCATCTGATTACTCCTTCCATGGCTCAGCCCTTCACAATTAAATGCTGCTTAGGACACCAGAGGGGGTTTTAAAGAATTGAGGAGGATGGAGCAGAAAGGGATGAAGCAGAAATAGTAGGGGGACACATAATTGCAGCCTTCAAGATCCAAGATCAGCAGCAGTTTGACAGAAACCATAAGCTGCCTAGATCCAAACAGCAGCCTGCCTGTAGCACAGCTCCCCCCGGTTTATTGTAACTGTCAGCAAATAGTGTCCCGATACATCCCAGTTGTGTTCTTGTTTTTATTTTCTACCACACATCCAACTTCCATTTGTTCCAATTATGCAGAGACAGCCGCTATTTTCGGGGGTCTCATTTGAATTCCAATTCTTGGCTGTCTGGATTAGATTTCTTGTGTCTGACAAGCTCAAAGGTGCCTCCTAGGTGCCTTTTCACTCTGCTAGGGCTGCATAGATGGTGCCCCTCCCCTCCCCGGCGCCATCCAAAATGAAAAGACAGCAGCAGAGCCACACAGAAAGCCCTGACAGTTTGCTGTCACTCAGCAGTGAGACACTCAAAGCATCTGTCATTCCGTTAGTCAGCACAGCAATATACTCCTCCCGTAGTGGCCTGTTAAAATATGACTTCATTTAGTGACATATTTTACTCTACAGGTGCATGATGCGGAGGGGGGAAAAAAGCAGCCACAAGCTTGTTGTAATCTGTAGGCAAAGAAGATTTCTGCTACATGTCGACAGGCTGCTGTCAGCCTGTAATGACCATTAGTCTGAAAAAAAAAACCCAAAAAACAATAGAGTGCAAGTAATAGAGCAGCTATTATTGACCCTTCAGAGCTTCTTTTTCCACATGACATGGTGCTACACGCAACTGAGTCCATTTCTATGTGTCAGCAGGAGGTTGCTTTTGTATTTGAACATGTGACAGAGTATTGTGAGGCTGTGTGAAGTCATGCACAATGTGGATTACATTTATTCTTATTCTTAAGTAATCATTCAAGTCAAAGTTTATAGGAGACAGCCATACAAAAGCGATTCAAATCATTGTACAGTCTGATAACAAATAAAAAGCTTTTCTTGTTGTACAAAAGGAAATTTTCTCATAACCAGTACTGTTATTTACAAATTAATGATAACAATGTTAGTTCTGCAGTCATCTTTCATTTCAAAGGTTCACAAGTAAGATGTCTAATTTTCATTGTATTAAAGCATATAACAATTCATAAAACTTGTCTGAACAGCAAACAGGGGTTTAAATTCTAGCAGAGCCTGGATCACCATGCTCCATGTCATAGATAAAAGTACACTAGGCAGTATGGTAGACTTAGGCCACATAAGATCTCAGTAGCAAGGAAGACTTCCTCCCAACAGATTTAAACACTGTTTGTTGATAATGAAGATGATAGGCCAATGGCCGTGGATTAAAGGCCTGATCAATTCAAATGGAGAATAAGCAAGAAGGAATTAGATATGGGACAAGAATGAGCAAGTGTAGTGAAAAAATACAGTAGGATGTAGTTTCCAGATCTAAAAAAAAGTGAAGATGGTGCAGAAGAGCCTTAAACTTATATTTTATCTAACTAGTGCATGCCCGTAGAAAGCAAGTACTCTTGTCTGAAAACAGGTAGCCCAATTAGGCTTTACAGGCCCAAATGTAGGCTGTGTTTGAAAGTGGAATACAAAGAGGTGTAGCCTATATGTAGGCAGTCACACGCTGGACTTTGACAAATATGAAAGGGACTGAACAGCACTAAGATTTATTTGATTGTGTGAATATTAATTACAGAATTATTGAAAATGAATGGGGCGTCCAGTATTAGTCACTGTTTTGGAACCATTGTTTATTTTTTGTCAGATCACTTATTTGTCTGATCTTTTATTACTTATATTCATAGGTGTTGTATCTTGCACTTTGGGGAATGGGAGTTCAGTCGTCATTATAATTGTTTTAGTTTATATGTGTAGTTTATAGTCTGTCGTCGAACTCATGCAGTACTATAACAGGACATGTTTTCAAATATTTGAGACCCATTCTAGTGCATCCTTTAATACTTTAGCAATATTATAAGTACAAAACACCGATATCATACACAGCAGAATGACCTGTTTGGCTGCAACTGTTGCATCAGAGTTGTCCATTTGTCAGTAAAGATTTAAATAAAAATTATTTATTTCGTTATTTGAGTGTTTTTGTGTCCAGTTTGGTGACTGTCATCGTTTAGTCAAACCATGCATGTGGCCGCATATGATACGCAGTTGAACTGGGCATTCTGCTTCACAATCGTGGTGGTATTATTATTAACTTTTAATTTTTAGACAGCCGTGCAAGCACACTGAGAGGAGCGCCATTGACGACAAGTCGTGATCCTGCAAAGGGACTCCTGTCTACTGCTGACCGGGCAGGATGGGCTTGCTTCCCTGCGAAGGTACCGCATTCTGCTTGCTGCTTCTCCAACACCGGTGTTCTTTAGGCAGATCCCGGGTCCCTGCTGGCATTCCCCGAATTATCTTTTACCCATACGCAATCACGGCAACATTAGAGTATAATTTTATAAGCATTACATCTTCACTATTCTCTCTTTCTTGTCAAATTTGTCGCTTTTCACTTCCTTTTTTGTTCGCAAAGCAATGACTCTCTACCTTAAATGGGATTTGAAATTGTACTCTTAAATTGTTTTTATGTGTGCCGTTTCTCTTATCTTTTTATCTTTTAAACTTACTCCCTGCTTGTTTCAGGGTCAACAGTTTCTGAAACCCAACCTGAATTGCTTTCTATATGTGCTGTTTTTCTTTTAATATCTTCCTGCCTGCCTCAGGGACTACAGATGGAAATTAGTGAGAATGCTGTAATCTGGTACAGAGTGTCTTTACCCTGTGTTTAATGTTTTTTTCTGTACAAGGTCCCTGACAAATAAAACAATAAACTAAATTAAACTAAGCGCTGTGGTGACTGACTGGTCATGATGTTGCGTATTATCCAATCAGCACTGAGTCAATCCGAAATCCCGCACACACTGAAAGGCATGAAGAGACAGAGCAGTGACAGAGCGGTGGCTAAACTTTTATTGATAAAAATTGCATATTTTGACTGAGCAACTCCATACTCGGAGATGCGCACCCTCATAACCTCGGCAAAGCACTTACAAAATATGAGGCCAGTCTGACAAATGTTTCAAGAGGTACAAGTGGGGCAAAAAAGTATTTAGTCAGCCACCAATTGTGCATGTTCTCCCACTTAAAAGATGAGAGGTCTCCAATTTTCATCATAGGTATACCTCAACTATGAGCGACAAAATGAGAAAAAAAAAATCCAGAAAATCACATTGAAGGATTTTTAAAGAATTTATTTGCAAATTATGGTGGAAAATAAGTATTTGGTCACCTACAAACAAGCAAGATTTCTGGCTCTCACAGACCTGTAACTTCTTCTTTAAGAGGCTCCTCTGTCCTCCACTCGTTACCTGTATTAATGGCACCTGTTTGAACTCGTTATCAGTATAAAAGACACCTGTCCACAACCTCAAACAGTCAGACTCCAAACTCCACTATGGCCAAGACCAAAGAGCTGTCAAAGGACACCAGAAACAAAATTGTAGACCTGCACCAGGCTGGGAAGCCTGAATCTGCAATAGGTAAGCAGCTTGGTGTGAAGAAATCAACTGTGGGAGCAATTATTAGAAAATGGAAGACATACAAGACCACTGATAATCTCCCTCGATCTGGGGCTCCACGCAAGATCTCACCCCGTGGGGTCAAAATGATCACGAGAACGGTGAGCAAAAATCCCAGAACCACACGGGGGGACCTAGTGAATGACCTGCAGAGAGCTGGGACCAAAGTAACAAAGGCTACCATCAGTAACACACTACGCCGCCAGGGACTCAAATCCTGCAGTGCCAGACGTGTCCCCCTACTTAAGCCAGTACGCGTCCAGGCCCGTCTGAAGTTTGCTAGAGAGCATTTGGATGATCCAGAAGAGGATTGGGAGAATGTCATATGGTCAGATGAAACCAAAATAGAACTTTTTGGTAAAAACTCAACTTGTCGTGTTTGGAGGAGAAAGAATGCTGAGTTGCATCCAAAGAACACCATACCTACTGTGAAGCATGGGGGTGGAAACATCATGCTTTGGGGCTGTTTTTCTGCAAAGGGACCAGGACGACTGATCCGTGTAAAGGAAAGAATGAATGGGGCCATGTATCGTGAGATTTTGAGTGAAAACCTCTGTTATGACCCGAGCGTCAGTTCTGATCGCGCTCGGGTTAAAGTTATGTCTCGCTGCCAGCCTTGACAGCTGCGGGCGGTATTCTGGCCTCTCCGGGCTCTTATTGTGAAAGTGCTCAGTGGGGCTTCCGCCTGTCAACGGTCGGTCAGCTGTGTGTCATTTGTCATTAGTACCTGGTCTATTTAAGCTGAGTGCTGGCGTCGTTAAGACGCAGCAGTGTCTGATCGCATCTGGTCACGAACCTGACCGCTAATCTGTTCACCCATCGTCAGATGCCTGGACTGAATTCACACCTCGGCTGCCTAGGGCTTGACCGTCTTCACCGGTACAGTAAGTGAGCTGTATTAGCCTTATTCCCTCCGGTGTTATTTGTGCTGTAAGTCCCTGCTTTAGCAGCCCGAGTGCTATTATTACCAAGCCTGACTGTGTGTGACTGTCTCCTGCTTTGGACCTGTAGTGTGCTGTATAGCCCTATGCTTCCTGTTTTGCGAAGACTCTGTCATTATCTCAGCAGCTTATGGTAACACCTTTTCACCGTAATAAACTCACTGAAAAAACTCACTGGTGACGTTGTGTGCGTCTTATGCTGGCTCGTGAGGGCCAGTGCATGACAGTACACTGCTGCGCAAACAGCGTTTACGGTGACGCCATTTTGAGACGCTTTTCACCGGTGAGTTTGAGTTTTGGACGTTGCTTGTCCCTGTCTGGGACCTGTGTATGTGAGGAATGCCGTCACCGAAGAGCCACGTGTTGACGAGTGTTTTGGAAGCTGTGGATGAGCTACTCATCTCTGCTTCCATGTTGGACTATAACCACGGCATACATTGGTACCTGGACGCCGCCGAAGACGTACTCTGTAATCTCTCTCCCCGCTACGCCAACCACCCGGAAGTCGACGCGAGGAGGGAGGACATTGCCGCACAACGCGAATTATTCCTGATGATGGAGGAGGAACGCGGCATGAAGCAGGTGAAGAGGTACTCCTGCTCTTCGCTTATGGACCCTGATCCTGCCTTCAATCCATTTCGGGAGTTCGCACCATCTGGGGGCTGGCGAAGGCGTCGGCGTCACGGCCGGGCGCATCTTCGGCAAGCTCCAGCTCCGGATCCAGTTCCGGGCCGCCGGGATGACCCCCTCAACCAGCCAGCTGCTGAGAGTGAGCTGAGTCCTGTGCCGGTGGGCTCCGTTCTTGGATCCTTTTCCATCCAGCGAGCGAGGGAAGGAGCAACGCCCGCTACAGCTGACAACATCCTCCCCCCGGGAGACAGGCAAGTCCAAGTTCACTTTTCTAGTAATAATAGTGATCTGTCTTGTCTGACTCCTGGGGGTGAAGCTCAGGGTTCGCAGCTCCCTGAGTTTCTTTCCCCAGCTGTAGCCATTTATATTAAACCTGCTGCCTCTGTGTCTCCTCCTGTGGAGCGGTTCTCGGCGTCAGTCCCACGCCGGCGAACGAGGGGGAGGCCTGCAGCTCTGGGAGACATCCCGGTCTTGCAGCCTTGTTTTGGACAGAGGAGGAGAACGGACTGCAGTGAGGAGCCAGAGCCGACGAGAGAGCGTCCCCAGGGTTCCTCAGGGATGCAGCCCGAGTCAGCAGGTCCAGGGTCCTCTGCCCCCACGCCATACGGGTTATTGGCGTGGACGCCAGCGCATGAGGATCCAGCTGCAGAGACCATCAGGCCGGCTGTGGAACCCGACACAGCCGAGTGGGAGCCCGACGACGAGCGTCTTCCTGAACCTGGATCAGCAAAGTCCTGGACGGCTCCAGAGCCCGAGTGCAGGCAAGTGCTCTTTCTTGTTTTCCTGTATGGTGTGTTAGAGCATTTTTGCCTGCCTCATGGGGAGGCGAGTGAGGGGCAGCCGGCCGTTGCACCCGAGCTCGTCTCGCTGGGCTCTGGCGCTGCCGGTGGAACTGATCCCGGTTCTCCCTTGTGTTCTGAGCACCTCCACAGCGTTACCGGTCCGGAGCCAGTCAAGGTCACGGGACCGGGGGTTCCAGGTTCAGAGATGGAGGTCATCGCCGGAGCAGTCCTGACCCGGTCGGGGTCCGACGTGTGGGCCGAGGTGACCCGGTCGGGGTCCGACGTTTGGGCCGAGGTGACCCAGTCGGGGTCCAACGTGGGTGCAGCGGTGACCCAATCTGGGCCCGTCCTGACCCAGTCGGGGTCCGACGCATGGGCCGAGGTGACCCGGTCGGGGTCCAACGTGGGTGCAGCGGTGACCCAATCGGGACCCGTCCTGACCCAGTCGGGGTCCAACGTGGGTGCAGCGGTGACCCATTCTGGGCCCGTCCTGACCCAATCGGGGTCCGACGAGGTCCAGTGGGGGTCCAGCGCAGGTGCGGCTGCGACCCAATCAGGATTCCAGGGGGTCCAGGTTTTTGGTTGTCCCCCTCTCAGGAGCCACCAGCTGGGGGCCATTAGTGGGTTTTGTTTGGCAGATCGGCGCTCTCCTATTTTGTTGTTTTCAGGTGAGCGGCTGCATGCAATCCCTCCACGGTCCTGTTGGTTGTGGTATACGGGTCGGCCACCCGAGGAACTGCTTGGAGCATTCGGCGTCTTGGGTTGGCCACCCAATAAACTGTGTGTGTTTCGGGGTGACCTGGTTCGGCCACCAGAGGACGTATTCCTGGGGGCATGGGACTGGGGCAGGCCACCTGACTGATCATGTACTGTGGGATTTTCTGTGGGTCCATATGGTGCCAAATCATGTTCTTGTACATCTAGCAATTTTTGTTGTTTATCAAGTCATAGTCTTAGTCAGGTCTGAGCAATTTTAGATTGCCTCTTGTTTCCAAAGTCATAGTCTTAGTCAGGTCTGAGCAATTTTAGATTGCTTCTTGTTTTCTTGTAAGCCAAAGTCACAGTCTTAGTCACAGTTAAGTCCGAGCAATTTTTTTGATTACCTCTTGTTCCCTTGTAAATCTTAGTCATAGTCAAGTTAGAGCATTTATTTTTGATTACCTCTTGTTTCTTTGTAAATCTTAGTCATAGTCAAGTCGGAGCATTTTTTTTTGTTTGCCTCTTGTTTTTTTTTTTTTTTTGAAGGCCATAGTTTAGGTTTAGCCAAGTCAGAGCAATTTTGGATTGTCTCATGTTTTTTTTTTCTGGAGAGCTACAGTCTTGTCATAGCTTAGTTCAATCATGTACTTTCTTTTCTTTGTTTTTTTTTCCCAGAGTCATGTGTTTGTATGTATTTCTTGTATGGTTTTCTTGTCTGGTCTTTGTCTTGTTCTTCCCAGAGTCATGTGTTAATATGTATTTCCTGTATGGTTTTCTTGTCTGGTCTTTGTCTTGTTCTTGGGTTGGTTTCTCTCCCTCCGCACCTGTCCCCCAACCTCCCACCCTGGGAGGGCGGGGGGGGGCAGGTTGGTTCCTTGGGGCGTCCGGAGTCCGCCCATGGAGGGAGGGTACTGTTATGACCCGAGCGTCGGTTCTGATCGCGCTCGGGTTAAAGTTATGTCTCGCTGCCGGCCTTGACAGCTGCGGGCGGTATTCTGGCCTCTCCGGGCTCTTATTGTGAAAGTGCTCGGTGGGGCTTCCGCCTGTCAACGGTCAGTCAGCTGTGTGTCATTTGTCATTAGTACCTGGTCTATTTAAGCTGAGTGCTGGCGTCGTTAAGACACAGCAGTGTCTGATCACATCTGGTCATGAACCTGACCGCTAATCTGTTCACCCATCGTCAGATGCCTGGACTGAATTCACACCTCGGCTGCCTAGGGCTTGACCGTCTTCACCGGTACAGTAAGTGAGCTGTATTAGCCTTATTCCCTCCGGTGTTATTTGTGCTGTAAGTCCCTGCTTTAGCAGCCCGAGTGCTATTATTACCAAGCCTGACTGTGTGTGACTGTCTCCTGCTTTGGACCTGTAGTGTGCTGTATAGCCCTATGCTTCCTGTTTTGCGAAGACTCTGTCATTATCTCAGCAGCTTATGGTAACACCTTTTCACCGTAATAAACTCACTGAAAAAACTCACTGGTGACGTTGTGTGCGTCTTATGCTGGCTCGTGAGGGCCAGTGCACGACAACCTCCTTCCATCAGCAAGGGCATTGAAGATGAAACGTGGCTGGGTCTTTCAGCATGACAATAATCCCAAACACACCGCCCGGGCAACGAAGGAGTGGCTTCGTAAGAAGCATTTCAAGTTCCTGGAGTGGTCTAGCCAGTCTCCAGATCTCAACCCCATAGAAAATCTTTGGAGGGAGTTGAAAGTCCGTGTTGCCCAGCGACAGCCCCAAAACATCACTGCTCTAGAGGAGATCTGCATGGAGGAATGGGCCAAAATACCAGCAACAGTGTGTGAAAACCTTGTGAAGACTTACAGAAAACGTTTGACCTCTGTCATTGCCAACAAAGGGTATATAACAAAGTATTGAGATGAACTTTTGTTATTGGCCAAATACTTATTTTCCACCATAATTTGCAAATAAATTCTTTAAAAATCCTTCAGTGTGATTTTCTGGATTTTTTTTTTCTCATTTTGTCTCTCATCGTTGAGGTATACCCATGATGAAAATTGGAGACCTCTCTCATCTTTTAAGTGGAAGAACTTGCACAAATTGGTGGCTGACTAAATACTTTTTTGCCCCACTGTATGCGTGGAACCGACAGACAGACAGACACACAGACAGAGATTTCGTGCATTTATATATAGATTGATGCAAAAGCAGTTTGATTCTATGGAGTTTTTTTCTGAAACATGTTGGATTACATGCATTAAAATGCTTTCTTGAATAGTTTATGACCTCAGTCTCTATTTTTTGTACATTATATAAAATAAAACTGATGACTTCGTCATTTGTTTAGTGACCTGTAAGCCACTAGCCAATGAATGAGCTTGTGAGCACACCGCTCAGTTGTGACACTTAAGTTGTGTATTGTTCACCAGGCCATCAGGACCCTGAACTCTGACCACTCCTCCCCTCCCCCAACCCCTGTACCATAACACACTCACCCACACAATAACTACCTCAGCTGTTGACAAAGAAAGACTGGCACAACAACAGTAATACATCTGCTGCTGTATGTCTCTGCACCTTACCGCAACCATTTGCACAAATGCCATACCTGCTGCTGTCTGTTATTGCAATATTGATCATGTGCAGTCCAATCTGTCACTGTCTGCACCTACACTACCACATCAAACTTGCAACTACGAGTATGACTGTTCTACCTTTTTCTGTATATAGGATTGCTGGGTTTTATCATTTATCTTTATTTGCACTATGGGATGTCTGGGTTTTATCTTTTACTGTTATTTGCACTACGGGTAGCATTGCTGTACATAGACTGCTGTTGTTGTTTTTCCAGCCTTATTCCCTTTTTTTATATTGCGCACACCACTGAAGAGAGAGAAACGGCATTTCAGTTTTCCTGTATGTCCTGTACGTATAGTAGTCCACAGCATGTGGGACACCATGTGATGTATGGGGCGGCACCTATCTCCATTTCACTGACCCTTGGCCACACAGCTACTGTGAGCAGTGAAAGCTGCAGTGGGGGATGAGTCCTCTGGTAACTGTGTGTTAACTTCCCTTTCCCCATTCTATTATGTTTAGCACCAAGCTAGAAGGTGGAAAGTACCATTTTTATATGGTCTATGGTATGACCTGGCCGGGATTTGAACCCACGACTTCCCGGTTGTGGGGCGGATGCTCTACCAACTAGGCCACCACTCTGATTTACATAGCATTGACAAATAAAATCTTTGAATCTTAAAACAGAGAAGTGGCTATGGTGGGAATGCTGAGGTCATAACATCATATCCCATTGAGGTTGTCATGGTAACTAAGTCAGTCTATCAGTCTGTGGGTGTGGTCCTGTTGGTTCATTTAAAAATATAGTATCTAAATGGATTGCTTTATTTTTTTCTTATGATGCACAAGTTATCCACAATGATCAAAAATATATTTGATTGATTGCTTAAAAAAAGGCCCAAATAGGAGCAAGACTTAATTATGCTCAGCACTCACACAGACCGTACCTGTAGGTATTGTTGTAGTCAAGACCTCAACAAGACCAGAGTCGACCAAGACAAGACCAGACATGACATGGTCAAGATCAAGTCAAGAAAACCAACATACACAGTGGTCTTCGTCTCGACTTGATGTTGGTTTTGACTTGGTCTCAATTCCTTAAAGTCTTGGTCTGGTCTCGGTGTGGTCTTTACAGCACTACTGGTGAGGGCATGTGAATAATACCTCTGTCTGTGATGTAGGAGGGATGCAGATGGTGCAAGTTTAAAAAGGTTAGAAGCAGTGACGTGCGGTAAGGTTTGTGGGTGGTGAGGCACTGACTCTTTCAAAGTCAGATTTACAAATACTGTATAGTCATTTCATCCATCCGTCTTCTACCGGGCCGGGATGGGGGGGGGGGGCTCCTATCCCAGCATCTTTGGACGAGAGGCAGGGTACACCCTGGACAGATCGCCAGTTCACTGCAGGGCCAACACAGAGAGACAGACAACCATTCACTCTGACATTCATAACTAAGGACAATTTAGAATCCCCAGTTGATGCCCATTAACCTAGCCTGCATGTCTTTTTGGCCTGTGGGAGGAAACCGGAGTACCCGGAGAAAACCCACACAGACACGGGGAGAACATAACTCCACACAGAAGGGTCACCGATGGTCAGGGGGTGGGATTGAACCCATGATGGTCAAGGGTGGAATCGATCCCGTGACCATCTTGCTGTGCTGCCACAGTACTAACCACTGCACCACTAAGCTGCCCGAGGGCCCCTATTCAATTCAACTTTATTTATATAGCGCCATTTTCACAACAACAGTCATCTCATAGCATTTTCATATATGAACACAATAACATAAGCTTGAGTTTAATTTCAGTTGAAAGTTTGCATGTTTTATGATCTGCTAACTGTACATCACAAAATCCATCTATCCATCCATCTTCTTCCGCTTAATCCATTTCGAATCGCGGGGCGGGGGCTGGAGCCTATCCCAGCATCTTTGGGCGAGAGGCAGGGAACACCCTGGAGAGATCGCCAGTCCATCGCAGGGCCAACACAGAGAGACAGACAACCATTCACTCTCACATTCATACCTAAGGATAATTTAGAATCCCCAGTTTTGATGCCAATTAACCTAACTTGCATGTTTTTGGCATGTAGGAGAAAACCGGAGAAATCCCAGAGGAAACCCACACAGACACGGGGAGAACATGCAAACTCCACACAGATCACTGTTGGTTGGAGGCTGGGATCGAACCCAGGATCTCCCGGCCAAGGGTGAGTTGCTGTGCTGCCGCAGTGCTAACCACTCCACCACCGCGCTGCCCTATCATAAAATCAGATTATATATAATTTATTAACAAAACAACTAAGGCATTTCTGAATCGCCTCTTGACAGAATGGGCACTGAATTTAAGTTCAGTTCTGCAATGCATGTCAAGAGCTTTTATTGTGAAGAGAAGATGCAGAAATAGTAGTACACTCCAGTTGCTTTTGTTTTGCAGAAGGGCAGTTAAAGTTCCGCTGACAAACTCCATGCCTCCATGTTTTCATTTCATTCAGCTCTCCTGAATATAAACAAAGTGCAAAGATCCTTGACTACATAAATAAAATGTATTAAGTTATTTTACAGACAAATTTTGGAGGCCCCAAATTGATTATAGACTACTGGTTTCAGGCCAAAGAAGAACTAAAATTATAGTGGTTCCAAGAGCACATTTGTTGTGCACCCTGTAGCTCCACAATTCAATACAAATTCAAGTATATTAAACAAGTATGCATGGTCTTACCTTTACTTGTAAATGAAATCCATCCGTCTATCCCTCTCAACAAAAATCTCATAGACTTTGTTGTAAAAGTCCTTTTTGTTTTCTTTTAATTTTAAAAGTCTCTCTGTCTCAATCGAGATTACTGCCAGTTTTGACTGAAAGGCCAATTTTGAGAATTTCTTAAGTTTAGCTATAAAATCTTCCATTTAGTGATGGGACTTCTGGCGCCGGAGCTTCGGAGTGTGCACCGAGTAATCCAGGAAATATTTGGTGAAGCGCGTTTCGAGGGGTGTATTGCTGATGTATGCATTTTTTAGTAACCCCTTCAGGTTTGCAGCCAATCTCCTCGGCAAGCCCAAAAGTGGAAGGCTGATGTGTTCAAAAGAAGAAGTTGAGGAAAGTGTAGCAGCGGCACATGGGGATCCCGATAGAGACGTCCCATTGGGAGATTGCCCTTTCCAACTGCCACCACTTAAGCCACACTCCCCTTTCAATATGGCAGACTTCACTCTTGAAGAAGTAAAGGATGTAGTGAAGAAAGCCCGGGCAGGATCTGCTCCAGGACCATCAGGTACCACTTATAAAATCAATAAAAACTGTCCCCGCTTGTTGAGGGGGCTGGCAAAACTGTTTCGACTTCTTTGGAAGAAGAAACAAGAGCCCTGGATTTGGACACTGGCTGAGGGCTGCTTTGTTCCCAAAGAATTAAATTCATCTGGACTTGACCAGTTTCAAGAGATTTCCCTCCTAGATGTTGAAAGGAAGATATTCTGGTCCATCATTGCTAAGCGGTTAACATCATATTTACTTACTAACAAGTTTGTTGACACAAGTGTCCAAAAAGGAGGCGTCCTGGGATACTCTGGTTGCTTGTAGCATATGTCAGTGATTAACCAAGTCATTAAAGAGTCAAAAAAGAATAACACCACCCTCTCTGTTGTCTGGCTAGACCTTGCCAAAGCTTATCCAAGTGTACCCCACCAACTGATCCGTAGAGCATTGGAATACTACCAAGTACCATCAGAGGTGATTAAGCTTGTGATGTCCCATATACGAAGGCAAAAACAACTGCCAGAATGTGCTTCTCTGTTTTGCATAAAGCATCAGACTGGGAGATGCACGTTGACCTAAAAAAAGAAGCTCGTCTTCCCAGAAGAAGTAGCAACAACCACACTCTGCCCAGACATGATTCTTTGCTCTCGGAGTGTATGCTGCCCCCACGTATCAAGTTAAGAGTTCCCATTACAGCATTTCATGTAAGGGAGTTTGGCTCCCTCTAGTGGTGTAGGGAAAGCATCGTTTTGAACTGATACACAAAGCACTGCACATGCGCAGTAATGATATAACCGGAGGACGGAGCAGAACGCCGCTCATTGTACGAGCGCTGTTGATGTTGTTAATTATCGGCGCCTTGGACATCATTAGTCTGTGAGTATGTGCATGGTTTGACAGTGTTAACAGCTACAATGAGAACTGCATGGTTGCATTGGTGTATTTTAAGCGATCTGACTAGTCTGTTGCCATCATTGTTACCAAGCTAAGCTAGAGCTAACACTAATATGTGCTAAGCTAAATACGGTGACCATATCATTGACGGCATGTATATGCTTACTTTGTTGCAGTTTTACACGGTTGTAGGAACAATCTAAACGGATGTAAAACCCTAAAGACGAGTGTACATCACGTTGAGTTCCTTGTGGGGCTGCTTCAATAAACGAGATAAAAGGAAACATCTTGTCATCATTGAGGCCTACACCACACGTGTTAGCTCGCTGTCTACTAGTCGAAAACTGGGAGACTCGATAGGAGGGCAGTAAAGTAAAAAGACTAACAGCGCGGCGGGCCCGATAAACAAACAACAAACGGCAAATGAGCCTCAGAGCAGGACAGCAGCACCAGCCAACTCCACAACTCAGAAGTGGAGTTATGGAGACGGAACACACAGCTCCCTTGGCTACAGCTACACGAGCTAGCTCATTATACTCACGTAGCTTCAAGTCAAGCAAGGCTTCTTCAGCTACCTCCTCAGCCATAAGAGCTAGAGCCAAAGCAGATGCTGCACGAGCTGAATTAGCTTATTCAGAGAAAGAAGCAGCCCTCATCACACAGAAAGCTAATCTTGAAGCACAGAAAGCTAATCTTGAAGCACAAGTGCACATTTTGAACCATCAGAAGGCTGTTGCAGCTGCAGAAGCTGAAGCTGCGGCCTATGAAGAAGCAGAGGAATGTGCAAGAAGTGAATTCAGCCAAGCACTAATGGACTTGCCAGTTGGCTCAGCACAACACACATCAGAGTATGTACAGAAACACTTTGATGTGTGCCTTGAGGAAACTCCATTTTAAACTGATTCAGCCACCCCCTCTAAGATCCAGTGTGAACAGTTTGAAATGGCCACAAATGTACCATTCATCCCACTTAATGCTGTAGATGGTAAGAGTAGGGTCAGCGTCAACATGAAGGGGAAGCAGGGAGCTACAGAGACAATTAATCCCCCAACGTTACGACCCTATTATGCCCCCGCAACACATTATGCCGAAGCACAAAGCATTCAGGATCTGACCAAATATCTCACACGCCGGGAGATGTTGAGCACGGGACTCCTACAGTTTGATGACCTCCCAGAGAATTATTGGGCATGGAAAGCATCCTTCCAGAACGCCATTCAAGACCTCAGCCTCTCACACCACGAGCAATTGGATCTGATGATAAAATGGCTCAGCACAGAATCAGCAGAGCAAGCAAAGAGGATCCGCTCTGCACATGTCTTCAACCCAAAGGCAGCCCTCAACTTAATCTGGGAAAGGCTAGAAGAGTGTTATGGGTCACCCGAAGCAATAGAAAATGCACTGCTAAAAAAGCTTGATGATTTTCCCAAAATCAGCAACAAAGATGCACTCAAGCTGAGAGAACTTGGTGACGTTCTACAGGAGCTCGAATGTGCAAAGGATGGCGGATACCTACCTGGGCTCGCATACCTGGATACAGCCCGTGGAGTGAATCCTGTTGTTGAGAAACTGCCCTACAGCCTACAGGAGAAGTGGATTGAAGCAGGTGCCAATTACAAAGAAACACACAAAGTCGCCTTTCCTCCTTTCAGCTTTTTTTCCAGCTACGTCAGACGACAAGCCAAAATAAGAAATGACCCAAGTTTCAGTTTCTCTCCACCGGCCCACATGAACACCAGAGTTGAAAAGGCCCCCAAGTTCGCCAGTGAGCACCTCATCAGTGTCCACAAAACAGACATCCCACCAGCTTCACCCGCAGCTACAGGTAACCACACACGTGAAAGAACAGAAATCCCAGACGAACAATATCCCATACACAGAAAGCCACACCCATTAAAGAAATGTAAGACATTTAGAGCAAAACCAATAGAAGAACGCAAACTGTTCTTGAGAGAGAATTACATCTGCTTTAAGTGTTGTGGGTCCACTCAGCATCTGGCAAAAGACTGTAGACAGTTAATCCAGTGCTCTGACTGTGGTAGTGATAGACATGTAACAGCACTACATCCTGACCCCTCTCCTCCTCCCATGGAGCCTCAGGAAGCTGAGACGGATCATGGCGGGGAGTACCATGATTATGAGGGCACACTAGTCACGTCTAGATGCACAGAAGTTTACGGTAATGCAGAAAACCCACGATCCTGCTCAAAAATTAGCCCTGTGTTAGTTTATCCTGCAGGACACAGAGAAGAAGCCCAGAAAATGTATGCAGTGCTTGATGAACAAAGCAACAGATCACTCGCTAAATCAGAGTTTTTCCAGCTGTTCAACATTAGGGCACCTTCCGACCCTTACACACTGAAAACGTGCTCAGGGGCTACTACGGTTTGGGGGCGGAGAGCTCCAAACTTCATGATAGAATCAATGGATGGAAAAGTACAGCTCCAGCTTCCAAACTTGATCGAGTGTGACGTGATCCCCGATGACAGGAGGGAGATCCCATCTCCAAAGGACGCACTTGTGCATCCACACCTGAGAAAAGTCGCAGACAAGATTCCACCTGTAGATGAACATGCTCCCATCCTCCTACTGCTGGGAAGAGACATCCTACAGGTACACAAGGTGAGGGAACAAATAAATGGGCCCCACAGTACGCCCTATGCACAGCGCTTGGACTTGGGATGGGTTATTGTGGGAGAAACGTGTTCAGGGACAACACACAAGCCTGCGACTGTTAACGTGCTGAAGACACAAGTGCTCTACAATGGTCGTGCATCATCCCTCAGCCCATGCCCAAACACATTTCTTGTCAAAGAGGTTTCAGGTTGCTCCACCTCACGCCCCAACAGCATACTACCATATGCCTTGCAGGGTGAGAGAGACACAGACCACTTAGGAAACACAGTCTTTGATAAACCAAAGGACGACGATAAACCAGCGCTGTCAATAGAAGATCAAGTTTTTATTGACATCATGGACAAAGAAGTAAGAGACTGCAGAAAGAAAGTGCATGTGTTCGGCAATAGCCCTTCTCCAGCCATGGCTGTTTACCGCATGAGACGTGCTGCAGCTGAAGGTGAGAAAGAGCATGGACACGACATAACACAGTTCATAATGAGACATTTCTATGTAGATGATGGATTAGCCTCCACAGCCACACCAGAAGAAGCTGTTGACATCCTGACAAACGCACAAAAGATGTTAGCACAATCCAACCACAGACAAGAGTATCTTGTGACTCTTCAGAGCCGAAGAAAATGGACTGATGAGAAACCGAACATCAATGTTGGAGATGTCGTTTTGCTCAAGGATGGGCAAGCACACAGAAATGACTGGCCCATGGGGCGGATTGTGAAGACATTTCACGGAAGGGACAATAAAGTACGAAAAGCGGAGGTGAAGATAATAAGAGATGGGACTGTTAAAGTGTTTCTGAGACCAATTACAGAAATGGTTTTACTGATAGCAGAAAGGGAATAACAGATAATGATATTTATTAACATTGTTATGCACTGTTGTTTGAAATGTTGTAAGGCTAAATAGTGGTACAATGTTATTGCACCAGACGGGGAGTATGCTGCCCCCATGTATCAAGTTAAGAGTTCCCATTACAGCATTTCATGTAAGGGAGTTTGGCTCCCTCTAGTGGTGTAGGGAAAGCATCGTTTTGAACTGATACACAAAGTACTGCACATGCGCAGTAATGATATAACCGGAGGACGGAGCAGAACGCCGCTCATTGTACGAGCGCTGTTGATGTTGTTAATTATCGGCGCCTTGGACATCATTAGTCTGTGAGTATGTGCATGGTTTGACAGTGTTAACAGCTACAATGAGAACTGCATGGTTGCATTGGTGTATTTTAAGCGATCTGACTAGTCTGTTGCCATCATTGTTACCAAGCTAAGCTAGAGCTAACGCTAATATGTGCTAAGCTAAATACGGTGACCATATCATTGACGGCGTGTATATGCTTACTTTGTTGCAGTTTTACACGGTTGTAGGAACAATCTAAACGGATGTAAAACCCTAAAGACGAGTGTACATCACGTTGAGTTCCTTGTGGGGCTGCTTCAATAAACGAGATAAAAGGAAACATCTTGTCATCATTGAGGCCTACACCACACGTATTAGCTCGCTGTCTACTAGTCGAAAACTGGGAGACTCGATAGGAGGGCAGTAAAGAGTGCAAAATCCATTGTAATAGTTGAGCTTACAGTTCCTTGGAGGAGAGGCTGGCCATATCTCACGAGCTAAGAAAGAAAAATATCAGGACCTAGTTGATGAGGCTTGTATTTAAGGGTGGCACACTACTTTATTCACCGTTGAGGTTGGTTGTTGTGGGTTTCCCCCCTTCACTTCCGCTCTTCAAGGAGAGTAGAAGCTTCTCTCTTTTCTCTCTGCTCTAGCTCCCCACTTCCCTATTAACTGGATCCCAGCTTGCTGTTGTCTGTCTGCGTCTACTGCTGATTATCGAAAGAAATTATGGAATTGATAAGCTGGGCTTTGAACGCAATTGACACTATTTTTTCAACAAGGAATAATGCTCCGGGGGAAGCTGTTTGCCCCGCAGGGACGGCTCCAGCGGGCTATTTACGGGTGACAAGTGTTTGGAGGATCTTGTGCCTGAGTAATCTCTCTATCGAAGATATTGAAGATTTGTATATCTTCGTAATAATGGTGACTGGGATCGTTCTGATTGGAACTGGGATTGTCCTGGTGTACCGCAAATTGCTGAAGATGGATACAACCTATCAAAATGCTGGCCACGCGAGGTGCATCCATCAAATTGGAAAAATGGAGGAGACTTTGATAGCGACAAATGGAGAACTGTCTCGGAAGGTGGATTTCATCATGGTTACGCTTAAGTCTATCCACGACGGACTCAAAGCCCCGCAATGAAGGATTAAGCACTGAATCTGCAGAAGAAAATAAAGTTCTTTCTCTGTGTTCAGTCTATTTGGTTTAATTTCCCTTACAAAAATCCTCCTGATAATCCCCAGTCTTTGTTTTTCAAAACACTGAGCACACGGCCTCTGGACAGTAGCTGCTTGGGACAATTGCCAAGGACAATTGCTGCAGCCAGACAAAACATCTTCTGCCAAAGTGTCCTTGTGCTCATATTGATACAACATTGCTTCAACACTACATCCACACTGACCCAGAAACTGACAACAAGATAACATTCACTGCTCTCCTTGTGTCCTGTGAACTCTGGTCTTGAATGTGCATCGTGGGCTTTTTTTGTCTTTGTAATCATAATATTGATTACTTATGGTCAATATTCTGAATTCAATGATTTTTTTGCTCCTTCCTATTGTATGATTTCTTATCTGTACCATCCTGTTGGCAGGCGCGTTCCCGATGCAGCCGTGTCACTGGAAATGCAGGTTCATTTTCTGTGTCAAGTCAAATTCTCTCGTATGTTATCAGTGATCTGTTAATGTACTTGGCAATAAATCTTTTTCTGATTCTGATTCTGATTCTGATTCCAGCCACATCTTTGAACCATTTTTTACACAAGATAGGTCTGGAACCTAAACATCTAAGGAAAGCCATTGGGGACATAGCCTCAGTGGCCAAGGCTAGTTCAAGATGGTTGTGGCTCACAAGAGACTGTGGTTGGAACCCTTCTGCAAGTGAAGATTAATCTTTGCTGCCCCACTCAGGCGAGGCGTACAGGTTCAGGGGCGAAATGCCTATGACCCTGAGACACCTGCTGATGATGCAGGAGGGATCCTCTAACAAAGCTCTGACCACCCAGCCTCCAGGACTGTTAAGAGGAGAAACTGATGTTTCATCTATTTGGCTTCTGCAGTTTCTGCTTGTAGCAAAGCATCTCTGATGTTTATTTCACCTGTGATGACATCTGAAGCCTCGCCGCTGGTCGTACCGCATAACTGGGTCAGGAAGTGGTTAATGATTTTGCATGCAACATGAAATAAAGTGAGTAGCTATACACAATGGAAATCACTATCCCTCACATTTTGTGTTGTCAGATCTTTCACTGTGTTTGTGATTTGTCACAACCAATTTTCATTTTCAGATGGAACCAGCACTAAAAAGGCGGACTTCTTCTGTTTGGGAACATTTTGATCTCATTTCTCCCAATAAGGTATTTACAGATATTAAGTTGGTGCATTTTTCACAAATAGTGGATATTTCTTGTAACTGGTGTGGTGGCCTACAGGTAGAGCATAAACCTCGCAACTGGGAGGCTGGGATTCCTGTTCCAGACAGGTCATGCCATTCTTGTAATTTAGTTTAGATTTATTTTTATTTGCAAGGTGAAGTGTCTGTTGTGTTTCAAAGAGTTTGGATGCAACAATAACATACCATCTACACTGAGGCACTATCGTGCCCTGCATGAGAATAAGGACAACAGAGGTGAATGTACTGGAAAGACAGAAATGTGTCCACCCTACACTGTACAAACTTGCAGTAGCCTTCCTTTGCACACCTGCATCCTCTGTGCCCCGTGACAGAGTGTTCTCCAAAGCTGGTGAAATAATCTAAAAAAAAAAGAAAGACATTGCATTAGTCCAAAGACTGTTGAAAAGTTATTATTTCTTAATAAAAATGGATAAGTAGCACAAGCACACCAAGTAACACAAGCACATTCACTGTAGTCACCCCAGTTTTATTTCTTTTTTCCCTTATGATCATGGATATTTCTTTAAAGACAGTACATTTATTGAAATGGAAAAAATACACATTAAACCAATAATGCCCATGTAAAAATCTGCATGCTGCATACTTTTTGTCCAGTAGATGGCCTAGTAGAGCAAATGAAGTTTCACATGAGGCTTCGTCCATATGAACCAATTTGATGAAAAGCTTCAAGCCTTCAAGAAAGCCTCATCTGGCCATCACTACTTCCATTTTCAGTCTGTATAAAATAGAAGCACAAACAGAGTCCTCGATACACTTGACTTTCTAATTTTATATTTAGCTAATTTGGCATTTAGACTCGGCGTAGAAGAAGAGCAACAAGTACAAACCGGGACAAACTCCTGCACCTACGGTGCTCAAGCATGCCCCATCGGTGGAGCACTGGTACTGCACAGCCTCTGACCTTGATTTTTAACTAAAGTTTTATGTCAGATTAAGAAGATTAAATACGTTATACACACACATTAAGTACATTACATAAACTATGGAAAAGGAGAACACACAATAAAAGCTCCTACAAAATTACATTTTTGACATACACAGACCTGTCACCAGGAATGCACATCTTGCACGAGCTCTAACCGGGTTGTGAAGGATTGTGCAATCCCGCGTCTGTTGCTGCTTCACCTGGCCTTTCTCCCTTGTATTTGAACAGGAAATACACAGATTCTGCGATTTTAAATATATTAATATTGTTGAAATGATTAGAGTCATTCAGAAATTACATTTAGACCTACAAGACAAATTAATGGACAAATCATAATATATTCATAATTCTTTATTTTTTTCATGATAACACCTCCCCTGATCGCACGTCACTGTTTAGAAGAGGTAGGCCCAAGTGGGATGCAGGTGTGGGCAGGTATAGAAAATATTTAAGTTTTCAAAAAAGCCCACATGCATACCACTTGGATGTGCAATATACATATATACAGCAGCTACATATACTGGCATTTACTACATATACTAGGATTTAGGATTCATTTTAACGTTCCTACACTTACATATAGAGCACTACATGGACAAGCCCCATCTTATTAATCTGATCTCCTTCTTAAACATACTCCTGCTCGCATTCTTAGATTTGAAGCCCAGCACTTGTTAGCTGTCCCTTTTATGAGACTCAAGACCAGGGGGGGACAGAGCCTTTCAATCTATAGCAGCAAGGCTTTGGAATAATCTCCCACTATGTTTAGCTGACTCTGTGGACTCTTTTAAAAAGCAGCTGAAAACGTTTTCGTTTAATGAGGCTTTTCGTTGAATTTCAATTCAACTGCTTTTTAATAGTATGTCTGATATTTTTTGAAATCATTTTAATATTGTGTTTTAATTTGTTCTCTTCTTTTTTAACTGTGTCTATCAAGCTGTTTTTATTCTATTTTATTGTACTGTATGTCTGTGAAATGCACTTTATAAAATAAACTTTACCTACTTACTTACACATCACCACTTCTATCCACCTGCAGGTAGACTGATGTATTTACTAGTATTCACTGGTGCAGTTTGTCTGACTGAGCCTTCAGGTTCAGGTGCACAGACCATTAAAACTAATATTTTATATTTCATTGATAGCCAATGCCAATCTCTATTGTGCTTTATTTTATTTTGTTGTTGTTCAACAATAACATTTCTGCCAGGGACGAAAAAAAAAAAATCTGACTGACTGACCTTTTTTTTGTCACTTCATCACCCATTTCATTTGTGCTAAATTGCCACTACACAACAGATATTTCTGCCAGACCACTCTCATTTAAAATTTATTTAACAAAGGAGGCTTCTAGGCTCTGGCTCATTCTTCCCTGTGATTAATACATGCAGTAATTGGGGAGTGATGTTAAAATATAAAACACCCCCAGAGCCTGCAGGTGCATGGTGGAGCTAGAAGAGGGGTTTAAACAGCAGCTAGAAATACAGGGCTGGATGGCACCACCTGATCAGTGGGGCGATGGGAATGTTCTGCTGCTTAAAGCAACACTATGTAAGATTTTCACCTTAAATTTTTTTTTTTTTGATGATACATCAGACTTTGATTGGATGAATGGCACTAACCCCATAGCCTGAGTAGGCCTGTATTGTCTGCAGCAACTCTGTTCTCACGGAAATAACTGCAACTATGGTGACTATGGCCTGAGTCTCAACAGCCAATCGCAGGGCACGACTGTAGCTGTCAGCAACTAAACACCCTGTGACTGGCTTTTGGGACTGAGGTCATAGTCACCACAGCTGTAGTCTTGTCAGTATTCCTGGAACAAGTTACATAGTGCTGCTTTAAATAAAGCACTAAGTTAGGAAGGAATGTCTGGGATTTAACCTTAGACAAAGCTGTATTATGTATAACACAACTTTGCACAGCTATTGTATGTTATATTCAACTAAAATGATATACTGACAGTAGTTTGGGCATGCTGATAAAAGCCTAAAATATACAGCACCAAATAAAGCTAAGCTAGAAGGCATTTGGAGTACTCAGCCTATAGAAAAACTTCATTACTACACATTTGATTAACTAACCCTTTTTCTCTCTGTGTTAAATAACTTGACTGCGGGTCTCTTTAGGGTCTCAGGGTTTTTTTTTACCAATCAGTGGCCCACTTTATGAGGTCCATAAATAACATAGCCACGAAACACACAGTCATTGTTGATTTTAAATTCAATGTGGCATAATGAGAAGCTGTCAGTTTCTGTCCATTTGGAGCTGACTGGGCAGCCTCTCGAGTCTGCTTCCCTTTATTCCATCCATTATATTAATATGCTGCAAATGTGTCTGAGCAATTGAAGGACAAAAAACTAAAAGGGAGAAGCAAAGACAGAACTTCTACTTTTCAAGCAAGGAGTCATTTTGTCACCGCCATACATCTTTGAGTGTTTGGGGTGGGGGGAGGTGTTGGGGGCCTTATGGGCTCCTTGTAACCTTGTCCTCTGCCTCCTGCTGCGCCGCCTCACTTGTTTAGAGCTCTGGAACACGCCGGGTGCCCATCGAGAAGCAACAGGGCGTGCGGTGCATGCTTGTGTATTTGCTTGCATTTACCTTCACCGGCATATAGTTTCCTGGAAGACAGAGAGAGTGAGGGGGAGAAGGTGTGAATTTATGTAACTTAGTGGAAAAGAGAGACGTAAAAGGGGGTTCTGTGAAAGGCAAAGGGGCCCCGTGTCTGTCAAGAATTTCCTGAACAAAATGGCTTTTAGTCACAGTGTGGACGCCTCTGGGGCGCTTGGGAACTTTTCTGTAGCCACCTGGACACCGGAGAGGTTTAGTCTGTGGTGATTTTAACGTCTTCCACATGACTGACTGCATTTGGTTTCATATTTGCATAAAGTGAAAATGAAAAGTTACTTGAGAACACGGCATTCTTTTTTCCCCCCCACTTCTTTGCATTAAATATGGAAGCGAACAGATGCTGTCTTCCCCAAAGTGTCCAGTGTCGTGCTGGTGATAATCCTAAGGGGTTCCTCCGTCAAGTTTTGCGTGTGTGCCTGTGTGTGTCTTTCCCATCCGCTCATGTGTATTTTTTGGGGGGGGGTTTTTGCGTTGTTTGCTTTTGGATTCCCCTCTGCCGCGCTTTTCATCCTTGAACAACACGTCAGTCAGGTGCTCTCTGAGGACTGGAGCGAGGACGGGAGAGACAGGCAGTGGGGACACCGAGGAAGAGCAAAAGAGAGAAAGAGAAAAAGGGTGGGAAGACAGGGGGAGGAAAAAGAGTTTTGAAAGACTTCTAACTTCCAAGCTGACTGTCACAGTTGTGCTTGCCAGAGGGGAGAGCATGCAGGATGAGTAACGATGTGGAGGGACTACAAAAGCGAAGTAATACATAATAAGCAGCACTCGCTCTGCTCTGCTCTGCCACCAGATAGGTGTTGAGAAAAAAAACTGGAAGTGCTCAAGAGGTTGGCAAAGGGCTTGTATTAAAGCGGCTTCTCCTCCACTCCTGTGCTCACGCACTAAAAAGATTTAGGAACCTGTGAACACAATGGATTTCCACAGGGACATGGAAGAAAAAGAGAAAAAGTGGCACCTAAATCAAGCTATGACAAATTGTTTTACATACTGCATCTAACCTGTTATATTAATTCAACGATTCACTTGTCATCGCCTCGGCTATTTGCTGGGAATGTAAGCCTTCTTTTTGTTTATGCTGCGGCATAAATGAGTAAATACTTTTTTGCTGTCTTTTCTTTAAAATTACAATAAAGCTTACATCATAAGGCAGCTGAGTAATTTTTTAGTTTTTCTAAAGCGCCACAAATCCTTTGACGTCAGTCTCATTCCCTTTCCATGCTCATTAGGCCCTAAAAGCATTTTTTTCCCCCTTTTTGGCCTTGATGATAAAAGAAAAATGTAGAAATATGGCCGTGCGCTTTTGTAGGAGTGCAGACCTGCTGTTTGAATAAAATGCCCTCTAGTTTGTTTAGCTGCACTACCCCAAACTCAAACACTGGTGTGTTTGCGCCCACATATTGACATGCAGCCAGTGTCATGCCAAAACTAACCGTGTGTATCCTTGCAGGGATGAACCGTGAAAAATCCAGCTCGGTTTGCCCTTCCTTGTATTTGCATGTGTACGTAACCAAGCAGAGAAATTCATCCCCAAGTCAGTTTGATCCTGAGTGTGATGCAGTGTGATGCTACAGTAGCTACCACAAATCATAACTCACTAATCTGAGCTTGAGCATGAGAGTCTTCTGTGTGCTTCAGCTTTGAGCTCCCTTCTTAGGATGCAGGCCAGCTCCTTTGTAGTCTCTTCATTATGGAAAAATGATAATTATGCCCCAATGGAAGCAAGTCTCACCAGAATGTATCAGAGTCCTCATTCACAACCACTGATAATCGAGTCGTGACTGTCATTTGGAAATTTTAATTTTCAGAAAGTGTTTGAGCAAAGGGGGAAAAAAAATAAGCAAACTTAAATTAATTACAACTTTTCTTCCTCTAAAATGTTTGAAGCTTTCAAATTGAACCATTCTGCCATTTCCAGCCTCAGAATTTTATTACTGGGTTTGATTAGTATAAAGAAGTTTGGAGTACTACTTATTTATGTTATAAATAAATAAGTAGCCCTTCAGTTTATTCAGTGTCCGAGATGTGACATTTTAGATCTCTGAAAGAGGGCAAACTTCTCCTGATTTTCTGCTCCACATACAACAATAAGTTTGGCTTCTCTACCTGAAATGACTACATTAAAGTTCCCATTCATTGAAAAATTGTGTTTTTGTAGGTTTGAATCTTCAGAAATGCATACATTGGTTACATGATTTTTGAAAAAACATCAAAACACACACTTCTCTTAAAAAAAAAAAAAAAAAAATCAAAACAGTATTTATATCGATTCTGGTTTTGGCCAGTCGGTGTCACTCTTCCAGTTTTTTATCCTGCACATCAACAAATGGGAAACCCAGCCTTGATCCCGCCCACTGCACTTATTATAAAGAGCCTAAGTCATGCCCCTTCTACTTCCACACATAGGACCTAAAATTGGAAAAAATCTCCATTGAAATGAATGGTAAAAGCGAAATTATCTTTTGATCCTGATCAAATTTTGCCATGAGTTAAGCGCAAGTTGTGCACCTGCATCAATGCAACGCAGCTGCAACAGCGTCGATGCAGCAGCGACGTGCGTTCCTACTGCATCGCCCTACATGCACAGAGAAGGAGAGATGCACGTCGGCGACGCAGGCCGTAAGAGCTGTGATTGGTCCGCTTTGTCTCCTCCTTCACATTTGCTGGTTCTTGCCACTGCTCTGCTCTGCCTGTTCATGGAGTCACAACTTCCAAAGCAAGTCGGTTAAACAACGCACCAAAATCAAAAGAATATTGAGGAAGTAAGCACATACAGAACATTTTGTGGCTCGCCATAACCCCAGTAATTACACAGATTGTCCGCTTTGTCTCCTCCTTCACATTTCCAGGTTCTTGTTGCTACTCCGCTCTGCCTGTTCACGACGGCAAAACTTGCAAGGTGAGTTGGTTAAACAGCTGTCCAAATTCAAAAAAATATTGAGCTAGTAAGCACATACAGAACATTTTGTGGCTCAGCATAACCCCAGTAATTGCACAGATTGTCACATAACAGCAGCGGCAGTGGTTGCACGCATCATTTTCTCCGACTTCTCTTTTTTCCGTGCAATGATCATATTAAAAGTTGCTTTTTCTTAACATTTTTTAGCTTCAACTCCATCACAATCTGCTCTTGTCTGACATTATTTCATAAACAAAAACACACGACAAACACAAATCACTACACACATCAGCTGAAACCCATTTTGGCAATGGAACAAAGCATTTCACCCAACGCACAAGAAAAAATTGCCGAGCACTGTGTCTGCGATGGACATCAGTAATAGCGTCAATGTGATGTGGGTGCATAAATCCCACTTAACACATATGATGTGTGTCGATTTAAAAGATAATCGGCTGCTGTTTAATAACAGAGTAATATTTATTCATCAGTCAGAAAACAGGAGTTGAGTTTTGAATGGGAAGCCGCCATGATTGTGTTTGGTGATGATGGGAGATGTTGTCCATTATGTGTTTTCACAAAAACTAAATATTAAACTGTTGTTATACGACAGCTGACAACTTTAATTACGTGGAAAATTATCCTTTAAAGTGACAACCATCATATGTGTAACTCATGGCGAAATTCGATTGGGATCAAAAGATAATTTCGCTCTTGCCATTCATTTCAATCGAGATTTTTTTCCGATTTGAGGGCCCATGTGTGGATGTAGAGGGGGTGTGACTTAGGCTCTCTATTGGCTACAATGGCCAGTCTAGCTGTCTGTCTGTAAACAAAGGCGTTAAGAGCTAACGGTACAGTGCAGGAGATAGTGTGGTTTATATTGTAACGCCAGGGCTGTGATTGGTTGGGGGAGGGGGGTACTCCCGGCATGCTTTGCGCCACTGGGGATTCATAGACGGTTATAATTCTTGTCTTCTAAGCATTATTGTTGTCAGTGTGTAGTTGTGTTATAAGTCTCATGGTGATAGTGTTGTTTTCCTGCGTGTAAGAAATTGTGTGTCTGTGTCACCCTGAGTGAAGTGAGTGTGTGTGTGAATGACCTTCCTCTGTTCTGCGTAATTTGGTAGTGAAGAAATAAATGTCTGTGACGTTCCAAATCCTCTGTCATTATTGAGTCAACCCTTAAATCGTCACACTGGTGTCAGAAGTGGGATTATTGAGGGATGGAAGTAAGAATCGAGGCAGAGATTCAACAGCTTGAACAGCTCATCGCCCAGATGAGAACCGACGGCATAGCATACACGCCAGTCTCCAGAGCTGCTCACTGCAAGGAATGGGGAAATGGACTGGATGGAGCAAGTGCATCCCGTGTTCTACCTTTTTCAAGGCAGGCCAGGGAGCACCAGCAGGGGAACTACAAGCCAGCGATCCTGCAGCCAAGGGCAGTGATCAGTATGGAGGCAACTGGCACAACCCCAGCACCGCCGACCCGCCAACCAGCCAAGCTTCCCCACTATGATGGCAAAAACTCACTTGGCAACTATCTCGTCCAGGTTGAACTGGTTGGCATGCTCAATGGCTGAACACTTGAAGAGACAGCTGTGCAGGTCGTATTGGCTCTGGAGAGAGGAGCTCTCTGCACACTGTCCGATCTCCGGCCTCAGGAACGTCACAGCTGGCCAGTGTTACAGGGAGCACTTCGGAGGCAGTTCGGGAGGTTGATCCACACTGACCACGTCCGGGGCAATGCAGTCAAGAAAGCCTGGGGGCTTATGTGGCAGATGTCCAGTTGCTCACACAGTGTGGCTACCCGGGCTTTGAGCCAGAGGCGGTGAAGAAGCTCGCCCTCCAGAGTTTCATCTGAGGGCTCTGCCCATCCTGGCTCCAAGTACATGTCCAGATTCACTCCACAAGCAGCTGGGAGACAGCCGTGGCAGAGGCAGAGGCAGAGCATGTAGAACCCATGCTGGAGCCAACAGTTGACATTTCATCACCGAGGCAGAGAGTTTTCCAGGCTGCGGACTGAAAGTGAGGAGGAGGAGGAGCTGTGCCAGACCACAGCTGCATGGCCAGCGAGAGTGCGACAGCGACGCAAGGAGGGGTGCTTCCGCTGCGGGGAGCCATGCCATGTCATACGCCACTGCCCTGCACCTGTCCCACGACAAACAGCCTCCTCACCAGCTTTAAACTAGAGCGAGGTGGCATACCTGACACTTCTCACAGACAATTTCTCCAATGAACTCTCACCACATCTGGGCCAACTCGGACACTCTCCGGGGCTGTACCTGCAGTGCAGGCTGGACAGCACTCCAATCTGGGCCCTGATCGACACTGATTCCACCATCTCCACTTCCGCCCTCCCAAGAGAGCAGACGCTTTTTCCTTCTCTCTTGCTCTGACTTTTTTTCCTTCCCCCCCCCAACTATTGGATCCCAGCTTGCTGTTGTCTGTCTGCGTCTAACTGCGACCGTCGAAAGAAAGAAATTATGGAGTTAATAAGCTGGGCTTTGAACACAATTGACACTATTTTTTCAACAAGGAAAAGTGCTCCGGGGGAAGCTGTCTGTCCCGCAGGAACGGCTCCAGTTAGGTACTGACTAACCCAGCTGATTCTGATAAGCGCAGATCTTGAAGAGATGTGCTTATCAGAATCAGCTGAGTTAGTCAAGGGCTGTAACAAATATGCGATCGGACTTTTACTCTTTGGACATGGGATTACCCACCTCTGATCGCCACTAGAGCTGACTGCTGCAGCACCACCAGCATGAGTGAAGGAATCATCATTGCTGCCAGAGACAGCAGGGAGGGGCCCGCCAGCTGAAAGGATCGCCATGTCACCAGAAACCAAGCAGGCGGTTGAGGAGTTGTTCCAGCGGAGTTGCAGGGGGTTAGAGTTGGGGCAGAGATGCCAGCTGCGGGAGCTGCTGAGCTGCCACATCAACATCTTTGCTGCCAGGGATGAAGAGTGCACCTGAACTAGCCTGGTGCAACACCAGATCGACACGGGTGAGACCAGGCAGATCCGGCTCTACCCCCGGCATCCGCCTTTTTCAAGGCGGGCGGCAGCAGAACAAAAGATTCAGGAGATGCTGGAGGCAGAGGTCATTGAACGCTCCATCAGCCCCTGGGAGGCACCAGTGGTTCTGGTCAAGAAGACGGACGGTTCGTGGTGGCTCTGTGTAGACTAACGGTGCCTGAATGACAGCACGCAGAAAGACTCCTACCCTCTGCCCCACATCGATGACACACTGGATTACACTGCCGGCTCCAGCTGGTTCAGCTCGCCCAACCTCCGCAGCGGCTACTGGTAGATGGAACCATCATCAGAGACCTGCCAGAAAACAGCCTTCTCCATCAGGCAGGGACTGTGGTAGTTCAAGATGATGCCGTTTGGACTTTGCAATGCTTTGGCCACCTTCAAATGCTTACTGGAGCGAGTGCTGGCCCACGTCCTCTGGAGTCACTGCATCGTTTATCTCAACAACCTGCTGTCTCATGCATCTGATTTTGGTAACGACCTATCCAACCTCTGAGAGGTATTGGATGCCGTCCGCCAGGCCGGGCTGCGGCTTCACCCTCAGAAATACCACCAGTTTCAACAAGAAACTACCTTCCTGGGCCACATCTTCAGCACTGCGGGAGTCGCCACCGACCCAGAAAAGGTGACAGCGGTGAGGAACTGGCCCGTCCCATGGGACGTAGACTGGCCTCCTATTATAGGAGGTTTATGAAGGATTTTGCCACTATCACCAGTCCACTGCATCGGCTGACACAGAAGGTCCGAGCATTCGAGTGGAGCTAGGACTGTGCTGCCCCTTTTTCCCAGCTCCACTCGGCACTCATTGGAGCCCCCTTGCTGAGGTATCCTGACCCGAACCGCCCCTTTATCGTGGATATAGATGTTAGCAACAAGGGCATTGGGGTGGTGCTATCCCAGGAGGGAGAGCATGGAGACCAGACAGTTGCCTTCTTCAGCCACACTCTCAGCAGAACCGAAAGAAATTATTGCGTCACCCATCGAGAGCTGCTGGCAGTCATCCAAGGGCTCTGGGGGAGTTTTCAGCACAGGATGGACCATGCTTCCCTGACCTGGCTACTGAACTTTAAAGGAAACCTGTACTGGTTATTATAACAACATTAATCCTGCTTTAGGTATTACTAATAAATCAAAAATGTGTTTATTCAGTAAAAATAACCCCCTAGAGTCAGTATACTGAATAATTTTATCCCATGAAAACCACTCGGTCAAAACCAATGGGGAGCAGCCATTGCCGGCTGGAAATGACGTACAATCATTGTTTCCAGCTTTACCACAGACGAGTAAACGAGTTCAGCAGATGCTCAGTGGGTCAAGATCCGAGTTGAAAACGGCACAAAATCTGCATGGCTATATACTGCACAAACCGTCCTTGGAAATGACTTTCAATGACAGCATGACCCACAGTTACCTCCAGGGATCAGCAGTTGAAGGGGACCTGATGAACAGGCAAGTTCCCAGTCAAGTAACTTCAGATAAATCTTGATATACTAGAATTTTATTTCATTAAGTTATATGCGGGTAGATTTACTTGTACATGGCTGTAAAATTACATAAAATTCTGATGCTGAAATTTTGTTGACTGCTATACTGCAGCCCAGTCAATTGCACAAAGCAACGACTACGGATCACTACCGGTGCTGAAACAGCTCACGGAGGCAACAAGATGTCACTGACCATGACTGACTGACAGAGCAGTGACTTGAAACTTGCACGTATTTGAGAAGGAATCATGATGAAAATTACTGGATGGAACCAGTAGTATTATATTTAATCCTTTGAAATAGCTTTTGATTAAAATTCACCACAGGTACCCTTTAAAGAGCCAGATGGATAGTTAGTGCGATGGCTGGAGGCACTGCAGGATTATGACTTTCAGATTATGCATCAAGCAGGCCACCTCCATGCCAATGCTGACACGCTTTCCCAGCACCCCTGTGCTGTAGAGGACTGTCGGCACTGCCAGCGGGCCAAGGATCATGACCCAGCAGTCTCACAGGCAGATGCTCTCCAGACCACTGCGGCCAGGGATAGTGCAGTGGCTTACAGCTCTTCCTCAGATCATCAGCCAGCTCTTCCCAGCGATGACGGCACAGAGGCCCTTGGTGCACAGCAGCTTCGGGTCGAGCAGGATAGAGACCCTGTCATCTCTCAGGTCTGGCAGTGGCTGGACACGGACCAGCGACCCACCTGGGAGGTTGTGTCTGCACTGGACCCAGAGACCAAGGGCCTGCATTCTCAGTGGTCCAACGTCTGCTGTCATGAGGGTGTCGTCTACCGGTGGTGCAAGTCTCCAGATGGGCAGCGTCACATCTGGCAGCTGCTGGTCTCCTGACGGTTCTTCCCCAAGGTGCTTCAGTTGGTCCACGGGTTGGTGGGGCGGACCACTTTGGGGTTACGAAGACTCCGCAGCGTCTTCAGGCCTGGTTCTACTAGCCGGGGTGTCATCAGGACGTGGAGCTCCATGTCCACTGCTGTGACACCTGCATGGCTCAGAAAGGACTGACTCAGCGCTCCCACACCCCCTTACAGCAGTAATAGGTGGGGGCACCCATGGATCGTGAGGGGGTGGACATTTTGGACATTCTGGGCCCTTTCCCGACAGGGGAACCGATACATTCTGGTCGCAATGACTACTTCACTAAAGCCCCATTTCCACCAGTATCGCCTGGGCTTTACTTTTTTTTACTTGTTTCGGTTTTTCGCCATTTCCACCCAAGTCCTCACGGTTTAACCGTTACGATTTTCGTGCCTGTTCAGAGGCAGGGTACAAGCGAGCGAAAAGCGAGGTGTGAATTGACGTCAATCGACTGCTAAACGCTGATTGGTCAGGGCGTAACGTCACCAAACGCGTCCGTTAGTTTTCTGTTGAAGCTACACGTCCGCCATTTGTAATTTCAGCGAGTAACCGCGGTGACTGGATTCAAAATTGTGTTTTCATATAACGATGTCCACGCGCAAGTTTATTCCATGAACAAACGAGGAGGTGCGGACTTTTCTGTCCCTCGTAGCCGATGACTATATCCAGAGCGAGTTGGTGGGGCAACTTGCAATGAAAAAATATACCAGGAAGTGTCCGGCCTGCTATTATTGGCAGAGAATTTGGACTCGACACGGCCACGGAATTGGAAAACGGTGACGGTGAGTGTTGTTTTGTTATTGTCCGTCTTCTTGCCTTTCGGTCAAAATCGCACTTTATTTTAGCAATAAAGAAAGTTGTTTGATTGTGGACAATTGTGGTGATGGCTAGCCCGCTAATAGCTAGCTACCTCTGTACCTTGCTGCTACCTGGCATCAAGCTGCAGAATCGCACTTTTATTTCAGTATTCACGTGAACAAAACGCTGACGTAAGCTTATTGTATTCTGGTTAAAAAGTTTTGTGTTTGCGGTACATGTTGCACTTTGTTTGTGAGCGTTATTGTGTGTTTTTTTCCTTCTATACACAGTTTTCAAATCCCTTGGGTCCGCCTCACTGGACTGCCCCGGCATCCCCCGGTCAAGTGCTGGTAAGGCACAACAAACTGAAAATTACCACCCGGTTGTTTTTATATGTGATTGTTTTCTATAGACGCATAACAAGGAATTTAAAATGTCTTTCTACGTTTATAAAAATACTAGATTCAGGGGTGTTCATAGCCACAGTGGCCCAGTGTTATAGGTGTGTTGGTGGTGGAAATACTGTTGTATTTTCACAAAAAAAAAGGAGCACATGTACTGACTTCAAATCAAAATGCTTGATTGAAATTCTTCAAGTCAGCTAACACTATTAACCCATTCTGATTTATGAGGCCACAGTACAAAGAAATTCTTTTAAAAATAACCCATTAAATCAAAATACTTTTTACAATTAATCCTTTTTGAAATGAAGGGGGGCCTAACCACATCGCCACAGAAGTTTCTTATAGTCCACTCTACTGAGGGGCAGCAACATGACAGTTGAGCTTAAATACAGCAACGAAGCATCCCACCACAGGCTTTCACCAGTTTAATTCCATAATATTTTTTCTGACATGTTTTGATCCGGTGTTATCTAAATACAATGACTTCTGTCTTTCATATAGGCAAGCTGAAAAGCAGCAACATTGCAGACCTTGCATCACTGATGGCCCAGAATCATGCTGAGGAGATGCGGATCCATGAAAGGATGCTCGAACAGCGCGAAAGACACCTGCAGTTAGCCGCATTAAGAAGGGATGAGCTGACAGAGACGGCTTCCTTCCACGGAGCCTTCCGAAACCATTTTGGCAGTCTGGTCGAAGTACTGAAAGCTCCCCATTTGTTAACATGTTTTGGGAATATTTGTAATGTAATAAAATGTTAGTCTTTTGGATAAAAGTGTGGTTTGTATATTATAACACTGGATGATAAAGGCGAATAATTACATACACATTCCATTGCCTCATATGACCCTAATCCTGCTGTTCAGCCATAAAGGTGTCAAGATTTTTAATGGTAATGTAATTGTTATTGTTAAATTTAATAAATATTACCACTGCTGTATCCATTGCTCTACATTGGGTACAGTTTTTAAGTAAAATTGTAAGCAGTTGCACAGGTGTAATTTACATTCAGCAGTAGACACTGATAAAGGTGAAAGTCGAATTAGGTAAAAGGTAAGTACATGTGAATTGAATGTTATATCGGCATTCCAAATTCTGAGAATTCCAATAAATTATAAGCAGTCTAGTATAATATAAAGCGAAAATACCCATACATGTAAACCCAAATATAACATTTTCGATGTTGTAAACGTTGACATGTATATGATAAACCTATGCGATTGTGATTCAATAGATCCATAGTGATCTTTGGTTTGAAAAAGAAAATTATAATTTGGTGTTGGCAGTGTGGCAATGTCAGTGTATTTAGTAGGATTAAAAAAAGTTTCATCATAAAATTTCTAGGTCCATTGGCAATTCCATCAAACCAAAAGTGAGTTGTCTAGCTGCAGCATATTTTTTTTTGAGTCATTTCTACGTTGTTTTAGTGTGTAATTAGCCACCACTGAACAGATAACCCTTATAAATAACAATAGATTGGAAAAATGATACACAATGGGCCTAGATTTGGATTGGCTTTTTTTATAATATCAATTACTTGGTAAGTTAAAGTTAACTGGAAGTATAACAAGTTTCCACATATAATTCCAAGGTCAATTGGCAATTCCATCAAACCAAAAGTGAGTTGTCTAGCTGCAGCATTTTCTTTGCAGTCATTTTCTACGTTGTTTTAGTGTGTAATTAGCCACCACTGAACAGATAACCCTTATAAATAACAATAGATTGTACAATGATACTCAAATGATACACAATACAAAAAATGGGCCTAGATTTGGATTGGCTTTTTTATAATATTTTTAATTATTTTGTAAGTTAAAGTTAACTGGAAGTATAACAAGTTTCCACATATAATTCCAAGGTCAATTGGCAATTCCATCAAACCAAAAGTGCGTTGTATAGCTGCTGCTTTTTTTGGGAAGTCAGTTTATCATCAGTGTATCATTATTACACAATACACAAAATGGGTCTAGATTAGGATTAGCTTTTTTTATAATATTATAAATTATTGGGTAAGTTAAAGGGGTTTAGGATTAAGTTTCTGCATAATTTTAAATTACCCCGGTGTTTCAGCATTTAATTAACCGTCTGTTAACATTTAACCGTTTTGAACAACAGAGGCGACGTAGTTTAAAAGTGCACAACATTTTATTTAAAAAAGACGTTTGACATATGTATGCACATGAACACTGAACAAATGAAATGATCTCTGAATGATCTCTGCTTCATATGCAGCTGCTTCAGATTCCTCCTGGGCAACCGCTATTCTCCTCTCCTGCTCCAACGTGTGTTGTCTCAATCCACGTCGTCTTCTCCTGTAAAATTCTCTTGTCTCGTTAAAGACATTCATTGTGTTAAAAACCGTGGAAATCCTCCGCTCGTAATCCGCTATTTTTTTCTGTGTTGTTGAGGAGTCACTCTCGTCCTTTATACGTCAGCAGTGTAGCGCCACCTCGATCCCGCCCACCCCAGCAATTCTCGGCTTTCCGCGGTTGTGATGGAGGCGCAGCCGCGGGAGAAACAAGTAGAAAAGAAAAGAAAAGAGTAGCGCAGAACTATATAGTGGAAATGTGGCTTAAGTGGCCAGAGGCGTACACAGTCCCTGATCAGAGCGCTGCCACCACAGCATCAAAGCTGGTGGACGAGATGGTCTGCCAGTTTGGCGCCCCAGAGGAGCTGCATAGCAACCAGGGGCGGAATTTTGAGGCAGAAGTCTTTGGGGAGGTCTGCAGGCATAATTGCTGTTCTTGATGTTGCACACTTTTTTTAAAGGTGCAATAATAATAGGTTAATATAAGCTAAGGGATTTTCTCTGATTTCATGCCTAGAAATAGAAAATCTTGTAGTGTCTCCTCATAACCCTGTACTGTCAGACCATTGTCTGTTAACCTTTGATTTTACTATTTCTGACTATTTGGCTCCTAAAGAAAAATATTATCACAGTAGATGCCTCTCAGATGATGCTGTTTCCAAATTTATGCAGATTGTTTCCTCTATGCCATGTGTCAACACAACGGAAATAAGCTATAGACAGCTTGCTCCTTCTGTAATTGATAACATGGTGGATAGTGTTTCAGCTTCTCTGCATCAGGCTCTAGACTTGGTGGCCCCCTTAAAAAAGAAAAAGTCTAATCAGAGATTTTTAACTCCTTGGTTCAACACAGAAACTCGTAGCTTAAAACAGAAGACTCGTCAATTAGAAAGAAAATGGCGCTCTACTAATTTAGATGAAATCTATTTAGCTTGGAGAAATCATCTTTTAATTTATAAAAAATCTCTTAGAAAAGCTAGAACGAGTTATTACTCTGCATTAATAGAAGAGAACAAGAATAATCCCAGGTTTCTTTTCAGTACTGTACCCAGGTTGACAAAGAGTCAGGACTCTGTCAATCCTAGCATCCCCTTAGAGCTTACTAGTCAGGACTTTATGAACTTTTTCAATAATAAAATTTCATCCATCAGAGATAAAATCAATCAGATTCTTCCCACAGTTAACTTAAATACTGTAACTACTACAACTCCTTCTATTGATGTCTGTCTTGATGAGTTTACTCCAATCGACCTTTGTGAGTTAGACAAAATAGTTTCCTCATCCAAACCTTCAACTTGTCTTTTAGACCCTATTCCTACCAGGTTATTTAAAGAAGTCTTCCCACTTATTGGGAGCTTTATTCTTCATATAATCAATTCTTCATTAACTTTAGGCCATGTACCGCAGGCTTTTAAAACGGCTGTAATTAAACCCTTACTCAAAAAGCCAACGCTAGATCCAGGAGCTTTAGCTAACTATAGACCAATCTTTAATCTCCCTTTCATTTCAAAAATCTTAGAAAGAGTTGTTGCTACGCAATTATTTGACCACCTGCAGGGAAATGGTTTATTTGAGGAGTTTCAATCTGGGTTTAGAATCCATCATAGCACTGAAACAGCCTTAGCGAAGGTCACTAACGACCTCCTCATTGCATCTGATAATGGACTAGTTTCTGTACTTGTCCTTTTAGATCTTAGTGCAGCTTTTGATACTATTGATCATAATATTCTACTTGATAGATTAGAACTCTATGTTGGACTTAATGGAACTTCGTTGCAGTGGTTTAGATCTTATTTATCTGATAGGTTCCAGTTTGTTCATGTAAATGATGAGTTTTCTCTCAGCTCAAAGCTTAGTCATGGAGTTCCACAGGGATCTGTGCTTGGCCCTACTCTTTTTAGTTTATATATGCTTCCGTTAGGCAACATTATTAGAAAGCACTGTATACATTTTCACTGTTATGCAGATGACACACAATTATACCTGTCAATGAAGCCAGATGATACTAATCAATTAGCCAAGTTAGAAGCCTGTCTTAAGGAAATCAAAGTTTGGATGACTTGTAATTTCCTGCTATTAAATTCAGATAAGACTGAAGTCATTCTTGTTGGTCCAAAAAACCTTAGAAATTCCTTTCCAAATCAAACTTTCAGTTTGGATGCAGTTACTCTTTCTCTTAATAGCTCTGTGAGGAACCTTGGAGTTATTTTTGATCAGGATTTGTCCTTCAATTCACATATTAAATTTGTTTCTAAGACTGCATTCTATCATTTGCGTAATATTGCCAAGATTAGGAGCATCTTGTCTCAGAGTGATGCTGAGAAGCTGATCCACGCTTTTGTTAGCTCGAGATTAGATTATTGTAATTCTTTATTATCAGGCTGTCCTAAAACATCTTTAAAAAGTCTTCAGCTGATCCAAAATGCTGCAGCAAGAGTTTTAACAGGTACTAGAAAGAGAGATCATATCTCTCCGGTTCTGGCCTCCCTTCATTGGCTTCCCATAGAGTTTAGAATTAAGTTTAAAATCCTTCTTCTTACTTACAAAGCTCTAAACAATCAGGCTCCTTTTTATTTAAAAGATCTGATACTACCGTATCATCCTAACAGAGCACTACGCTCCCAAAATGCAGGTTTACTTGTAATACCTAGAATCTCCAAAAGTACAATGGGAGGCAGAGCCTTCAGTTATCAAGCTCCTTTCCTGTGGAATCAGCTGCCAATCTGGATTCGGGAGTCAGACTCGATCTCTGTTTTTAAGAATAGGGCTAAAACCTACCTTTTTGATATAGCCTACAATTAGGGAGGGATCATGTGTTTCTGAACCCTCCCTTAGCTATGCTGCTAATAGGTTTAGTCAGCCGGGGGACCTCCAGTAATGCACTGGGCCTCACTCCTTTCCTCACTCTCTATGAAATATTTTTTTTTTTTGCTGGTCATTAACATTTGTTTGTTCTCTCCCATAGATTGAGTCCCCATCGTGCTGTTTGCTCTCTACATGTCTGTTCTTTTCTTCTTCTCTGTCCCCTCACCCCCCAGCCAGTCGCAGCAGATGACTGCCCCTCCCTGAGCCTGGTTCTGCTGGAGGTTTCTTCCTGTTAAAAGGGAGTTTTTCCTCTCCACCGTCGCCAAGTGCTTGCTCACAGGGGATCGCCTGATTGCTGGGGTCTTTCTGCAACTGTGGGGGTCCTCCCTACAGTTGATAGTGCTATGAGATGACTGTTGTTGTGAAATGGCGCTATATAAATAAAGTTGAAAGTTGAATGAATGCCTGTACATGCATGTATGTATATATTTACAGCTTTCTGGCTGTTCTCGTGCAATGGGCCTATTTTCATTTTTACTTACAGCCTGTCAGGATATCTGATTATCAGGTGTGCCTGTTAAAGTGGGTTTTAAGTCTGCAGGAGTTACCTTGGTTTTTTTTTCTTAGGTTTACATTTTAGGGTTAGCTCAGCTTGTTTTCCATCTTGGGGCCACTGTTATGTGGCAACAATTGTTTTCCTGTTTATTTTTCTACCTCTGTCTCCCTTTTGGAGACTTCTTGGTGTGTGGTTTTTTTTTTGTTTTTTTGTTTTTTTTGGGGGGGGGTTGGTGGATTAATTTTTTTGTTTTGGTTTGGGTTTTTTGGGGGGGGGATTGAGATATCTTCCCTGGCTGTATAAGATTTTGTGTTTTTTTTTCTTTATGTATATACACATCATCATAGCAGTCTGTCGTGGGCGACAATGACTGTTTCATTTAGGTCTGATCAGATTCCTCCACACAGCTCTGTCCTTAGCCTTCCGATGCCAGGAACTCCTGTCTATGTCCAACTTCTTCAAGTTTCTTTTTACAGTGTCTTTAAATCTGAGCTTTGGTCTACCCTGATTGCGTTTGCCCTCGCATAACTGTGAGCAAAGTAACTGCCGAGGGAGACGCTGGTGGTCCATCCTCTCAACATGTCCGAGCCATCTCAGGTTCATCTGTATTAGCATGTCCTCCATTGATGGTAGTCCAGCTCGTTTCAACACTTCTCTGTTGGTTACCTTGTCTTTCCATGAGATGTTCATTATGGCTCGAAGGTGTCTCATCATGCACGCGTGGAGTTTCTTTACCTGCACTCTGTAGACAGTCCAAGTTTCAGCACCATACAATAGAGTAGCCAGTACTGTCGCTCTGTACACTTTGCATTTCACACGGATAGACACATGTCGATTGTTCCACAGTCTCTCCCTCAAGTTTCCAAACACAGCACTTGCTCTTCCCATTCTGAGAGATAGTTCATCCTCCAGCCTAGCATTCTCTGAAACAGTACTCCCTAGATACTTGAAAGTCTTGCACTTGACTAGTGGCTCTGTACCAATGCTGATCTCTTCTGGTAGTGATGTTGATAATTGGAACTTTGGTGGTTGATAAAGGTACTCTGTCTTCTTGATGTTGATTTGGAGGCTGAATTGGCTAGCTGCTCTTGCAAATTTCTACACTAAAGATTGCATATCTTCCACACTGTGTGCAACTAGAGCACTGTCGTCAGCAAAGAGCATTTCTCTTACTACCTTTATCGATGTCTTACTCTTGGCTTTAAACTGTGCCACACTGAACAAGTCTGCTTCTTTCCTTGTTTGAATGTATACTCCTTCTGAAGTGTCTTTGAAGGCCACCTCAAGCATGGTTGCCAGATATAGCGAGAAGAGTGTAGGTGCCAGCACACACCCTTGTTTCACCCCGTTGCTTACTGAAAAGTCTTTAGATACTGAACCACTCATTGCCACGTTTGCTTGCGTACCTGTATAGAGTGCCTCGATCAGGCTGACAAACTTCTCCGTACAGCCATATTTCTTGAGTACCTGCCAAAGTCCTTGTTGCGAAACAGTATCAAAGGCTTTACTGAAGTCTATGAACACTACATAAAGCGGCATGTTCTGTTCCATACACTTTTCTTGAACCTGTTTCAAGCAGAAAATCATGTCCATTGTGCTTCTTCCACTTCTAAAACCGCACTGGGTTTCCAGTAGTACATTCTGCGAGATGTGTTCATTGAGTCTGTTCAGTAGTACACGTGAGAGAATCTTACCAACAGTGGCTAGCAGTGATATACCTCGGTAATTTCCACAATCTTTCCTGTCACCTTTCTTGAACAAAGGCACAATACTTGCATCCTTCCAGTCTTGAGGTACTTTGAACTGCAGCACTCTTGGAGCAGGGACTTCTATTCATTTCCTCAGTTGGAACATTCATGGTATGGGCAGTCCCATTAAAATGTCTAAAGTTTTTAATCACATGAAACGGCTTAACTCTGATATAATATTTTTGTAGGAGACTCATCTTAGACATAAAGATCATCACAAACTCTGTTCTTCATGAATAGGTCAGGTTTATTATTCTAATTTCAATTCTAAGGCTAGATGGGTTGCTATCTTGATAAGCAAGAGGACTCAGTTTAAATCTACTGATGTTATTTCAGACAAAAACGGTAGATATCTTATTGTCACAGGCTTGCTGATGCAGGTTAAAGTTGTGCTAGTGAACATTTATGCACCTAATTTCGACGATGTTGCATTCTCTAATAGATTACTTAGTAATATACCATATTTTAATTCTCATCTTTTAATTCTTGGAGGTGATCTAAACTGTATGATTGACCCAGTGCTAGATCGTTCCAGCCTTTGTACAATATCTCAAACGGCTATGTCCAAGTCTTTTTCTGAATTTATGACCCAAAATGGTCTGGTCGAATCCTGGAGGCTACGCAACCCATTAACTAAAATGTTCTCTTTCTTTTCTCCAGTGCATCAGTCTTATTCAAGAATAGATTTTTTTGTTTTTTATCAATCACACTCCTAATTCATGTGTTGTGTCATCTGATTATTCAAGTATTTTGGTATCTGATCATGCCCCATTATTTTTAGATGTAGTGATCTCAAGGCACAAGCCCAATTCATCTCTCTGGAAATTCAACTCTTTGCTGTTAGCAGACAAGGGGTTTTGTGATTTTATTTCTAATTGACAATTTTTTTCTTTTCAATCAAAATGAATCTACATTATACTCTCTATTGTGGGAGTCACTGAAAGCCTTTCTCAGAGGTCAGATTATTTCATACTCATCTTTCCGCAAAAAAACCCAGGATGCTAGGATTGCGGAACTTATGTCTGATATTGCTGTTCTGGGTCAGGAGTGTGCATCAACCCCTCTCCATCTCTGTTTAAGAAGCGTCTTGACCTTCAAACTCAATCTGACCTTATTTCTACAAGTTCCACTGAACGTTTGTCATTGCAGACAGGGGGGACTTACTATGAACATGGTGAGAAAGCTAATAGATTATTGGCTCATCAGTTGAAACGTCTTTCTAATTCACGTATTATCTCCTAAATTAATAATGCTACTGGTGTTCCCCTTACAGATCCTTTAGAAATTAATGCAGAATTTAAGTCTTTTTACTCATCTTTATATAAAACTGAATTTCCTTTTGACACTTATAATATGAATCAGCTTTTAACTAATTTGATGTTCTCCACTGTTGATCCAGTTCAGTCAGAACAATTAGAAGCTCCTCTCACCCTTGTCGAATTAAAACAAGCAGTTAAGTCAATGCAGTCTAATCAGGATCCTGGGGCCTCATGTACAAAGACTTGCATGGATTTCCTACTCAAAGATGATGTACGCTTAAATCAAGAAAACGCCGTGAGCAAAAAAAAAAAAAAATCCAGATGTATGAAACCGTCCGTACACAGGAATCCAAGCACATTTCCTTTGTACATACAGTGGGGCAAAAAAGTATTTAGTCAGCCACCAATTGTGCAAGTTCTCCCACTAAAAAGATGAGAGAGGTCTCCCATTTTCATCATAGGTATACCTCAACTATGAGAGACAAAATGAGAAAAAAAAATCCAGAAAATCACATTGAAGGATTTTTAAAGAATTTATTTGCAAATTATGGTGGAAAATAAGTATTTGGTCACCTACAAACAAGCAAGATTTCTGGCTCTCACAGACCTGTAACTTCTTCTTTAAGAGGCTCCTCTGTCCTCCACTCGTTACCTGTATTAATGGCACCTGTTTGAACTCGTTATCAGTATAAAAGACACCTGTCCACAACCTCAAACAGTTAGACTCCAAACTCCACTATGGCCAAGACCAAAGAGCTGTCAAAGGACACCAGAAACAAAATTGTAGACCTGCACCAGGCTGGGAAGACTGAATCTGCAATAGGTAAGCAGCTTGGTGTGAAGAAATCAACTGTGGGAGCAATTAGAAAATGGAGACATACAAGACCACTGATAATCTCCCTTGATCTGGGGCTCCACGCAAGATCTCACCCCGTGGGGTCAAAATGATCACGAGAACGGTGAGCAAAAATCCCAGAACCACATGGGGGGACCTAGTGAATGACCTGCAGGGAGCTGGGACCAAAGTAACAAAGGCTACCATCAGTAACACACTACGCCGCCAGGGACTCAAATCCTGCAGTGCCAGATGTGTCCCCCTGCTTAAGCCAGTACATGTCCAGGCCCGTCTGAAGTTTGCTAGAGAGCATTTGGATGATCCAGAAGAGGATTGGGAGAATGTCATATGTGCAGCGGATGATAAAATAAGGCAGCTAAGTGAGGTTTTAAATAGGTTTATTATCATACTGCCGTCACGGAGCTCGCCCCATGGGCGAGCCCGGAGGCTCTCCAGCAAAGTGCGCAGATGAGCAGTAGTCAGAGTGAGAGTGAGAGGGAGGGTTACAGAATAATGCAGCTTATATACCCAACTACAGACAATACATGAAAGGCATTCACAGCAGTAGGTATGGGCATTTGCATTTGAGAGACACACATAACAATAAGGAGATTGCTGGCCGTAATTCGCCTCAGCTCCGGAACTGCAGGACAAAAGAGGTTACAAGGCACATCTACATATTGTTATCAGTGTATAGACACAGTAAGGGCAGGAAGCATGAACACAATGCATGAATGGCACATTAACATCACAGTACTGAGCCGGAAAAAGCCAGAAGAAGCGGGGCTGCCTGTTGACATTAATACACACATTTCACTGTTCTGTTAGTTGCTCTAGTTGAGCGCTTTGCCTGTCCCAGTCTGTTGTGGGGGTTACGCCACACGCTCCCCCCCAGAGGGCTCGGCAGGCGGCCGAGGCCTCGATAGCCCGGCTTTGACAGCGAGCAGGGAAAGCTCTGTGCAGGCGGAGGTGGAGGGGGTGGGGGGTAGTAAATGCCGGCCGGGGACGGTGAAATCGTCTGAGCCGCGCAAAAATTGCTTGTTGGTCCGCGATGTCGAGGGGCTGTCCCATTGAACGTGCGGAGATCCACAAGAAGAAAAATTAGTCACTGACTCCTCTCGCGATTAAGTCCTGTAAGGATTAATAGCGGCCGTGAAGAAAAAGGAAGCGGCGAGGATTAACAGCGGCCATGAAGAAAAACAGGGGCGGCTGTAAGAAAAAAAACAAAAGCAAAGGGACTTGGCGTGTTGACTTTAGGTGCGGGCGCAACCCTAAAGCACTCGGGAACCGCAGACTGCTGAAATCCCTATGTGCGCCGTGGCTAAGACCATTAGCAAATCCAGTGAGCAAGCTGCGTGCGTGCCTCAGGTGTACGAGCAACCCTGAAGGGCCTGTGTGCAGCGGCTAAGGAGGATGGGGGTCTGTAGAGCCGTATGCGTCCCGTGCGTGGTGCGCCGTCCTCGTAACTCCCCGGTGCGTGTGCCGGGGCTCCGTGCGTGGGTGGGCCAGCTGGAGAGGAGAACCAGGGTCAGGGAGCTTAATCATCCCTGTTCAATGTGTTGGAGCGGTGAAAGGAAGTAGACGTTCTTTGTCCCTCGAGCTCGTGCAGATGCATTGGAGCGGTGAGAGGGAGGAGACGATCTTTGTCACTCGCTCGGCCATGGTGCGTTTAGGTCCACGCGCTGCATTCTCCGTCGGCCATGGAGATCGCCGTCGTGGAGAGAGGACGAGGTGCGTGCGCTCTCGTGTGGAGACACGGAATCGTGTGTCAGAAGCTGTGAGAGCGGCCGGTCCAGCGTGTTTTTTTCAGCGTCGGGTCACCAGTGTAGCTGTCCAGACCAGAAGGTTGCGTCGCACAAAGCGTGTGCATTCTCGGGGTCACCAGCGTAACTGTCCAGACCAGAAGGTTGCGTCGCACAAAACGTGTGCTTCCTCGGGGTCACCAGTGCTGCGGCATGAAATAAGGCAGCGAAGTGAGGTTTTAAATAGGTTTATTATCATACCGCCGTCACAGAGCTCGCCCCATGGGCGAGCCCGGAGGCTCTCCAGCAAAGTGTGCAGATGAGCAGTAGTCAGAGTGAGAGTGAGAAGGAGGGTTACAGAATAATGCAGCTTATATACCCAACTACAGACAATACATGAAAGGCATTCACAGCAGTAGATATGGGCATTTGCATTTGAGAGACACACATAACAATAAGGAAATTGCTGGCCGTAATTCGCCTCAGCTCCGGAACTGCAGGACAAAAGAGGTTACAAGGCACATCTACATATTGTTATCAGTGTATAGACACAGTAAGGGCAGGAAGCATGAACACAATGCATGAATGGCACATTAACATCACAGTACTGAGCCGGAAAAAGCCAGAAGAAGCGGGGCTGCCTGTTGACATTAATACACACATTTCACTGTTCTGTTAGTTGCTCTAGTTGAGCGCTTTGCCTGTCCCAGTCTGTTGTGGGGGTTACGCCACATATGGTCAGATGAAACCAAAATAGAACTTTTTGGTAAAAACTCAACTTGTCGTGTTTGGAGGAGAAAGAATGCTGAGTTGCATCCAAAGAACACCATACCTACTGTGAAGCATGGGGTGGAAACATCATGCTTTGGGGCTGTTTTTCTGCAAAGGGACCAGGACGACTGATCCGTGTAAAGGAAAGAATGAATGGGGCCATGTATCGTGAGATTTTTTTTTTTTTTATTTAAGTTTTTGTAAAGGGTATACAGGTCATTACAGCATTGCATTGTTTACATTTTCATCACATGTTCCCTTATTTTTTGCTATTTGACAACATTGGTAGGATAGTTATTATAATACCCCCCCCCCTTTTTTTTTTAAAGTGAAAGAAAAAGTGAAATTAAGGAGAATTAAATAAAAACAAACGAATAAACAAACAAACAGAATAGCAAAAAACAAACAAACAGAAAATTAAGTAATTAAAAGTAAAAGAGCATCTGAGTAGTGTTGGAACAAAGAGCGGGACCATTATTGAAATGGTATTTGTCAAAGATTAGATCTAATGGAAGACACATATGCGATCCAGGGTTGCCAAAAGTTCATGAACCCATCCATGTCCTGTTTCAGTGCGAATGTCAACTTTTCCATCGAGTAAATGTTTTGAATCACGTTAATCCACTCTTCAGGTGTAGGACAGTCCTTCAGCATCCATTTTTTAGTTAGGGCTTTTTTACTTGCCAATATTAAAACATTGAATAAGTATTTATCTCCTCGTCTTTCCAGTGAGTCCGGTAGTAAACCCAAATACAAAGTTACAAAAGAAAAGGGAACTGTTATTTTGAATATTTTCCCCAATATTGTCTGTACGTTGGTCCAATATTGGTGGATAACTGGGCATGACCAAAACACATGAAAATGATTTGCAGTCTTTTCACCACACAAGCGCCAACAGTTCAACCCCTTATGGGTAAATTTGTTTTGTGCAGGTGTTCTGAAAAATCTTACCAAGTTTTTCCATCCAAATTCTCTCCACTGCAGGGATGAGGTACTTTTCCATTGCTGTTTATTTAGCTTTTCCCATATTTCCAATTGTAAAGTGAAATTCTCCTCTTTTTCCCATCTCTCTTTTATATATGATGTGTTGTCTCCTTTTAAGTCTTGAAGACCTTGGTATATTTTAGAAATGTATCTGATCCCTGGGATCCCTTTATATGCCATTAAGAAGACCTTCAGAACACCTGACTGGGCCCTTTCCAAATCCTCCTTTTTAAGTATATTGTTTATGTGGTGTCTAAGCTGAAAGAACCTGTAAAGATCTTGATTTATTAGACCTTGTTTTTTCAAATCTTCAAAACTTCTTAAAGTTTGCCCCTTAAAAAAATCGTAATATTTTATCAGAAGCTGCTGTTGGCCTTCTATCACTGCTCAGTGGAGAGTGTGCTCACCTGCTGTCTGGGTATGTGGTACGCCGGCTCCACAACTGAGAAAAGAAAGGTTGTGCAGAGGGCAATCAACACCGCCCAAAAAATTATTGGTGGCCCTCTGCCATCCTTGGAAGACATCTCCACATCCTCCTGTCGGGCAGCACGGTGGTGCAGTGGTTAGCACTGTTGCCTTACAGCTAGAAGGTTCCTGGTTCAAATCCCCAGGTTGGCAGGGGTTGGAATCTTTCTGTGTGGAGTTTGCATGTTCTCCCTGTGCTGCGTGGGTTTACTCCGGGGGATCCGGTTTCCTCCCACAATCCAAAGACATGCATGTTAGGTTAATTGGTTGTTCTAAATTGTCCCTAGATATCTGTTTCCTATAGGCCCTTAGAATAGAGGGTTAGTATTAGTGAAAGCGCTTTGAGTGGTCTTTGTGACTAGAAAAGCGCTATATAAGTGCAGGTTAGTTAGTTAGTTAGTAATATGTATCGTGATACATTTAGGGTTTTTTTTTAATTGAGATACACAATATACAGTATATCACAATATCTTGAGATCTCCTCCAAACCGATGTATAAATGTAAAACCTTTGCATAAAATGACACTGGCACGATAATAGAAACAGACCCATGTATTGCATTGTTTTAAATTGCATTGGGGCGGGGGCGGGGGGGTAGAATCAAGTTAAATTTAACAGACTTTACTGAACCAGTCAGACAACCCCACTCATCACAACCAAGGCTTGAATGTTGGAATATTGGGCTAGTTGGGGTACCACCCAGGCGTTCTGTGTTTGGACTTTTTACTGGTGTCATCCTTCTCGCCTTTCTCTGCTCTCACCTCCCCTGGGTCCTCTGCCTGAACACTTTCCTCTCCTTGGTTCCTCTCTTCTGTCTCATCTTTCCCTCTCTGATCTCTGTCTAATTCAGGTTCTCTCTCTGTCTATGGTGGCATACAAACAGGTTAGAAAATATTGTGTCATGTTAATTAAAAATAGACAACAAAAAATTTCTAGTTAAGGGTACAAAGAGCACCCAGTTAAAAACTTGAGTAATGACTTCAGTCTTCAAGGATTGAGGTTTTTCTCCCAAATTTATAACAATTTTCTTATAGTTTTCTACTTTTCTCTGTAAATTTATCTAAATTTGAAACCATTGTCCTCAAATTTGCAATTTCCTCTTGTAAAACTGACTTTTCTTGTACATTTGAGACTTTATTATAAATTTGTGGATTATTTTATGGCTAATTTTAGTCTATTTTTTAAAATAAAATTACTGTTTTTTAAATATATTTGAAACAGACTGTGGTAATTTTTGTTTTACTTTTTCCTTATAACAATTTCCATTTTTGACCATAATTTTGCAGAGCCAGAACAGAACAATAATTTAACTCTGATTTCAAAGAAAAAAATTCATAAAATTGTACTTAATGAAATAAATTACCTTAAATGACCAAAGATGCAGTTATTTCTGTTATAATATTTCTATACAGTTCTTTTTTTAGAACTCTCCTCACCACCCAGACAGCAGGAAAAACCTTCCTTATTTTGAAATCCAAATGTTGGCATGTTTAGTTTGTCTGAAAGCTGCTGACAGATTAAAGTCACTGACTTCATGAATTTCGGTCATCTTAACTTGCCAGGTACATAATAATGAACATTTTCATTCATTCATTCATTCATTCATCTTCTTCCGCTTAATCCTTTTTGGGTTGCGGGGGGACTGGAGCCTATCCCAGCATCTTTGGGCGAGAGGCAGGGTACACCCTGGACAGATCGCCAGTCTATCGCAGGGCCAACACAGAGAGACAGACAACCATTCACTCTCACAGTCATACCTAAGGACAATTTAGAATCCCCAGTTTGATGCCAATTAACCTAACTTGCATGTTTTTGGCATGTGGGAGGAAACCGGAGAAATCCCGGAGTAAACCCACGCAGACACAGGGAGAACATGCAAACTCCACACAGATTACTGTTGGTCGGGGGCTGGGATCGAACCCAGGATCCCCCTGCCAAGGGTGGATAATAATAATGAACATAAATTAGCATAAATTAGCTAATTAATATTAACTAAGGTAAAGGTAAAAACATCTCCTTTTTATTCTTCCGAAATAAGAAAAACAAAAAACTAATTAAAAAGAAGACAAAATGAACCTACTCAAGCTCCTAATCACACCTGTTCGCTAAGCGACTCTTCCATTATTGCTCCCGTTACCAACAGGTTAAAACCATGATAAATGCCTTCACTGCTTACATACCGCTTCTGATTTTTTTCCGCGTTTAAAGGACTTTAATAAGCTTATGCTTCTCTCGAACAACGACACTCGTAGCAAGCCACTCTGCCTGGCGACTGGAACATGCAGGCGGGGCGCTTCTGAACTCCGCGTGGATGACGGTCACGCACATTGTTTGTGTGCGCGCTTGCAGACCGTCGTTCCTTCATATTTTTTTTATTTTAAATTAATTTTATATTTCCTCATAGAGTGGTGGGAAAATTTCAAGCATGGCGAGGCACCACCCGTAAATGTTACCAGAGGAAACCTTATAATGATAGGCCTTCCTTTTATAAGATAAGATAAGATAAGATAAGATAAGCCTTTATTAGTCCCACAACGGGGAAATTCCAGGATTGCAACAGCACAGGGATAGCAACACTCAGAGCAACAATCAGAAGGCAAGAAAAAAACAAGCAAGCAAGAGCAGCTAATATACATATGTACGTATTACTATAAAATATATATATATACACACACACACAGACACACAGTGCAGAGCATTGTAGCTGGATGGAATAAATATATGAATATATGAACACACAGTGCAGAGCATTGTAGCTAGATGGAATAAATATGTAAATATATAAACACCCACAGTACGGAGCATTGCAGCTAGGTGGAATAAATATGCAAGTATATAAACACACACAGTGCGGAGCAATGTAGCTAGATGGAATAATATGTAGATATATAAATATATAAACACACCCAGTGCTGAGCATTGTAGCTAGATGGAATAAATATGTAAATATATAAACACACACAGTGCAGAGCATTGTTGCTAGATGGAATGAAACAGCATAACCATCTACTTAGTTATCCTACTAAGTTATCCTACTTATAGCCTGTAATAAAACCATTACAAACAAAAAAAAAGGACTCAACACAATAAAAAGTGCATTAAGCAAGAATTCTAGACAAAGATATTTTAAAACCATATAAGTTAAAGTCCACTTTTTCTGTTTGGTCATGTTTTTAACAATAAGGGTCATGTCTTTGGCAGTAAAATGTGTGACTGCAGTTGTGATCTCTTTCTATTTTGCACTTTTGTTGTATGGGATAAATTTTCCAAATGAAGAAGCCATATAGTCATTTTCTTAGGGCTGGTTCCTTTATTTATTTATTTATTTGTCGGGGCTACCTGGGATGTTGAGAGTGATTCTTAATTCTGACACCCTCATCTCGAAGAGGTGATGGTGAAGCGCGTCTTGTCAAGGATTGGCGCAGTGCCTGGAGTGGCTGTGTAGACCAATCCTTGAGTGGCAGTCTTTGCTGCAGTTGGCGCAGATGAAGGCTGATGGATGTTGTTCCACCCCTGCATGCTCGTGTCTTGCAGTACGCCTCCCCTCCTGTTTTTCCCTCCAACTTACTTCAGCCCTGCTCATTCCTTCTCTTACACAGTGACGCCAAACGTCACGTTCCTTGGCCACCTCCTTCCAGTGGTCGGTGTTTATTTCTGACATAACGCACGGCTCAGGAGACGCACACACACAGGCTCAGAGTAGTTCAAATGGTTTATTAACAACAGGAGTGTATGAATGTGTGTCTGCGGGATGTGAATGTGTTGGTGGCGGCGTCTGCTTCGGGCACAGAGGCAGGAGACCGTACAGCCGGACAACCCTGGGCAACCCTGGACAACCCGGGCACACACCAACACAGGAGATAAATGAGCGAGAGAGAGGAGCTTACTTGGATAGGATGGATGACTGGCACAGCAAGGGACGAAGTCCGGTAGACAGCCACCTGGAGAGCCCGGTGCAGCAACGAGGAACAGGCGATGGAAAGGAGTAGTCCGCCGCCGGGAAATCCACCTGTGCACAGGGGAGCAGACTTAGAGGAGAAAAAGGTAAGACCTTCTTACCGGAATGATCAGCTGAGAATGAAAAGGAACTCACAGCGATGCGTAGGGAAGTCTGACGGCTTCAGGCCGAAGCCCAGGGCGAGGCGGCTTAAATCCCTCGCCGCTGATGATGTGCAGGTGTGTGTGCAGGTGGCGCCACTGATGAGCGGCGCGGCGTGACAGTACTCCCCCCTCTAGCAGCGCCTCCTGGCGATGGCTTCTCTGGGTGCGCTCGGTGGAAATCCGCGATGAGCGATGGGACCAACACAAACGACGAGGGAACCCACTGCTGATGTTCAGGCCCATAGCCCTCCCAGTCCACCAAGTACTGCAACCCACGACCCCGGCGCCGGGAGTCCAGGATGGAGGAGACGGGCCAGGCCGGATGGCCATCAATCATCCGGGGCGCGGGTTGCGCAGCAGGAGGAGGGCAAAGGGGGTCGGAGACTGCCAGCTTCACCTTGGACACGTGGAAGGTGGGATGGACGCGGAGGGAGGGGGGAATAGCTACACGCACAGCCACCGGGTTGATGATCCTGGTGATGGGGTATGGGCCCATAAAGCGCTGTGCCAGCTTCCTCCTCTCGCCCTTTAAGATCATGTCCTGGGTCGACACGTAGACTTGCTGACCAACTCTGTACGCCGGGGCAGGTCTTCTGTGCCGGTCCGCCACGGCTCTGTTGCGCTCCACCGTGCGTAAAAGCGCATTGCGCGCTGACGCCCAGATGGAGCGGAACTGCCTGAGATGCGCCCGTACTGAGGGGACAGTTACCTCACTCTCCTGCGCCGGGAACAGCGGGGGGTCGTAACCCAGTGACGCCTTAAAGGGGGACATCCCTGTAGCAGAAGAGCAAGCGGTGTTGTGGGCGTATTCAACCCAGGCGAGGTGGTTACTCCAGGACGTTGGTTTGGACGCCGTTACACAGTGGAGCGCAGCCTCCAGCTCCTGGTTGGTCCGCTCACACTGCCCGTTGGATTGGGGGTGATGGCCGGAGGAGAGGCTCACCTTGGCTCCTAAGGCGTTGCAGAACGACCTCCAAACTTCTGAAGAAAATTGGGGCCCTCGGTCCGAGACCACGTCCACCGGAATCCCATGCAGCCTGACCACGTACTGGATTAGGAGGTCCGCCGTCTCCAGGGCAGTTGGGAGACCTCGTAGGGGAACGAAGTGTGCCGCCTTGGAGAAGCGGTCCACGATGGTCAGGACGGTGTCGTAGGTGTTCGAGACTGGGAGTCCGGTGACGAAATCCAGGGCGATATGCAACCAGGACCTGCCAGGGACGGGCAGAGGCTGGAGCAAACCCGCTGGAGGGGCATTACCCGATTTGTTGGTGGCACACACTGGACAGGCCCGGGCGTAGCGGGCAGCGTCCCTCCGCAGGCCCGGCCACCAGAAGGACCGCTGGAGGAGGTCAATCATCCGGGAGGAGCCAGGGTGACAGGTGAGCTTGGATGTGTGCAACCAGTGGATGACCTCCCCCCGAACCGTGGATGGCACGAACAGCCTCCCCTCCGGTCCGCCGCCAGGGTCAGGTTCCACTTCCTGCGCCTTCCGGATCTTGCTCTCAATGTCCCAGGTGACGGCTCCCACGACGCACGACCTGGGTAGGATGGTGTGGACCGTGTCCTCCGACTCCTCAGGGGCGAATTGCCTAGAGAGGGCGTCGGGCAGGCCGTTCTTGGAGCCAGGCCTGAAGGTGATGGTAAATTGGAACCTGGCGAAGAACAAGGACCAGCGTGCCTGGCGGGAGTTCAGGCGCTTGGCAGATCTAAGGTACTCTAAGTTCTTGTGGTCCGTCAGGACCACGAACGGCAGGTCCGCCCCCTCTAGCCAGTGACGCCACTCCTGTAGCGCGAGCTTGATAGCGAGGAGCTCTCTGTCGTAATTTCTCTCCGCCGGGGACAAGCGTCGGGAGAAGAAGGCGCAGGGCCGTTTGATTCCGTCATCTGGCGACCGCTGGGATAGCACCGCCCCCACTCCTGTGTCCGAAGCGTCCACTTCCACGATGCACTGCAGCGCAGGGTTGACTTGGCTAAGGACCCGGGAGGAGGAGAACTCCGCCTTCAGCGCCTGGAAGGCAGCCGCGGCCTCTTCGGTCCACCGGAACGGGACCTTAGGGGACGTGAGGCGGGTCAGCGGGCCGACGATGGTGCCAAAGTTTGGGACGAAGCGGCGGTAGAAGTTCGCAAACCCAACGAACTGCTGCACCTGCTTTCTTGACGCAGGTGTGGGCCATTCCACCACCGCCTTCACCTTCTCTGGGTCCGGAAGCACCTGGTCGTGGGAGATGATGAACCCGAGGAAGGATGTTGTCTTCGCGTAAAACTCGCATTTCTCGGCCTTCACGTACAACCGGTTCTCCAGCAGCCTTTGGAGGACCCGCCTCACGTGGACCTGGTGCTCGTCCCTGGACTTGGAGAAGATGAGAATGTCATCCAGGTAGACGAACACAAAAAGGCCGATGAAATCCCGGAGGACGTCATTGATGAGGCGCTGAAAGACGGCTGGAGCGTTGGTCAACCCGAACGGCATCACCAGGTATTCGAAGTGGCCGTTCGGGGTACGGAAGGCTGTCTTCCACTCATCTCCCTCCCGGATCCGGACGAGGTGGTATGCGCTGCGTAGATCCAGCTTGGTGAACCAAGTCGCCCCCTGGAGGGAGTGGAAAGCGGTGTCCATGAGGGGCAGGGTGTAGCGATCCTTCTCCGTAATGTTAAGGGCACGATAGTCAATGCAAGGACGGAGGGATCCGTCCTTCTTACCGACGAAGAAGAATCCTGCCCCCACAGGTGATGACGATGGGCGGATTATCCCAGCACTCAGCGACTCCTTGAGGTAAGAGTTCATGGTCTCCTTCTCCGGCGCCGATAGACTGTAGAGTCGTCCAGAGGGTAAGGGTGCCCCCTGGCGGAGGTTGATTGCACAGTCATAGGGCCTATGAGGAGGGAGAGACATCGCCTTGGATTTGCTGAATACCATACCCAGGTCGTGAAATTCCAATGGCACCAAGGACAGGTCCGGGGGCGCAGCGTCCGTAGGTGAGGGAGAAGCGGACGGAGAGCAGGCAGCGGACTGTAGACAGTCTGGGGTATCCCTGGCGTAGCCAGGGATACCCCAAGATGACGGGCGACACAGAGTTGGGCAGGACGTAAAAGGTTATCTCCTCCCGGTGGTTTCCAGAGATAATAACCGGGACGGGGATGGTCTGGTGTGTAACTCTCCCAAGGGAAGCACGAGAGAGGTTGACCAGGGAGATAGGATTCCTTAGTGCCTGACAGCGGATGCCCAATCGGGTTGCCAGGCTTTGAGAAATAAAGCTGCCTTCCACGCCCGAATCAACCAGTGCGTGGGTGAGATGCCCAGTGGAGTTGTGACAGAAGCGGATGGGCAGTTTCAATTGTGTGAGGGGACTTAACCGATTGATGTCCGCGAGGCCCCCTACAGTGACTCACGGACCCCGCCGACTGGCTTTCCGTGGGCAAAGCTTCACCGTGTGTTGGTCATCTCCGCAATACATGCAGAGATCCAACTCACGGCGGCATTGTCTCTCCGCAGGGGAAAGCTTTGTCCAACCTGTCACCATCGGCTCCGACTCCTCGGGGCACGATGGTGGCGGCGTCGCCAGGGGGCGAGCTTGGAACAGGCGCAGCGAGACTCCACGAGGGCGAGAAGAAGACGACTTCCGCCCCGAGGAGCGCTCGCGCAGCCTGTTGTCCAAACTGATCGCTAGGGATGTTAGCTCCGCTAGCATCTCAGGGATATCCCGCCCAGCCAGTTCATCCCTCAGATCATCGTTGAGACTGCGGAGGAAAAGGCCACAGAGGGAGCGTTCCTCCCAGCCCAATTCCTCCGCCGCTACCCGGAAGTCGACCGCGTAGTCCGCTGCCAACCGGCTTCCCTGCTGGAGGGCGAGAAGCCGATCGACCTGGACCGTCTCGGAACGAGAATGGTCAAAGACCTCTAGGAAGCGTCTCACGAATTGGTCATACGTGAGGGTGGCATAACTGGGCCTCGCCATTACGGCGTAGGTCCAGGTTAATGCTCGCCCCTCTAGGAGATTCCCGATATAACCAATTCGGCTATGATCTGAGGGAAAGTCTCCGGGCACACGGTGAAACACGGACTCACATTGCATTATGAACCCCCGCGCTCCGCCGAGCTTTCCGCTAAAGCGGGCGGGGGTTGGAATGGGCGTGAGCCGAGTTGGTGCTGCCGGAGCCTGCTGGACGGCCACTGGAGCAGCAGGAGCCGCGCCACCCTGACGAGCCGGGGGGAACGGCTGTTGGGGGTCCAAGCGGTCCAATCGGTTAGTCATATTAATCAACTGATTGAAGATCACCTGTTGCTGATAAGCTATCTGATCCACTCGAGCCTTGAGAGTGGTAAGCCGGTGTGCGAGCCCGCCGTCTGCCGAGCCGCTCTGCTGAAGCCGTACTGACATAACGCACGGCTCAGGAGACGCGCACACACACAGGCTCAGAGTAGTTCAAATGGTTTATTAACAACAGGAGTGTATGAATGTGTGTCTGCGGGATGTGAATGTGTTGGTGGCGGCGTCTGCTTCGGGCACAGAGGCAGGAGACCGTACAGCCGGACAACCCTATGGGAAAAGCACAGGGAGAAGGGTGACGGGCACACACCAACACAGGAGATAAATGAGCGAGAGAGAGGAGCTTACTTGGATAGGACGGATGACTGGCACAGCAAGGGACGAAGTCCGGTAGACAGCCACCTGGAGAGCCCGGTGCAGCAGCGAGGAACAGGCGATGGAAAGGAGTAGTCCGCCGCCGGGAAATCCACCTGTGCACAGGGGAGCAGACTTGGAGGAGAAAAAGGTAAGACCTTCTTACCGGAATGATCAGCTGAGAATGAAAAGGAACTCACAGCAATGCGTAGGGAAGTCTGACGGCTTCAGGCCGAAGCCCAGGGCGAGGCGGCTTAAATCCCTCGCCGCTGATGATGTGCAGGTGTGCGTGCAGGTGGCGCCGCTGATGAGCGGCGCGGCGTGACAATTTCTGCGTATCGGAGATCGCGTTTGCAGACATCTTTGTACCTCAACAGGGGTCGTCCTACCAGACGAACGCCATCCTGCAGTTCACGTACATGATTTCTCTGGGCAGGTGGTTTGGCTCCATGCGGTGCACATGGCCGAGCCATCAAAGACCTCCTTGGCTGAGAAGTGTAGGCATACTGGGTAGGCCAGCGCGCTCAACCACCTCCATGTTGGTGACTCTATCTTGCCATTTGATGCGTAGGAGGCGTCAGAGGCAGCGCAGATCGAATCCATTGAGCCATTTCTCCTGTCTGGCATAAGTTGTCCAGGACTCACTGCTGTACAGGAGAGTTGACAGGACACAGGCTTGATAGACGCAGAGTTTGATAGGTTGAGAGGTTGACGCAGATGTAACCCAGCTGAGAAAATAACCCTTTTTCTCAGATTTCATTTGTATTAATACAATTGTGTGATTTTATTTTGAAAAACGATTACTTTGGGAAGAGGAAGTGTGATCCTCGTTATCCAACTTTCAAATTCCCGTTTCATGGTCACGTTCGGCGATCTCGGTCTTTTCATTCGTTAAGAGTGATATTAGCCCCGCCTTCCGAGCAGAGTGCCGAGGCACGCACCCAGGTTTTCGGTCTTTTGCGATCTGAGAGCGGATGAGAGAGGCTGTGGATGATCTGTGTGGAGGCCTGTGGGTCTTCTTGGTGAGTTACTACTGAAAGGTGCTATAAATGGATCTATACACTGTCCAAACGCTAATTTGAAACCTTTATTGTCTTAAGTTGATGGGAGCACGAGCTTGAGAGGCCGTGAAGCTGTGACTTTTGCTGTGTTCATGCTGATATCTCATCTTGGTGAGTGAAAACCGAGTGTGTACTAAATGAAGCACGCTAACGCCATGCTAATGCTAGCATTATGCTAATGCTAATCGCGAGTGGATTTTTCCTGTTTAAAAGCAATGGAAAAGGCTAATTTTGTGTCTGTATGGTTTTCCTAAATGTGATTTCAGTTCACAACAGTATGCTGAAGTACTTCTAGTTCCTTTGCACTACTTCTGTCGAATGTAATGTGTAGTTTGATGCTAAAAGCACATTGTGTTGGTTTCCTATGTAAATTCATAGGTTATGCTAAACCCAGAGCTCAGACAGGGTTTTACTGATTTTTAAAAACAGGATATTGGAAGTAATGGGACAGTATGGGCGCAGTCGGGCATCCGGGCATTTGGCCTACTTCCGGTTAGCAACCCACATGGCAACGCCGTACTAGGTGAAAACAATTCAGTGGCGACCTATTCCCAGGCAGCTGCCGTGACCCAGTCAAGCTTGTCCAGCCCGTCATAGTGCATTATATTCAGCTCATCACGTCCTATATCAGGTAATTGAGTGATATTGTGTTAGTTTAATTAGTTGCCACTTGATGGATCACGTTTTGAAAATGCTAGCCGCCGACACAAGCCTCTCTGTATTGTAAACAGAGACGGACATTTCGTCTATGGAAATGCATGACTGATTCCCTTTTCACTCAACAATACAGACCTCTCTATGTGCAGTCAGCCTGACTAATTTAACTGTAGACTGTAGTAAATAGTGCAACAAAGGGGCTAGCCATTAATGAAAGAGGTGACAAATACGGTATCGCCGTATTTTAATACGGGGAAAATGCAATTTTAGCAAATACGGGCGTATTGCCATTTCTGTACGCCAAAAAGAAAAATATACGGGAAAAGAGAACACCTCGTGTGACTCCCACAGCGAGCTGGCAGAAGCGCTCAGCGTGAGCAATTACTGATCGTTATAGAAGCGCCTCGCACCTTCTGCGGCTCTGGAACAGAGAGGAATCCCGGCGCCAGTAATGCTGCGCCTGATATGTGTGACTAATGCAAATGTATATGCTTTCCTGCTGTCTACCGTGGTGCTAATGTGGCATGCATGCATTAGCCGGGTATGTAAGTTGACTGTCTGCATGAAGCACCCTTTTAAACTTCACTCGTGTCCGCCTGCACTTATTTCGATCCAACACAAGCGCACCTGAGCAGTGTTTAGCATCAGTGAACATTTTCTTGTTTAATTATTTCTTTTAAGAATTACTCCTGTGCTGCCCTGATATTTAATGGATTGGTCATGTTACCCATAGGGGCCTTTCCTTAAAAACATTCAAAACATGTAAGAGGGTTAATCATGTTAATATGGGTCGAAGCAAATATGCTTACCAGGGGTGTCGATCAAGTAGCTGTACACGTCCGGCCACTGCACAGCTGGCCACCTGGTCGGGTCATTAACCCATTTTCCGGCTGGTAGCTTGTATGGGCAATCTGTCAGTCCACTTGCTGTCAGCTTCTCCTGATAACGTAGCCTGGCTGACTCATCAAGCTTTTCTACATAGTCACATGCCATGAGAAAAAGTAAAAAAACTGCACTCGACAATGCTTGGTAACGGGTTGTTTTCACCTAGTTAAGATGGCGGCGATGTGTTACTAACCGGAAGTGACGTAGCCCCGACTGCGCCCATATCAGGTAGTAGTAGTAGTAGTAGATTAGTTTATTTGACAGGGACAGTGCGTAATTGAGTGATATTGTGTTAGTTTAATTAGTTGCCACTTGATGGGTCACATTTTGAAAATGCTAGCCGCCGACACAAGCCTCTCTCTATTGTAAACAGAGACGGACATTTCGTCTATGGAAATGCATGACTGATTCCCTTTTCACTCAACAATACAGACCTCTCTATGTGCAGTCAGCCTGACTAATTTAACTGTAGACTGTAGTAAATAGTGCAACAAAGGGGCTGGCCATTAATGAAAGAGGTGACAAATACGGTTTCGCCGTATTTTAATACGGGGAAAATGCAATTTTAGCAAATACGGGCGTATTGCCATTTCTGTACGCCAAAAAGAAAAATATACGGGAAAAGAGAACACCACCGTGTGACTCCCACAGCGAGCTGGCAGAGCGCTCAGCGTGAGCAATTACTGATCGTTATAGAAGCGCCTCGCACCTTCTGCGGCTCTGGAACAGAGAGGAATCCCGGCGCCAGTAGTGCTGCGCCTGATATGTGTGACTAATGCAAATGTATATGCTTTCCTGCTGTCTACCGTGATGCTAATGTGGCATGCATGCATTAGCCGGGTATATAAGTTGACTGTCTGCATGAAGCACCCTTTTAAACTTCACTCGTGTCCGCCTGCACTTATTTCGATCCAACACAAGCGCACCTAAGCAGTGTTTAGCATCAGTGAACATTTTCTTGTTTAATTATTTCTTTTAAGAATTACTCCTGTGCTGCCCTGATATTTAATGGATTGGTCATGTTACCCATAGGGGCCTTTCCTTAAAAACATTCAAAACATGTAAGAGGGTTAATCATGTTAATATGGGTCGAAGCAAATATGCTTACCAGGGGTGTCGATCAAGTAGCTGTACATGTCCGGCCACTGCACAGCTGGCCACCTGGTCGGGTCATTAACCCATTTTCCGGCTGGTAGCTTGTATGGGCAATCTGTCAGTCCACTTGCTGTCAGTTTCTCCTGATAACGTAGCCTGGCTGACTCATCAAGCTTTTCTACGTAGTCACAGGCCATGAGAAAAAGTCAAAAAACTGCACTCGACAATGCTTGGTAACGGGTTGTTTTCACCGAGTTAAGATGGCGGCGATGTGTTACTAACCGGAAGTGACGTAGCCCCGACTGCGCCCATATTCCCTGGTCATGTGATAAATTAATTGTAATTCATTTCATGATTTACAAAGACAAGGTTAAAAAGGATTAATCATAATTTCATGGTTAAATGATGTAGAGATAAAAAGAGAAATTCATTTAATTGGTTACATGAGAAAAAAAAAGTATTTCATGTGCTACCAGAGGGATTGTGAGAAAAGGACACATGCATGTAAGATGTAAGATGTGAAATGTGAATTGTAAGATATTACTATATTACTGGATTGTAACAATAGTAATATGAGGGAAGAATTTAAACACTAAGCTATAGTGTTATATAAGAAGAGATTGGAAAATGAATTACTCTAGCTGTAAACAATAATACCATTATTGTTGTGCAGGCTAGGTTTTTTTTGGTTGCCGATTAAGAACCTTCTGGATCTTGGATTCTCTCCAAATGGAGATGGCGAGCCTGACCCGAGACCTGAACCGAGACTGAACCGAGATCTGAACCAAGATCTCGGTTGAAGAACATCCTTCCTCTCTCCAGTGCCCAAAATTCAAAGTGGTAACAACTCAAGCCGCCGCTTTAAAAGAGGAAAAGAAACCTGAGTCTGGAAATACAAGATATCTTGACTGGTCAAACGACTAAAACAAAAAGACAAACAAACACTGAGTTCAGTAGGACATTTTTGGGGTTTTATTTCATGCCGGCCGTTGTTATATTTGTATATTTGTAAATTGTTTGTATACTCTGTTCTCTTTATCTTTAAAAATAACAGCCATTATTTCTCATTTCTTGCCTCTAGCTATTTCATTCCACACTCATTTTAATTCCCTATTGTAATCCTTACAAACCTAGCAACTGGTCTACACTTAATAATTTCCCTTACCTAATTAACATAAGGCAAGGGTTACACAGAGTTTAATGCATTCTTCATATTATAGTGGATGACATCTCAAGTGATGAAATAAATTAGTGGTAGTGTGACATAATTTGCACAGAACTGTATTTTGTGCAAAAGGGCAGCATGGTGGAGCAGTGGTTAGCATGGTGGCAGCACAGTGAGAAGGTCACAGGATCGATCCCACCTCGTTACCATCAGTGACCCTTCTGTGTGGAGTTTGCACGTTCTCCCCGTGTCTGCGTGGGTTTACCCCGGGTAATCCGGTTTCCTCCCACAGGCCAAAAAATATGCAAGTTAGGTTAATTGGAGACTCTAAAGTGGCCCTAGGTATGAATGGTGATGGGATGGCGCCGTACCGCAACTGCTTCATCCATTTAGGTGGATGCCCTGAATTTCCCCTCTGGGGATCAATAAAGTACACACAAAAAAAAAAATGTTCAATTTTTACCTTCAGAGCTGGTCCTTTTTCTCCTTTCATTCACATCTGTTGCACTGCAGGCAGTATGTGTATCATTTCATTTTTTTCCCTTTTCCCTGCACTCTGCAAGTGTTGCCAGATTGTGCATAAAAAACAAGTGTCTCTGCTCCATGAAAACAAACTCAAAAGAAGTAGTTTCTAAAGAACAAAAGTGTGGGAGAAAAACAGGCCTGGCAATGACCCTGAAATGAAACACTGTCGCAGGAAGTGAGGTGAAGCGCCTGCAGTGCAGCTGTGTGAGGAGAGGAGACAGAGGCTGACAGAAAGTGCTTGAGCTTTGCGATAAAAAATTTTTTGCATCACACACAGCAGAATGTATCGCTATGACGAATATTTTTTTTCATCACCCAGCCCTAGTTGGACATATACAGTACATAATGTATTAGTAACTTATCGGGCTGTGAATCTTCAGAAGTCACACAATTCAATTCGATTTCGATTTTTGGGGTCACGATTCGATTCAGAATCGATTTTCGATTCAAAATGTTTTTTGCTTCGCATTTGCCTTAGCGAAGCCTTAGTGAAGGTCACTAACGACCTCCTCATTGCATCTGATAATGGACTGGTTTCTGTACTTGTCCTTTTAGACCTTAGTGCAGCTTTTGATACTATCTATCATAATATTCTACTTGATAGATTAGAACACTATGTTAGACTTAATGGAACTTCGTTGCAGTGGTTTAGATCTTATTTATCTGATAGGTTCCAGTTTGTTCATGTCAATAATGAATTTTCTTTCAACTCAAAGCTTAGTCATGGAGTTCCACAGGGATCTGTGCTAGGCCCTACTCTTTTTAGTTTATATATGCTTCCGTTAGGCAACATTATTAGAAAGCACTGTATACATTTTCATTGTTACGCAGATGATACACAATTATACCTGTCAATGAAGCCAGATGATAGTAATCAATTAGCCAAGTTGGAAGCCTGTCTTAAGGAAATCAAAGCTTGGATGACTTGTAATTTCCTGCTATTAAATTCTGAAAAGACTGAAGTCATTCTTGTTGGTCCAAAAAACCTTAGAAATACTTTCCAAATCAAACTTTTTTTTTTCCACAATATCTTTATTGAACCTTTTTTTTTTAACAAACATGATACAAACAATCAAACACTAACGCTAAAGTACTACAAAAAAAAAAAAAAATGCACTAAAAACACCAACAACCACCAACAAAATCAAGTCTTCAACAATGCTCCTCTGTTTAGTCTAGACAATCCAATACATTAGTATACATATTATGTTCACCAGTTTGGAATTTACAAGGTCCACACACATCATTCACCTTCTTCTTCAAGAGTTATGTTTAAATTTTTTACATAATCAATAAAAGGTCTCCATATATTCTCAAACACAATTTCCTTTGATTTCAGTATATATGTTATTCTTTCTAATGGAAGGTTTGTTAACATCTGTCTTAACCACTGAGTCACATCTGGTCTATGAGTCTTTTTCCATAATAGTGCAATACATTTTTTGGCATTAAGCAAACTGAGGTCTATGAATGTTCTTTCACTTTTATTAAAATTATGCTTTTCTGGGTACAGACCCAACAAAAACAGTTTAGGATTCAGTATGATTTGTTTTGAGATTATTTTTTCAATTGTTACCCTCACCTCTTCCCAAAACATTCTTATTAATCTACATTCCCATAAACAATGAAATAGGGTTCCTTTACTTTCCATGCATTTTGTGCATGTATCTGGTATATTTTTGTTATATCTATTTAACTCCTCCGGTGTAACATACATCCGCATTAACCATTTGAAATGTATCAATTTAAGACGTACATTTATTGATTTGGTTTGAGCTTCTGTACAAGCCAATTCCCATTGTTCCTCCGAAATTTCAATTTGCAGATCTTCTTTCCAGTAGTTTAATCTTTTCAGTGAATTTTCACTTGAAGATAGTGTCAATGAGTTATAAAACTCTGAAATAATACCCTTTCTTTTACTATCTTTCATCATCATTTTTTCCAAGGATGAATAAATAGGTCGAGTGAGAGCTTTATTTTGATTTGATCGAATAAAGTTTCTAAGTTGAAGATATTTAAAAAAATGTGTTCTATTGAGATTAAATTTGATCCTCAGCTCTTCAAAAGACATTATGTTGTCTGCACATGGCAAATATAAATCCTGAATCTTTTGTATCCCTTTTAAATTCCATACTTTAAATACAGCGTCCGCTCTCCCTGGTTTAAAATATTGATTACCCCATATTGGACTAAATTGTGACAATAACTGTGGTTCTTTTAAATAGTTTTTAGCTTCACACCATATTTTGATCATATGCTTTACAAATGGATTTTTAACTTGTTTTTGTAATTTTTTTGCCGAATCTGAGTATATGAATATGGGAAGAGGTAAAGGTAAATTGTATGATTCCATTTCAGTCCAGTGAGGGAGATCATTTGATGAAAAATAATATGTCATAGACCTCAGTTGTGCCGACCAATAATACAACATAAAATTTGGACATTTCAGACCTCCACGATCAAATGGTAAATATAATAAAGACAGACGTAATCTAGCCCTCCTGTTGTTCCATATAAATTCCACTAACTTTTTTTTTATTCTTGAGAATAGATCTAAAGGTGGTGATAAGGGAATGTATTGAAATAAATAAAGTATTTTAGGTAAAATATTACTTTTAAGTATATTGATTCTCCCGATCATCGACATTGGTAGTGACATCCATCTCTGAGTTAACTCATTGATATCTGACATTAAGGCTTCATAGTTGACGCTGGCGACTGATTCTAGCTTAGGCATAATTTGGATTCCTAAATATTTAAACTGATTTACAACATTGAATTGATTTGCCTCAGGGGCTGGGTAATTTCTCTGGGTCTCATTTAGCATTAATATTGAAGATTTAGTTTTATTTATTTTATATCCTGATATTTCCCCAAAATTCTTTATTAAATTCAACAAGGTTGGAATTGATTTTTTTAGATTCGACATAAACAAAATTATATCATCGGCGTACAGGGAGATTTTATGTTCTGTTGGTCCAACTTTAATTCCATATATTTGTGAATGTAAACGTATCGCTATCGCTAAAGGTTCAATTGCCATAGTAAACAGTAAAGGTGAAAGTGGACAGCCTTGTCGACATCCTCTATTGATTTTTATTGGTTTTGAAATATTGTTATTTGTTAGGATTTCTGCTGTAGCATTATTGTATATTATTTGAACCCATTTTATGAAATTATTTCCAAGTCCAAACCTTTGTAGGACTTCAAAAAGAAAGGGCCATTCAACTCTATCAAAGGCCTTTTCGGCGTCCAGTGATAGGAGAGCTGTATCCGGTGCTTCTTTATTAAAATAAATAATATTAAATAGTCTTCTTACATTATGGAAGCCTTGTCTACCCTTTATAAAGCCATTCTGATCTCGATTAATAATATTTGGTAAAATTTCTTGTATTCGTCTTGCTAAAATTTTACAGATTATCTTAAGGTCGGCGTTTAATAGGCTTATTGGTCTCATATTTTCACATTTATTAGAGGGCTTACCTGGTTTTGGCAGCAGTATAATTAAGGCATTATTTATGTATGATGGTAAATTATTATTTTGAAATGCTTCTAAAACCATTTCCAAAAAAGGTTTTATTAATTTATTCTTAAATTTTTTATAAAGGTCAACTGGAAGACCATCTGGTCCTGCACTTTTTCCTGATTTCATATTATCAATGGCTAGCCCAACTTCTTCTTGACTAATTTTAGACTCCAATATCTCCCTGTTTTCATTTGGTATACACGGTATAGATAGTTCGTTCAAAAACCCATTTAGTTTTGTTAAATCAGGTTCATTTTTGGTATCATATAATTTTTCATAGTAATCTCTAAAGGCTCTATTAATTTCTAAAGGATCTATAACTACCTGTCCGTTACTTATAATACTGGTAATTGGTGTTTTAATTTCCAATTGTTTAATCTGCCATGCTAATAATTTTCCTGATTTTTCACCTTGTTCATAAAAAGATTGTTTCAATCTTAGAAGACTCGAGGCAGCTCTATTCGCTGATTTTTTGTCGTATTCAGCTCTCAAAATCAGTAATTCATTCTCCAACCTTGGGTCACTTCCTGCATACACTTTTTCCTGAAGACTTTTTATTTTATGTTCCAATTTAGCTCTCTCCTCTCGAGTCTTCTTAGATTTTGATCCTGTATAACTAATAATATGTCCCCTAATAAAAGCTTTGAAAGCCTCCCACTTTACACATGCTGATGTTTGTGTAGTATTGATGTCAAAGAACTCGTCTATCTGTTTTTCTATATACTTGACAAATTCCTCATCCTGAAGCCATTTATGCTGAAATTGCCATCTACCTGATTCCTTTGTCAATTTTTTATCTACATATATTAGACAACAGGGTGCATGATCAGAGATCACGATGTTATCATAAAAGCAGTTTTGAATCTTGGACCTTAATTCTGTGGAAATCAAAAAATAATCAATACGTGAGAATGTCTTGTAGGTACTGGAATAACAAGAATAGGCTTTAACTTGTGGTTTCATTTCTCTCCATATATCTAACAATCTCAATTCTTTCATAAAATGATTAATAGTCATCCTACATCCAATGTGCGTACAATCCAGTCCTGTTGATCTATCCACACCTGGATTCAATGTACAATTAAAATCCCCTGCTATTATATGTTGCCCTGTAAGTGATGATAAGATGAGAAATAAATTAGCAAAGAACTTCTGATCATCTATATTGGGACCATATAAGTTCACAAGATTTATATTTTCTAATAGCAAAGAACCTTGAATGATTACATATCTTCCAAATTTGTCTCCAATTACATTTTTCACTTGAAAAGGAACTGATTTATGTATGAGAGTCATAACTCCCCTGGCTCGGGATGAAAATGAAGAGGTGAATACACTTCCCTGCCATCTACTCCTAATTCTTTTAACATCCTCCTCTATCAGATGAGTTTCTTGTAAAAACACAATTCTTGAACCCATGTCCTTTATTTTATTCATAACTTGTTTAAGTTTTTTTAAATTTTGTAGACCTCTGCAATTCCATGAAGTTAAATTAAGATTAACACTTTGGTCCATGATCAATAGAGAGTTTGGGATTACCTTGCAGTGTAAACATGCTCATACAGAGAAGCAAAAACATGAGTGGTTGAACATTCATCCTACAAACTACACACAAACAAATTTCCCCTTCCCACACTTGTGGCAAACCCCCCAAAATCAAAAGAAAAATTCTGTCTCCCGATATAGCCATCGACCGTTCCACACCCACGGGGAACAGCCTAAGCCACTCCTTCTTCATCCTCCCAATCACCCTAACTCTACTGCTTTTAATGACGTAACATTAACTCTCCTCTGTAGTTTTCCAACTTAACTCCAAAATTTTTAACAACTTTGTACATCATAGTTTTTTTTTTGTTTGTTTTGTTTTTGTTTTGTTTTTTTAATATATAATACAATCTATATTTTGTAAACTTACTATTTACTTCAAGTCAGTCAGATGCCTGTGCAAATGCTTAATTATTCTACCTTATATTTTGCTCATGCTTAGCTCCCACCAGTCTCTTCTTCTTCTTTGATCTTCTTGATGAACTCCTGCGCCTCCTCTGGGGTCTTGAAGATGTGGGTTCTGCCCTCATACGTGGTCAACAGTCTCGCAGGATAGATTACACCATGACGAATCCCAAGGTTGCGCAGCTCCTTACGTATGGGATCAAACTGCTTCCTCAATTGCTGGATTCCTGTGGCCAAATCTGGGTAGAACCGCACCTGCTGGTCCTGGTGTTTAATCTCTCCTTTAGCACGTGCAGCGTTGAAGATCTTCATCCTGTCTCTGTTGCTAAGAAACTTCATAATTAAGGTCCTCGGCGGTCCCTTATCTCTCCGTGGGCCAACACGATGTGCTTTTTCCAGAACCACTGCTGATTGCAACTCCTCGCTGCCCAGCACCTCCGGAATCCACTTTTCCAGAAAGGAACATACGTCCCGACCTTCTGATTCCTCTGGAAGACCCACCAGCCTCAAATTATTCTGTCTCGACCGAGATTCCAAATCCAAAATATTATCTTCCAGAGATTTATTTTTTTTTTCCAAAGTGCGCACCTTTAATTGAAGACGGGTGACGTCATCTTCAGCACTAGCGAGACGGAGCTCCATCTGCGCCGTTCGTTCTACACAGTCACCCAATTCCTTTCTTATTCCTTCCAACGCTGTCATAATCCCATCAAATCTAGAGGAAAAGTCCGCTCTCATTGAACTCATGGCAGCCATCAGCGCATCTGCGCCATTCCCCGCAGATATCGCAGCGTTGCCAGCCTCCTCCGCCATATATGGAGTTTTGTTTACTGCGTCACAGACCTGAAAGTCCGTTAATTTGGACTGTTTCGGCGGCTCGCTTTTTCCTTTTCCTGGTTTTCCAGCCTTAGGCTTCGCCGACATATCTTCGCCCAAATGCTGGGATACGTTCTGTCCCAAATGAGAGAGTTATTTGCCGATTTTTTTTTTTCCAGGAGCAGAGCAGAGCGAGACACGTCCGTCCTACGTGGCAGCCATAACCGTAAGTCCCAAATCAAACTTTTAGTTTGGATGCGGTTACTCTTTCTCTTAATAGCTCTGTGAGGAACCTTGGAATTATTTTTGATCAAGATCTGTCCTTCAATTCACATATTAAATTTGTTTCTAAGACTGCCTTCTATCATTTGCGTAATATTGCCAAGATTAGGAGCATCTTGTCTCAGAGTGATGCTGAGAAACTGATCCACGGTTTTGTTAGCTCAAGATTAGACTATTGTAATTCTTTATTATCAGGTTGTCCTAAAACATCTTTAAAAAGTCTTCAGCTGATCCAAAATGCTGCAGCAAGAGTTTTAACAGGTACAAGAAAGAGAGATCATATCTCTCCGGTTCTGGCCTCCCTTCATTGGCGTCCCATAGAGTTTAGAATTAAGTTTAAAATCCTTCTTCTGGACTTCCGGTCTGGACGCCATGGCGACTGCAGCTTAACACTGAAGCTCTCAGACCCAATCCAGGATAACACCTTGAAAATCAAACTTAACGGATTTTTGGAGGAGTGAAAATCAAAAGACAAAATCATCATGTCTAAAGGAAAACAGAAGAAACTGAAATTCTCCAGGCCAGGACACGTATCGGCCGGAGAATCTGAACTGGAAGATCTCCGTTCAGAAGACGAGGAACTGGTGATAGCTAACAAAAGGGTTAGCCTGAAATCACTATTTGAGGAGCTACGACGATTTCGCCGAGAAGTTACGGCCGAATTTCGGGAATTCAGAGAAGAATTGAAAAGGACAAACAGCAGAGTGGACCAGGCCGAGAACCGAATCTTGGAAACAGAGGATCGAATAAAAGTGCTCGAAGATTCTGTGCTAGACCTACGCAAAAGACAAGCAGCTATAGAGGCTAAGCTAACCGACCAAGAAGGAAAACAAAGAAGAGACAACATAAGAATTCATGGTCTGATAGAAGGAACCGAAAATGGTTTTAACTCAATGGCAGAATGCGTGGAATCCTTACTAAGAGAGAAATTGGATATTCCACAAACCACCGACTTGAAGATAGAAAAGGCACATCGTTCATTAGCCGCTAGGCCGGCGGCAGAAGCGCCCCCACGTTCGGTGTTGGTAAGATTTTCCAATTTCAAAATAAAACAAGAGGTTGTAAGACTGGCCTGGCAGAAAAAAGGATTTATGCACCAGGAGAGAAAAGTCTACGTGGAACACGATTACGCCCCGGAGGTCCTTAAAAAGCGCAGGGAATACAATGACGCGAAAAAGGTGTTAAGAGAGAAGAAATTGCGCTTTCAGACTCCATTTCCTGCGAAGTTAAGGGTCTTCTACGGCGATGAAACGTGTCTCTATAATTCGGCGGAAGAAGCAACAGCTGACATGGCGAAAAGAGGGCTCCCGGTAACGGTATTTAAACCCGCAGCAGACCCGAGTGAGAAGATCAAAGCGCAAACATGGACAACACAAAGACCCTCAAAATCCACGGACCAGCAGCGGGAAACCCAGCGCCAGAGCGTCGCGGATAAACTATCCGTTTTCAGGTTGGAATAGCGACCTTTTTTTTTTTTCTTTTCTCTTGAATCAATCCGCACATCCAACCCCCCTCATACAAGGTAACAAACATTAAAGGAGATGCATATTCAGCATGTGGTAAAACATTTCATGGAACAATCATATTATTTGAAACAAATAAGTCTTTGTAATAAAAAAAAAAAAAAAAAAACTTGTTAAAATAGAAATGTGACAATAATCCACATGTTCTCCTCATACTAACAAATACTGTTTTTGCGTGAATGTTTGATGTGATGGGGGTGGGAGGGTGCACACAATTTCACAGGGTTTAGGCATAAAAGGAAAAAAAAAAAAAATCATTACAAGTTTGGATTGGGTTCTGAAACTCACGTTAAAAGCATGGGACTACTTTCAGTGGTAAGAGAGGGCCCTCAACACGTAACAGAGTTTGAGGAATTTCCCTCAGGGCCTTCACTCCATCAAGGCTCTTCCAGGGTCTTTAAAAAGACCTCAGCTCAGGAAGTTCTTATGACAGCTTTTTGTTTTAAAGTTTTTTACACTATGTTCTTAATGTTTTTCTTGTTTTTAATGTTCTTTCAGTTTCTGAGTAGCACAAATGAGGGCCACCACACAGTTATACTAAACAAAACAACACAATGGAGAAACAGGGTGTAACCAAAATAATTTCATATAATGTAAAAGGAATCCTGAATCCAGTTAAAAGATCCAAGATTCTAGGCAAAATGAAAAAAGACAAAGCAGGAATAATATTTTTACAAGAAACCCACCTAACAGACGTGGAACACAATAAACTCGGTAGACAAGGGTTTAAAATGATCTCTTCATCTTCATATAAATCAGGGAGGAGGAGGGGAGTAGCGACATTGATATCAACCAAAATTACATTTGAAAAAAAATCAGAACACAAAGATAAAGAAGGGAGATACAGTTTGGTAACTGGGCGGCTAGAGGGAGAAGATATCACCCTGCTGAATGTGTATGCTCCCCCAGGGGCTAACTGGAAATTTTATAAAAATGTATTCGACCTAATGATAACTAAAGCTCAAGGTTTAGTGATATGTGGTGGGGACTTCAATCTTAGACTGAATCCATACTGGGATGCTTCTGGTAATTCCCCACATCAAAATAACACCCAAAACAGGAAGACTCGGATGCTACTAAAAGAAATGGGAATCTGTGACGTGTGGAGGGAACTCAACCCCAGTGTAAAAGACTATACATTTTACTCAACTCCACATTCATCTTACTCAAGGATTGACTATTTTTTTATGTTTAATAGAGACATTGGAAGAGTAAAAACATGTAAAATAGGACTGATGGATCTCTCCGACCACAGTCCGATCTACATGGACTTAAATATCCAAAAATACATAAATAATACATTTTCTTGGAGGTTAAATTCAAATGTCCTGAAAGGACCATTGAAAGATGAATTGGAATCAGATATTCTCAGATATTTGGAAGATAACGATAATGGAAAAGTATCCCCTTTAATACTGTGGGATGCATGCAAAGCTGTAATAAGAGGAAAGATTATTGCAAAACTGGCAACCCAAAAGAAACTAAGACAAGAAAAACTATCCACATTAGAGTCAGAACTTAGGAACCTAGAAAAAGAACACAAAGGCAACACTCATTCTACTGACTCGCTCAAGATTAAGGAAATTAAAAACCAAATAAATGAGATCTACACAATAGAAATCCAGAAGAAACTTACATTTCTGAAACAAAAATACTATGAAGCAGGCAGTAAATCGGCAAAATTGCTAGCCTATAAATTGAGGAAACATCAAACAGAAAGAGCAATCTACAAAATCAGAGACCCAGTATCAAAGGAAATAAAATTCAGAATTCAGGATATTCTTAAAAACTTCGAGAATTACTATAAGAACTTATACTCCCACAAAAAACATAAAAACGCATCCGAGACATTACTAAACACATTAAACCTTCCCCAACTTACGGAGTCACAAAATAAAACACTACTGTCAGAAATACATCCTAAAGAATTGGAAAAAGCAATTATGAAACTTAAAGCTAACAAATCCCCAGGAGCTGATGGCTATACAGCAGAGTGGTACAAAACCTTTAAACAGCAACTATCTCCTCTCCTCCTGAAAACATTTAATTATGTCCTCCACACAGGGGAAATCCCCCCCTCCTGGAGAGAAGGGGTCATTGCAGTTATACCTAAACCTGAAAAGGATAAACTAGAGTGCTCCAACTACAGACCAATCAGTGTACTAAATCAGGACTATAAGCTTTTTACCATTATCCTTGCCAAAAGGTTAGAAAATATACTGACAGACCTAATTCATTTAGACCAAACAGGTTTTATAAGACAAAGACAGACACAAGACAACATTCGACGCACTTTACACATAATTCATCATATAAAAAAATATAACTTAAATGCAGTCATATTGGGATTAGATGCTGAAAAAGCATTCGATTCGGTTGACTGGTCTTTTCTATATAGAATCTTATCCAGTTTCAATTTTCATAACAACTTCATTAGAACTATACAGGCATTATATAAAAAACCAACAGCTAAAATAAGGATTAACGGTAATTTATCATCATCTTTTGAACTGGAAAGAGGATGTCGTCAGGGCTGCCCCCTGTCTCCACTGTTCTTTGCAATCTTCATAGAACCTCTGAGCCAATGGATAAGACAAAACCAAAAAATTCAAGGTATTACACTTGGTCAGAAGGAACATAAAATAGCACTCTTTGCTGATGACATTTTAATATACCTAGGGCAGCCGAACACTTCTTTACCAGAACTAACCTCAGTTTTTTCAGAGTATGGAGATTTATCGGGGTACAAATTAAACATGCATAAAACCCAAGTTTTAACATTCAACTATGACCCAAATCATTATTCACTAAGCAAACTCAAAACTAACTGGGAGTCGGAATCTATGAAATATCTGGGGGTCAATATCCCGAAACAACTCAACAAAATTATATCACTAAACTATGATCCACTGGTGACAAAAATAAAATCTGACCTAGCAAGATGGAATATGATACCATTCTTGGGTACTGCACAAAGAATTGAAGCAGTCAAAATGAATATACTTCCACGTCTTCTATACCTTTTCCAAACAATACCGGTAGAACCTCCCAAAAAAACATGGCAGGAGCTGGACAGAAGGATCTCAAGATTCATATGGCAGGGCAAGAGACCTAGAATCAGATATAGAACCCTACAGCTAAACAAAGACAAAGGTGGGCTTGCGCTGCCAAATATCAGGGACTACTTTAAAGCCGCACAAATTAAAACTTTAGTAGAGATATGTAACCCAGTCTACACTGCACAATGGAAGGAGATCGAATGCCAAATAACAAGTCACATCCCCCTACAGGCGATAATAGGGAACAATGCCTTACCTAAGCTTTTGAATAACACTAACCCGTGGATAGAGACCCCGCTAAAAATTTGGTTTAAGATAGTCAGAGAGAATCAAACTAAAGAGCCCTATCAACTTCTGCAATGGATTGCCTATGATCAGGACTTTACTCCTAATAAAACAGACACCAGATTTAAAAAGTGGAAGGAGAAAGGGCTGATAAAATATTACGATTTTTTTAAAGGGCAAATCTTAAGAAGTTTTGAAGATTTGAAAAAACAAGGCCTAATAAATCAAGACCTTTACAGGTTCTTCCAGCTTAGACACCACATAAACAATATACTTAAAAAGGAGGTTTTGGAAAGGGCCCAGTCAGGTGTTCTGAAGGTCTTCTTAATGGCATATAAAGGGATCCCAGGGATCAGATACATTTCTAAAATATACCAAGGTCTTCAAGACTTAAAAGGAGACAACACATCTTATATAAAAGAGAGATGGGAAAAAGAGGGGAATTTCACTTTACAACTGGAAATATGGGAAAAGCTAAATAAACAGCAATGGAAAAGTACCTCATCCCTGCAGTGGAGAGAATTTGGATGGAAAAACTTGGCAAGATTTTTCAGAACACCTGCACAAAACAAATTTACCCATAAGGGATTGAACTGTTGGCGCTTGTGTGGTGAAAAGACTGCAAATCATTTTCATGTGTTTTGGTCATGCCCAGTTATCCACCAATATTGGACCAAGGTACAGACAATATTGGGGAAAATATTCAAAATTACAGTTCCCTTTTCTTTTGTAACTTTGTATTTGGGTTTACTACCGGACTCACTGGAAAGACGAGGAGAAAAATACTTATTCAGTGTTTTAATATTGGCAAGCAAAAAAGCTCTAACTAAAAAATGGATGTTGAAGGACTGTCCTACACCTGAAGATTGGACTAACGTGATCCAAGACATTTACTCGATGGAAAAGTTGACATTCGCACTGAGACAGGACATGGATGGGTTCATGAACTTTTGGCAACCCTGGACTGCATATGTGTCTTCCATTAGATCTAATCTTTGACAAATACCATTTCAATAATGGTTCCGCTCTTTGTTCCAACACTACTCAGATGCTCTTTTATCTTTATTTACTTACTTTTTCTTTTTGTTTGTTTTTTACTGGTTTGTTTGTTTTTTTTGTTATTTGTTTTTTGTTTTTTTTTCTCTTAAATTTCACTTTTTCTTTCACTTTAAAAAAAAAAAAAAAAAGGGGGTGTTGTAAGAATTAATCTTCCAATGTTGTCAGATATCAGAAAATAAGGGAACATGTGATGAAAATGTAAACAATGCATTGCTGTAACGACCTGTATACCCTTTACAAAAACTTAAATAAAAAAAAAAAATCCTTCTTCTTACTTACAAAGCTCTAAACAATCAGGCTCCTTTTTATTTAAAAGATCTGATACTACCGTATCATCCTAACAGAGCACTACGCTCCCAAAATGCAGGATTACTTGTAATACCTAGAATCTCCAAAAGTACAATGGGAGGCAGAGCCTTCAGTTATCAAGCTCCTCTCCTGTGGAACCAGCTGCCAATCTGGATTTGGGAGTCAGACTCGATCTCTGTTTTTAAGAATAGGGTTAAAACCTACCTTTTTGATATAGCCTACAATTAGGGAGGGATCATGTGTTTCTGAACCCTCCCTTAGTTATGTTGCTAATAGATTTAGTCAGCCAGGGGACCTCCAATAATGCACTGGGCCTCACTCCTTTTTTCACTCTCAATGAAATATTTTTTTTTTTTTTTTTGCTGGTCATTAACATCTGTTTGTTCAAGAAAATATTCTGGATTTGGAATCCCGGTCGAGACAGAACAACTTGAGGCTGGTGGGTCTACCGGAAGAATCCGAAGGTCGGGACCCGTGTTCCTTTCTGGAAAAGTGGATTCCGGAGGCGCTGGGCAGTGCGGAGCTGCGGCCGGCGGTGGTTTTGGAGGGCGCGCATCGTATTGGCCCACGGAGAGATAAGGGACCACCGAGGACCTTAATTATGAAGTTTGTCAGCAACAGAGACAGGATGAAGATCTTCAACGCAGCACGAGCTAAAGGAGAGATTAAACGCCAGGATCAGCAGGTGCGGTTCTACCCAGATTGGGCCACAGGAATCCAACAATTGAGGAAGCAGTATGATCCCGTACGTAAGGAGCTGCGCAACCTTGGGATTCGTCATGGTGTAATCTATCCTGCGAGACTGCTGACCACGTATGGGGGCAGAACCCACATCTTCAAGACCCCAGAGGAGGCGCAGGAGTTCATCAAGAAGATCCAAGAAGAAGAGACTGGTGGGAGCTAAGCATCAACAAAATATAAGGTAGAATAATTAAGCATTTGCACAGGCATCTGACTGACTTGAAGCAAATAGCAAGTTTACAAAATATAGATTGCATTATATATTTTAAAAAAAAAAAACTATGATGTACAAAGTTGCTAAAAATTTTGGAGTTAAGTTGGAAAACTACAGAGGAGAGTTAATGTTACGTCATTAAAAGCAGTAGAGTTAGGGTGATTGGGAGGATGAAGAAGGAGTGGCTTAGGCTGATCCTCGTGGATGTGGAGCGGTCGAAGGCTATATCGGGAGACGGAATTTTTCTTTTGATTTTGGGGGGTTCGCCACAAGTGTGGGAAGGGGGAATTTGTTTGTGTGTAGTTTGTAGGATGAATGTTCAACCACTCATTTTTTTGCTTCTCTGTATGAGCATGTTTACACTGCAAGGTAATCCCAAACTCCCTATTGATCATAAACCAAAGCGTTAATCTTAATTTAACTTCATGGAATTGCAGAGGTCTACAAAATTTAAAAAAAACTTAAACAAGTTATGAATAAAATAAAAGACATGGGTTCAAAAATTGTGTTTTTACAAGAAACTCATCTAATAGAGGAGGATGTAAAAAGAATTAGGAGTAGATGGCAAGGAAGTGTTTTCACCTCATCAATTTTCATCCCGAGCCAGGGGAGTTATGACTCTCATACATAAATCAGTCCCTTTTCAAGTGAAAAATGTAATTGGAGACAAATTTGGAAGATATGTAATCATTCAAGGATCTTTGCTATTAGAAAATATAAATTTGGTGAACCTATATGGTCCCAATATAGATGATCAAAAGTTCTTTGCTAATTTATTTCTTATCTTATCATCACTTACAGGGCAACATATAATAGCAGGGGATTTTAACTGTACATTGAATCCTGGTATAGATAGATCAACAGGACTGGACTGTACGCACAATGGATGTAGGATGACCATTAATCATTTTATGAAAGAATTGAGATTGCTAGATATATGGAGAGAAATGAAACCACAAGTCAAAGCCTACTCTTGTTATTCCAGTACCTACAAGACATTCTCACGTATTGATTATTTTTTGATTTCCACAGAATTAAGGTCCAAGATTCAAAACTGCTTTTATGATAACATCGTGATCTCTGATCATGCACCCTGCTGTATAATATATGTAGATAAGAAATTGACAAAGGAATAAGGTAGATGGCAATTTCAGCATAAATGGCTTCAGGATGAGGAATTTGTCAAGTACATAGAAAAACAGATAGATGAGTTCTTTGATATCAATACTACACAAACATCAGCATGTGTAAAGTGGGAGGCTTTCAAAGCTTTTATTAGGGGACATATTATTAGTTATACAGGTTCAAAATCTAAGAAGACTCGAGAGGAGAGAGCCCAATTGGAACATAAAATAAAAAATCTTCAGGAAAAAGTGTATGCAGGAAGTGATCCAAGGTTGGAGAATGAATTACTGATTTTGAGAGCTGAATACGACAAAAAATCAGCGAATAGAGCTGCCTCGAGTCTTCGAAGATTGAAACAATCTTTTTATGAACAAGGTGAAAAATCAGGAAAATTATTGGCATGGCAGATTAAACAATTAGAAATTAAAACACCAATTACCAGTATTATAACGGACAGGTAGTTATAGATCCTTTAGAAATTAACAGAGCCTTTAGAGATTACTATGAAAAATTATATGATACCAAAAATGAATCTGATTTAACAAAACTAAATGGGTTTTTGAACGAACTATCTATACCGTGTATTCCAAATGAAAACAGGGAGATATTGGAGTCTAAAATTAGTCAAGAAGAAGTTGGGCTAGCCATTGATAATATGAAATCAGGAAAAAGTGCAGGACCAGATGGTCTTCCAGTTGACCTTTATAAAAAATTTAAGAATAAATTAATAAAACCTTTTTTGGAAATGGTTTTAGAAGCATTTCAAAATAATAATTTACCATCATACATGAATAATGCCTTAATTATACTGTTGCCAAAACCAGGTAAGCCCTCTAATAAATGTGAAAATATGAGACCAATAAGCCTATTAAATGCCAACCTTAAGATAATCTGTAAAATTTTAGCAAGACGAATACAAGAAATTTTACCAAATATTATTAATGGAGATCAGAATGGCTTTATAAAGGGAAGACAAGGCTTCCATAATGTAAGAAGACTATTTAATATTATTTATTTTAATAAAGAAGCACCGGATACAGCTCTCCTATCACTGGACGCCGAAAAGGCCTTTGATAGAGTCGAATGGCCCTTTCTTTTTGAAGTATTACAAAGGTTTGGACTTGGAAATAATTTCATAAAATGGGTTCAGATAATATACAATAATGCTACAGCAGAAATCCTAACAAATAACAATATTTCAAAATCAATAAAAATCAATAGAGGATGTCGACAAGGCTGTCCACTTTCACCTTTACTGTTTACTATGGCAATTGAACCTTTAGCGATGGCGATACGTTTACATTCACAAATATATGGAATTAAAGTTGGACCAACAGAACATAAAATCTCCCTGTACGCCGATGACATAATTTTGTTTATGTCGAATCTAAAAAAATCAATTCCGACCTTGTTGAATTTAATAAAGAATTTTGGGGAAATATCAGGATATAAAATAAATAAAACTAAATCTTCAATATTAATGCTAAATGAGACCCAGAGAAATTACCCAGACCCTGAGGTAAATCAATTCAACGTTGTAAATCAGTTTAAATATTTAGGAATCCAAATTGTGCCTAAGCTGGAATCAGTCGCCAGTGTCAACTATGAAGCCTTAATGACAGATATCAATGAGTCAATTCAGAGATGGATGTCACTACCAATGTCGATGATCGGGAGAATCAATATACTTAAAAGTAATATTTTACCTAAAATACTTTATTTATTTCAATACATTCCCTTACCACCACCTTTAGATTTATTCTCAAGAATTAAAAAAAAGTTAGTGGAATTTATATGGAACAACAGGAGGGCTAGATTACGTCTGTCTTTATTATATTTACCATTTGATCGTGGAGGTCTGAAATGTCCAAATTTTATGTTGTATTATTGGTCGGCACAACTGAGGTCTATGACAT